>CAJQUW010015574.1:0-52113 GCA_907163375.1 Prostheceraeus crozeri | reverse complement strand
CCACCCCCCCCCCCCCCCCCCCCCCCCCCCCCCCCCCCCCCCCCCCCCCCCCCCCCCCCCCACCCCCCCCCCCCCCCCCCCCCCCCCCCCCACCCCCCCCCCCCCCCCCCCCCCCCCCCCCCCCCCCCCCCCCCACCCCCCCCCCCCCCCCCCCCCCCCCCCCCACCCCCCCCCCCACCCCCCCCCCCCCCCCCCACCCCCCCCCCCCCCCCCCCCCCCCCCCCCCCCCCCCCCCCCCCCCCCCCCCCCCCCCCCCCCCCCCCCCCCCCCCCCCCCCCCCCCCCCCCCCCACCCCCCCCCCCCCCCCCCCCCCCCCCCCCCCCCCCCCCCCCCCCCCCCCCCCCCCCCCCCCCCCCCCCCCCCCCCCCCCCCCCCCCCCCACCCCCCCCCCCCCCCCCCCCCCCCCCCCCCCCCCCCCCCCCCCCCCCCCCCCCCCCCCCCACCCCCCCCCCCCCCCCCCCCCCCCCCCACCCCCCCCCCCCCCCCCCCCCCCCCCCCCCCCCCCCCCCCCACCCCCCCCCCCCCCCCCCCCCCCCCCCCCCCCCCCCCCCCCCCCCCCCCCCCCCCCCCCCCCCCCCCCCCCCCCCCCCCCCCCCCCCCCCCCCCCCCCCCCCCCCCACCCCCCCCCCCCCCCCCCCCCCCCCCCCCCCCCCCCCCCCCCCCCCCCCCCCCCCCCCCCCCCCCTAGAGGAGAAATCATTACAGATGAAAATAAAGTGATTGATGCTTCACGTTATGAAGACTTGATTCAGTATGCGACACGTAGAAAGCGCCGTCAGGGCTATGTTCCACCTGGTTGGTCATACTTTCTTAAACTATTGAAAAAGCATAATGTGCTAAAATTTGCTTTAAATAATGAGACATTGAAAGAACTTGATTCAACAGTGGCTACTACTCCAATGCTTCAGGCGATGAAAATGCCAACAAATTGGTTTAAGACGTCACCTGCTACATCCCCTCCCACACTCACTAAGCAAACAAGAGGAAGAACTCGACGTAGATCTACATCGCCACTAAAACTGGTAAAAGGAAAGCGTAAAACAGCTCCTCCTAGGAAATACATGTTCTCAGACTATTAATATGAAGCAGATGTGTTGCTTGCCATGTAATGAGCCGCCAGAGGTGAATGTCGTTGCCACTTGCACTTGCTGCGCCAGCTCTCATAATGAAACCCCTAAGCAATGTGAACACGATCGCGAAACCGCTAAAGCTAAATGCTGCAGTTGTTGTAAATGTAGAAAGGCAAGAAAACAAAAAGATGAGAAGGAGGAAAAAGAGTCAGCCGTCATCGACTGAACGTTTGAAGTCAATCTATTATGATGTAAAACATCCGGCAGGATTTGCATCTATCAAGAAATTATCAAAAGCGAGTGGTCTTCCACAATCACAAGTGAAACGATGGTTAAAGGGTCAGGCTACCTATACACTCCACAAACAAGCGAAAAAGAAGTACCGCACCCGCCATTATATTGTTCATGACATCGATGAACAGTGGCAAGCAGATTTGTGTGATGTTGCCTCCATTTCAAAACATAACTCGGGCAATAATTTTATTTTAACCGTCATTGATATTTCTCGCGTTATGCGTGGGCTCAACCTTTAAAAACTAAAGAAGGGAAAGGAGTAGCAAAAGCATTCCAAACAAGTTTTCGAGAAGGTCGCATTCCAAAAAGATTTCAGAGTGATCAAGGAAAAGAGTTTGAAAATCAGCATGTGACAAGATTATTTGAGAGGCATGACATTGAGTTGTTTAGTGTAAAGAGCGCTTATAAAGCTGCACTCGTTGAACGTTTTAATCGCACATTAAAAAATCGCTTGTGGCGACATTTTACTGCCAACTTGACACAAAATTGGACAAAGGTTCTACAAGATACACTCCATGCCTACAATCACTCTATCCATCGTTCTATTGGACTCAGACCAGTAGATGTAAATGCTGACAATGTAGATAAAGTGCGCGAATCATTCCAACGTAAACGCACTCATGTGAAAAGTGATGTGAAAATTGGTGATAAAGTTCGTATCTCAAAAGTGAAAAGTGTTTTTGCTAAAGGGTACCTCCCGAATTGGACAGAGGAGGTATTTACAGTATCAAGGATTAATCAAAAAGACTCTCCGACCACCTACAAGTTGAAAGATTACGATAATGAAGAAATTGAGGGTAGCTTTTACCGCGATGAGATTGAGGTAGTCACTGAAAGTGAAACATATTTGGTAGAGAAAATCATTCGATGTAAAAAACGGCAAGGTGAAGAATGGTGTCTTGTTAAATGGACTGGTTATCCTTCAAGTATGAACTCTTGGATGCGTCGTGCCGACATCTTTCATCTAAGTGATCGACAGTGATTCATGCAAAGTTGTAACTAACAATGTTTAGGGTTTGAGCTATGAATCCAACTGCCTCATTTTATTCACGACCCTCCTATGTAAGTGGTGGAGGACAAATTTACATCGGTGCTCGCCGCCAACGTGGAGGTAGCATACTTGGTGCACTGAAATCTGTTGTAGCACCTCTCATATCCAATGTCGGTAGATCTTTAAAACGAAATGTTTTAAGTAATGCCGTTGGCTTTGCTGGTGATGTTGCTAGTGATCTTTCCAGAGGTAGAAGTTTTAAGAGCAGTTTGTTGAATCGTGGGAAGGAACGCGGTTTAAAAACATTGAAACAGACCTTTGCTGGTGTTACTCAAGGAAAGAAATCACCTAAACGAATGAAAAAAGGAAGGAGGAAACATCGCGGAGCTGGTAAGGTGCGATCTTCAGTCAAAAGGCATTCACGCAAACGTCGCAGAGGCTCTAATCATTCATCAGGCGCTAAACGACGACGCTGCTATAACTTCTAATCATGGAGTGTAAAACTTCCGGTTTTTGTTTGTTCGATCAACAAGCCATACAGACAGATATTCTTAGTTCAAGTATTGTAGATTATCATCCTCGAACAGCTGAGAATGCTGGCCCCATTGAATTTGTTATTCCTGGTGGTAGTGATGACTACATAGATTTGAGTTATGCGATGCTTGATTTGAGGTTTAGAATTCAGCAAGCAGATGGAACTGCTATTGACGATGCACATAAAGTTGGACTGAACAATTTACCATTGACTACATTACTTCGCGATGTTTCTCTAACGATTGGAGAGCAGCAGGTGGAAGGTGGTCAAAGCGATTATCCCTATAAATCATATTTCAATCATGTATCACAGTTTCATCCAGCAGCACAAAAAAGTCATATGGAAGCCATGGGATGGTACAGAGATGAAGCAGGAAAATTTGATGTTGAAACAAACAGTGGCTTTGTAAAGCGATCTGCTATGATTAAAGATAGTAGAGTATGTCAGCTATATGGTCCGCTGAATTTAGACTTCTTTAGACAGTCAAAGTTTTTACTCTGTAATACCAGCATGCGACTCAAGCTGACATTGAATAAGCCTGAATTTGCGCTGAATGCATTTGCTAAAGTTGACAATTTTAGAATTCATGTGGAAGATATTGCACTTTACATTCGTCGAGTAGTACCGAATCCAAGTGTCATTAGAGGACATGCTGAAGGTCTTAACCGCCAAAATGCCATTTACCCCGTTCAGCATACAAAGCTTCTCACCTTTACAATTCCGAAAGATCAAAAGAGTTTCATGAAAGATGGCCTCTTTCCATCGGAAGCACCGAAGCTCCTCATGGTGGCAATGGTTGAAAATGATGCATTTAATGGTAATATAAAGAAGAATCCTTTCAATTTTAAACACAATCAGTTAAGTGAAATTGCTTTACGTGTAAATGGTGTGAGTCATCCTGGTCCACCCTACAAACCAGATTTTGCTGCGGATCAATTTATGCGCAGTTATGTTGATTTTATGGATGTCTTTGGCTTTTACAATACGGATGATACCAACGGACTGACTATGAAAGAGTTTAAGAGTGGATATACTATTTATGCATTTGATTTGACTGCTGACAGCGATATTAGTGCACCCTATCGTCAAGCGAACGTGCCTCATAATATTCGTTTGGATTTGACGTTCAAAAGAACACTACCTGAGACGATCAATGTATTAATTTATGCAGTCTTCGATTCAAATATTGAAATTACAAAGTATCGTGACGTGATTCTTCAGTATAATCGTTAATGAGTTGGTTGACTGCTGACGATATTAAGACTAAAGTGCAGCGTAATGCAGACGAAGCGACGTTGAAAGCTTTCGATAATGTCTATTCACTCGATACCTTACCACCTGCAGTAAATCACTATCCCATCTTTATTGTGCTAAACACTCATTCTCAGAATTTAGGCGGTGAGCATTGGAAAGCGATCTTTATTGGAGAAGACCGACGTGGTGAACTATTTGACTCTCTTGCTCAACCTCCAAATATACCAACACAGCAGTGGTTGAGAAAACATACGCGTCAATATCAGCGAAATGAACGCATACTACAACATCCACTTTCATCAACGTGTGGTGCTTTTGTACTGTACTTCATCTTAAAACGTTTACATGTATCTCGATTTGCATCTATTATTCAAAACTTTTCATGTAATCCATCCTCTAATGAAAAAATGATTTGTAAGTTCTATCATGATTTGAAATAAAAACATCATGTTGGAAAAATTGTTTTTTATTTTACAATCCGCTGGGTACGTACATACTCAATGAGATAGTCTAGGATCACATTTGCTTGTACATGAGATTTTAGTCCAGTAATGATCACTTTACTATTATGAAAGATTGCCACATGTACAGGTAACCAACAACTAATGAGAGCTGCAGGAAAAAGTTCGGGTTCATAACACAAATTGTAACTGCTGGTACGAATCTTCAAAAATGATACACTTTCACTCAATTGAGTAGAGATCACCATATTGTCCACAGTCAGATTCGACATCACACACCTCTCCCTCTTCCATATCCGACGTAGTAGTCTTTGTAGCTCTAAGCGCATTGACTGCGCCGATGAATGAGAAAGGGCGCCGAGAATCTGTACAGTTCCATTTGGGAAGAGTTGAAGATTCCGTGAATTGTTCATCTTCACCACTAACATTTGAGGTCGGCCCGGGTAATACTTGCTGTTTGGAAGCTGTTGGTGTAATGTTGTGAGATCGATTTTGGTGTAGAGTCTGAAGCGACGGAGAATGTTGACGATGGTGTAGCGATGGCGCTTCATGATGAAAGAATGAGTAAATTGAGCGATGCACCTTCCTTTTATACTTCTCCCAACTACCTTGATGAAATGTGAAGTTAGTATGAAGTTGGGAATGATAGAGTTGAATTCGCCGATTGTTGACGCGCAGCCAGATGCGATTTCCAATACGTGAATGTCTTTTCATATAGAAGTATTTCAAGTCCTTCATGATTTGATGTAGAGATTGAAAATGACGATAAGATAAAACAAACTCTCTTCTCACATTTCCAGTTGAATCTTTGAAATAGACGTTTCGATCATGATCCGTTTCAATACGTTGTAGGGAATCTAATTTCCAACTCATGATGTGTGGTAGTCATGTCTGATTAAGATTTGCATAGTAGGGCGATGAACTCACGACGAATAAATGTCATGATGGAGCGATGTATGTATCTTCTATACTTCTCCCAATTGTATTTGCGAAATGAGAAACAGTTTGCGGAATGAGAATGGTAGATTTGAATTTCATTTCTGTAATGTTGAAGCCAAACTTGATCACCCAAGGAGATGAATCTTAATGTTTCAAAATATTCCAAATCCCTCATGATATCATTGAGGTTGACAAATTGTCGCCATGTTAATGTAATTCCTCTTGATGTATGACCATGAGAATTTTTGAAATGTACGTTTCCATCACGATCAACTCTGATATATTGTAGAGAGTCCAAAATCCAAGTCTTCATGATGTTATGCAAAGTCGCAGATCAGCAATATAAAAATGTCGTTTTATCATATTTTGCTTAGCAATGCGGCTACAAAGAGATTTGCTAGTAATCGAGCCGCACTCTTTTCTACTCCCATTGATCATGTACAACAGCTAAATGGAAATTGGGAAGTGGGTGTCACTCAACTTGTTTATAGCAACTGTGTCTATACTTTTGATCATGAGGTGATGACTATTAATATGAGACGTACAGCTGCTTATCAATGTGAAAAGGGGTGCCGAGTATACATTCCACAGTGGCCAAAGAAAGATCTCTTATCATGTAAAAAGTTTATATATGATTTCTTGAATAAAGCGTGTAAACATATTGTCCAATTTACTCCGCACAATGATGATTATACCTATGTACATCATGTAGTTGAGAAAGATTGGATTGTTGGTTTAAGTCCAAGTTTAAGAAATGATTTAGGCTACCTCGCTAGCGCCTTAACAAGCTATGATAATTTTAACGTTAATTACCACATAAGTGGTCATAAACAGTTAATATATCGAGAGGAAGCTTATTATGTAGATCTTATTCCAAGAAATGAGAAGACGTTGGTGAAGAAGATTGTGGTTAAGCCAAGGAAGACAAACATGACTCCTGAAACATTATTGAAGAAATTTAATTATCTCCTTCGAGTTGATGGTAAACAAGTGGCAACATTGACTTATATTAAATCATCTAATCATATTGCAATAAGCAAATTAAATGATGATGATCTAGTATTAGTTTGTTCAAAAGATTTTCATCAGTTCTTACGACATCGTTCTGCAGCTGTTCATGGAAAATCTGATATGCAACATTTACCATGTGAAAGGTCAAATCAATTTGATACAGAATGGTCCGTATCTTTATACAGAAAGTGTGTAGAGTCTTTAGGTGGTATCTTACATGAAACAAGAGTGTTGATGCCTCGCATTATTACTTCGGTTAAATTGGTTGTAGATTATTTAAATGAAGTGATTAATGACCAACATATTTCATTTTCTGAAAAAGAAGGTACTTTGTCTCTCACTATAAGTGGAAAAGGTATTGAACTAATTATGGATAAAACTCTAATGGACATTTTGGGTTTTGATCAAAATATCTTTAAAAGTGGTACTGTAACCAAAGCTAGCGCAGACATGTCACTATCGCGTCGTATTAACTATTTTCAGATATATTCCAATATTGGTGAAGATGTACGTGTGGGAGATGTTGAAGCTCCATTGCTAGCAATGATACCATACCAGCCAAAAAGCTGCAGTATTTTATCTGAGCATACTTTCAAGAAAGTGCATTATACAAAGCTGAAATCAAACTACATCCCACAAATTGATATTGCCATTTATGACGATGCTGGTGCGTTGATTCCTTTTCATAAAGATGCTGTAACAAGTATCACACTCCATTTCCGAATGAAGAGTTAATGCAAACGTATGCTAATATATTTTTCCAATGTGAATAATATGGAAAGTGAAAATAAGGACTCGTTTCTAATCTACTTGCCCAGTAATGCTTCTATGAATAAATTTCCCAAAAATAAACCATCAGACTATCGAGTAGAATTAAATCGGCCACTGCATTTAGAAGGTGAATGGGAGGTTGGCGTTTCTAGTATTTGCTATGATAGCAATATTCAGAATGTGAATGATTTGGAAGAAATGATATTGACTCCTCGCACCCATGATGGAATAACGATGAATAATGCATTTCAGTTCCCATACAATTTAACATCAGATGGAAAGTGGAACTATGAATGGATTCAGATAAAATCAGATTCTTATGAACCATTTGGGAATGAGAAAATTATTAAGGCATTCAACAGTGGTAATACTTCCATCATGAAGAATAAAAATCAGAAAGCTTATGAGTTTACTATCTATCATTGGAGTGGGAGACAGTTCCTCCGCTTTCATTCTTTTACTAAAGGTCTTACGCTGAGGTTGGATAATGAATTCTATCCACATCTTGGTTTTGGTCATGGACTACATCTAACATCAATTGCTACTGCAAATGTTAAAAAAGTTTATTCAAATCGAATCAACAAATTTCATTATAGATTTAAAATATTTGATGAAGATGTTGTAGAATGCGAAGAACGCATCATTTTGAAAAAGCGTGGTGTTCAACCTTTATCACTTATTGAGTTAGTAAAACGATGGAATGAGACTGTGGGTAAGAAGTATGGAGAGAAAATTATGGCGAACAAAAATAAGTTGGTTATTCAGAAATATAATGACAAACTTACAGTTTATTTCTCTCCAACCTTGCGTCATTTTGTAAGACATTATACACCTATTATTGGAAGCGGTGTGGTGTATGCTTCTCATGAATATCACACTAAAGCTGATTCAGTTAATGATGAATGGTGGGTGGACATCTATGGCGATCGCATCAAGAAAATTTACCAGTCTTATGAAGAATCTAAAGTTGCTATCAATATAATGCCGCGTCTATATCATACAGTTGAAAGCTTCATTCATGTAGTAAATCCTTATATACAACAGAAGTTGAAGCATGTGATGAAAAGTAAATATGATGTAAAGACACACCACATTTCGTTTTCAATTGAAAATCAACGCGTTGTTCTGAAACTGGGTGATGACATTCAATGTCAATTGAGTAAAAATTTGAAAAAACTCTTTGGTTTTACAATGCTACAAACAGTGTTTGCTGCTGCGCATACGATTGGTATAGAAACACCAATGACACTTGATAAACATGAACAGCACCTTTACATTCAAAGTGATTTGATTCTACCTATTTCTGTTGGTGAGAAAAAAGAATACATTTTACGTGATTTCATTCATGATAAAGACGCTTCATATGGAATAGTCGAGAAGATGTTTGAATCTATTTTCTATCATCCCGTCGTCAAACAAACTATACCCTCTATTGCTATCAAAATTACCAATGGTTTACAAGAGTGCATCCATGTGAAAGATACTAAATCCCTCGTAACTTTAGTGTTTCGGAAAACAAAGTGAAGTCTTTATACAACATTTATTGAAATATGTGCATGAATGTGAAGCAATAGACTTTATACAACATCCACTGAAAATATATACATGAGCGCACTTCAATAAACATTGCTATATACAAAAAGTCTTTTTACTTCGTGAAGGGTGGAAATATACAGGGATAGGAAAAATGTCTTTCAGTGGAAAAGTCATCACATGGGGAATGTACAGATGTGGACACATATTCACAAGGAAAAAACAATCTCATGCGATACATAAAACAACAATGTTTATCTACAGAAATCAACATCAAAATACTAAGTTAAGGATGATTATGCTAAGACGTCTCCTGAATGTGGTAGTGTGAGTTTAATTCTTTTGGGTGGTGGTATGTTTGTGTCAGGATGTCCATGTGGAAGAGATATGTTGTGTTCTAACCAGCACCTCTTATCCTCCCATGCTGAAAGCGCCCGTTTCCTAAAAGTATGCGTTTTGATCTCATGCGACTTAGATTTTAAGATTGTCATATTGACAAACGTTATATTTTTATTTCTATAGGCTTTCCTGAAATTTTTATGTTTCATGTTAGAGACCAATGATCTTGATATGCCTTTAGCACGCTTAATACTATCGTCACTATCCTTTAATTTCATACTGTACATTTTTGGACGGAGGAGAATCATTTCATCTATTTCCTTCCCTGCTGTCTCATCCTTAAAGCAGCCAAGTTTTGCCTTATTTTTGATGGAGTAGAGTGGGTGATCAGTAGGATAATTTGATGTATCAAAATATCTTTCTAAAGATTTTCCTACTTCATTGAAATTTAAATCTTTTTGAGTGGTAATACCTAAGAAGAAACTATCTGTATCACCACCCAACAAACGAACCCCTTTTACGAGAGGACATGGTTTTAGTATTTTATAAAAGAGTTGGTACATTTCAAGCTTAGAGTAATCTAGTACAGCTTGACCAATATAGATGGGCTTGCACAACTCAACTTCAGATTTTATCATTTTAACACCTACAAGGTCCTCATCGATAATGTCTCTATCGATGAATAGAGGTGATGAGACCAATTTCTTAAATTTTGTAACATCATTGACTAGTTTATAGTTTACACGTTTTCTAACATCCTCCATCGTCTTACCAAATAGACTATTATTCTTATACTTATAAAAATCTTTTTCAAAATTATTTTGGGCTAGTGCACGTTTCTGGCTGTTGCTATCAATATATGGTTTGAGGAAGGCTTTCTGTCTAAATTTAATAATGCGGTGAACTCTTTTTAAAATCATACCCATTTCTAAATAAAATTTTAAGATGCTAAAGTGGACTAGATAGTTTTCCTTATCATACTGGGTGAGTAAAAGTTTGCGACAAGGCTTATAGTCGGGTTGACCGCATGATTCTAAATCTTTATGAAATTGTTTCATAAAGTCGGAAAACATATCTTTACTCACTTCACCTGATTCGGGTGCGAGTGGAAAATCTACGGTTTTATGTTTAATATTATTTGGATAGATTAGATCTATCTCAAAATAATATCCCCAATCACCTTCATCTGGAATTGCTAGTATGTTAGAAGGGTTGGAGAGATGCTGAATTTCACTATCATCTAACCAGCTAAACTCAGAGTGAGGGAGTGGTTTGGATAATGAACTACCATACAAATTATTTTGGTCATAATACTTAAGATGGATATGATCATTACCTACTGTTTCAGATTTTAACCTATGTTTATTTACAAATGTGAGACCACCGCGAATTCCTCGCTCAAATAAATTATACATCTCTGGATCTTGTAAGAGATGAATGGTCTCACCAGTCATTTTAAAAGCAGACTTAAATGACATGGCTGGTAGACTGACAAAGTGGACGGGATCTAACTTATCTTCTTCTAATGCCACTCGTCGAAACTCCTGAAATACATCAGCCAGCAAAAATACATCTAACTTAAGGTAGGCAATCATATATTCACCAAATGTATGGCAGTCAAATTTTATCCATGCATCTTGTGCATGATCATAATCTTCGGTCTTACATTCTGCACCGCTCAAATCATTTTTAAATTTATCTATGGGCGGAAGAGAAGTCTCGCCGAGTTTACTAATTGCATCAAAATATGCATATGGAAAGACTCCTTTCCGTGTGATGACTTCATCGGTTAGATTTGGATATTGTTTCTTAAGATTTTGTGTTAGTGGAAGAGACTTCAGATTTTGTACGAGAGAGGCCAGTGATGCAGTCATAAATTGGTAGGAATCTAAAAATTTTATATCAAAATAGACCGTCTTATTTTCTTTAGTTTTATCGACAGGCACTTTTGCTGTCATGGCCATAAACTTCTCTCTCGTTTGTGCTATTACATCAAGCTTCCACTCTTTCATTTGACCTAAACCTCCTTTTATTATCATATGGCTATCGTAGCCCTTGAAATTATGGAAAATGACGGGTAATGTACGCCGTTTCATCCTCAGCGAAAAATTGCATTTTGAACAGAGTGCGTTTCTAAATTTACCAGTGATGTGATCATGGTCGCGCACTTTCTTAATCTTATCATCGTCAAATGTTTTCCTACATTTGGGGCAAACGTTGCAACTATCAAATTTTACTTGATCATCTGCTGTCATATGCAATGATCTGCGATAGAGTTCACCATCATACTTTTGCTGAAATTTTACAGCCTGTTCGAGGAATTGTAGGAATTGGTAAATACAATCCTCACCTTGCCAGACGCGCATTTTATTTTTTCTATTTTGGAAATGGTCATGCCATACTTCATAGCAGGAAATGGCTGCTGGTCGATGGATGTTATCATCGATATAACATTCGATGTCAGCATAGATGACACGAAGAGGACTTAGTTCATCGCCATTCTCTCTATATGAAAACTCCTTATCTTTGGGCATGCGTTCCATTTGCAGTTTACCTCGCTTACACCACTCATAATGAGTTTCAAATTTGTTTTTACTCCTAAAGTTCCGAATGCATCTGTCACAGTAATAAATCTCTGATGAGGTAGAATTTCTTAAGTGGTGGTATAAGCGAGAAATTTTGGGAATGCCGCAGTAGTGCCATTCCTCACTATCATCCTGTCTTACTAACAAAAGGTTGACAACGTGCTCATAACAACTCGAACGCGAGTTGTAGCGGACACCCTTCAATCCCTTTTCCCAAACATGGAGAACTATTTTGATGTTGTTCAATTTTTCAAATTTTTCTATATCTTTAATTTTCATATCTTCACTATTGCAGTCATCAAACTTTAATTCATTCTCCCACTGTTGATACTTACTCTTACGGTATCGGCTATTCTGTACATCATTATAGTGGAGAATGGAGAGGACGGCATACTTAAAACATTGCGATTCGCAATCTACAGAAATGACTGCTGCTTTATTTCTTAAATTTTTCGGAAGTTTAAAGGAGCCTCGTCCAGAGTAGTTTTCTAATAAAGTGATTTTAAATAAGGCGGACTCAATACCATCAAAAACGAGACCGCTATCGCGCTCGTTAAATTTATCTATGTTTAATTTTAATCCTTGGATATGAAAATTTATCCAAGACTCATAGTCTACAACTTCGGTTGCAGGAGAGGAGGGTATGTGAAACTCCAACCTCTCTACTATTTGACCAGTATGGTGGTCGATTTTTACATATTTTATTTTAAGATAGATGAGCGCCTTCATCCTAAAATTGTCTAAATTGTTGAAGAGCGCTTCTATCAATGATGAATTTTGATGAAACCATTCCTCAAAGTTAGCAATGGTTTCTGAGGAGTCCATCTGGTAGTTCCTCACTAAATTATTTATGGACACTTCAGTGAGTCGGATAGAGGAGGTGCTGTTAGTATAACTATCGTCACTGTGTGTATGTTGAAGTCTGTGCGAAGATAGTTCAAAACGTGTCTCGAAAGACTGAGCGCACAAGTCGCAAGAAAAGGAGACGACGTTAACAGAATCATCCCCACCTTCGGAGTTTGATGCCGGCTTAGGTCGACAAACACCTCGCTTGATGTGTCGGGTGAGATCCCGCTTCCTCGTGAAGATGTGTCCACAGTCAGCACATTCCCGATCGTTGCATTCCCGCGACAATGTTGACATGGAGTCGCTGTTGTTATCCGACTCGCTCGAGATGAGACTGGTATCACCTGAAAGAGAAATCATTCTATCATCTCTGTTCAAGTCTCAGTGTATTGTTACAACCTACCTTGACTCAATAACTCTAAACTTTCCTCGAGAAGGGAGGGTGTTGGTGATGAAGTTGATGCCTGAAATTGAGGAAGATGCTATTAGCCACACGTTTGAGGGAGATGAGAGAGGAAATTTTCAACTTACCATTTCAACGAAATCAAGTTTAAGGTTGATACTTCAGTCAAATAATACGTCTCAAATTTGGAATTCACTAGAGAGCAGTTCACTTGTACGCCTCAAATACAGAATTCGCTAGACAACAGTTCACTTATGCGTCTCAAAGACAGAGTGAAATGATACGGATGTCACTTTGCATATATACTTTCATATTCATCATTCATTGGCTGTTCATTCTGATTGGTTGCTTGTTGATACTTAAGAATTAGAAAACATTTCAAAGTCATTATTCACAGTCAACATGACAAGCCCTCCGACAACACCAAACACAAAATTCTCTTCTCCATGCTCAACACCAAAGGCGCTCGTTGCACCAAACGCTCCAACGAAGGGGAAGGTAGAGAAGGTGTACCGACTGGACAATATCAGAAAGTTATCATTACCAGCGGATGAGGAAGAGGAGAGTGTATGTGAGAAGGAGTGTCCCGACTTAACAGGCGTGAGGTGGAAGTATCTCCAGTACGATACTGACGATGTGATGGAGATCACCAGCACGAAATTCCTCCACCAATTATGGGAGTGGTACACCCCTAACTCCCAGCCGCGAACTATGGAGGAGTGGGAGTATATTGACAAAGTGAGGCTCGCAGTGGAAGAACGATTAAAGCAACTGAACTGTTTTTGTTATCTATGTGAAGCCAGACTCTGGGACGATATTGACGATGAAGACCTTTTGAAATACATGCCATAATAAATTTTTATTTCATATTATCTTTGCTTTCATACTGACGTACTTGAATGGGGCTTCAGTGGATGATTTAACCATGTATACATTTTCATTTGGAAATAGTAGCACGCTTAGTCTAACTTGTAAATCTTAAAACATTTCATATGGACGATGATGATAGATGAAATAGTGTCAAATAAAATTAAGATAGCTTACACTTCTGATACAGGGATAGCAATCGACTGCGATCCATGTGTAAAGAGCTTGTTAGACTACGGATGGGCTTAAGTGGATGATTTAACCATGTATACTTTTTCATTTGGAAATAGTAGCACGCTTAGTCTAACTTGTAAATCTTAAAACATTTCATATGGACGATGATGATAGATGAAATAGTGTCAAATAAAATTAAGATAGCTTACACTTCTGATACAGGGATAGCAATCGACTGCGATCCATGTGTAAAGAGCTTGTTAGACTACGGAAGAGAGAAGTGTGTTATGTTGCGTGTGGCGCGTGAGTGTCCTCCCATTTCATTCCATTCATCATTTTTCTTCCCCTCTGCATTCCATATCCGAGGATATGTGGCGGGCTTGGGACCGCTTTAGCTGCATTAGAAGGTTGGCCCTTAAAAGAGCCCATGGGTCGTTCTCCGTCCACCGACACTACTACTGCAAACACTCTGAAAGAAAAATAATAGGAGATTAGATGAGCTACAAAAATGATTATGTTGAATAGACTTACTGGGAACCTTCTTTCTAACTTTTCTGACGACGAAGTCATCAAGATCTCCATTGATGTTCATCGTCATGTGGAGGCAGCGAACTCCATCCCCCTCATAACACAACTGTGTTTCATTTAAGTCGCTGGAGATTGTAGGGGCATCGCATACGTTATTCTCAAAGAGGGGAAGATGAACCTCATATACTCTCCTTTTTCGACACTTCAAACGCTCATGCAGTCGCTCCACTTCACCCGTCAACCTCTTATTAATAACCTTCACCTCCTCCGTCTCCTTCACCACGCTTCGCATCCGCTCTATCTCTTCATCCTTCCTCGACACACTCGCCTGCAAACTCTCCACCAAACCTGCCTTCCTCATCAACTCGCTCCTTTCCGCCATCCATTCCTTCTCCTTCTTTCTCAAGCTCTCCAACTCTTCCCTCGTTGCCCTATACCCCTCAACCTTCACCTTCAGCTCTTCATTCTCCTTCAAAACTTTTCTATTATTACTTTCCAAAGCCATCACACGATCCTTCATTCTCACAAATACCTCCGTATCATACGCCTCTTGCTGCCGTGGCGATGACGCTGCCATCGGCTTAGCCACTTCCTCCCCCTCCCACTCTTCCTTCAAATCCGCTATGTCCCCAAACAAATCTTCCATCACCGCATCCAAATCAACATCATCCTTCTTCTTCATTTTCGCTCTCAACTCAACTTCCTCACTCGAACTCCCATCACTCGAAATCACATCACTCGCATTCCTCACCACTTTCTCCCCAATCACGTCCTGAATCGTTGCCACCGCCTTTCTCACCTCTTCCCTTTCCAACAACTCTCCCTCAAACCATGCCTTGAACCCCTTCTCTCCGATGTTCCCACTCTCACACTGCAAATGCGCCTTCATAAATTCCTTCTCATCCCCCATCACACATTTCCGACAAGACACACACAACCTCAACATCACTTTCCTCTCATGGCCCATCGTCCCCTCTTTTTCTTTTAAATGCTTCTTCAGTTCGCTACCTCTGGCAATCTTGCCACAACTACACTTGCCAACCAACATCTTTGCGTTATTCGGTTTTGTCATGATAATTCTGTAAAGATAGAGTAAAATTTGATAGCAAGTGTTTATAGGATACTACTTGCTGATATGCATTGAAAGACTAAGTCACCAAACATTTGATAGCAAGTCAGCAACCGTTTGGGTGTTAAGCTCTTGAATCCGTTACAGGCATTACTCAGAGGGGATCTTATCCCAGCTCCAAGGCCTCGACCCACAAATCCAACCTCGATCGGACAGAGCGTGCGTCATATCACTGTGTTGGTATCCGGGCCCCAGTTTTGACATGAAAACCGGTGGAGTTATTTACAAGAGGAAACGACCCAAGTCACAGAGACTCATAAACGACTGCTTTTTATTCAAAAACTTTAATTATTATCATTAAATATGAATTTAAATTTTTCAGTATTTTAGTACTACTCATAAAACGTTTATAAGTAGTCTGTCACCTTCAGCATAGCAAACGCTGTCGAATGTTTTTTGAATCAAGTCTAAAGGACTTGTAGAAGCAAAGTTATAGCCGTTTGAAGATTTCGGCCTACTATCATCAAATGGTCAGTCATGCTATACTGACTAACCTATAAGTCTGACACCTTAGCTGATATCAGCAATGTAAAGTCAGAAGTCCGATATCGGACCTCAAGAGAAACGACTTACCTGTAGTCAGTTTCTCAACTTAGTGAAATTCCTCTCCCGATCCCGTTCTTATATACCCTGTGAATATGCAATCGATAAGAGGGGGGGGACGTCAGTGAAATTTGAAAATTTGATGAAAAATGTTTTGGTGACGGTCCCAGGTCGAAATTCCACACTTTGGAAAATTTTCAAAATTTTACCCATACAAAGTCACTCTGACACTTAGGATTTTTTCAGGTGAGCGAGCTCCGACCTAAAATCTTGTAACCGCTCTAACTTTTGAACGAAGACAGATAGGAACAAGCCGTTTCTTTCACTGAATTTGTCTCACTCTTAGCTTTCAAACGAGCTATGGCACGACAAAATCCGTCCACTGGAAGCCAAGATTGAAGCTAGCTGTCCAGAGGGGGGGGACGTCAGTGAAATTTGAAAATTTGATGAAAAATGTTTTGGTGACGGTCCCAGGTCGAAATTCCACACTTTGGAAAATTTTCAAAATTTTACCCATACAAAGTCACTCTGACACTTAGGATTTTTTCAGGTGAGCGAGCTCCGACCTAAAATCTTGTAACCGCTCTAACTTTTGAACGAAGACAGATAGGAACAAGCCGTTTCTTTCACTGAATTTGTCTCACTCTTAGCTTTCAAACGAGCTATGGCACGACAAAATCCGTCCACTGGAAGCCAAGATTGAAGCTAGCTGTCCAGAGGGGGGGGACGTCAGTGAAATTTGAAAATTTGATGAAAAATGTTTTGGTGACGGTCCCAGGTCGAAATTCCACACTTTGGAAAATTTTCAAAATTTTACCCATACAAAGTCACTCTGACACTTAGGATTTTTTCAGGTGAGCGAGCTCCGACCTAAAATCTTGTAACCGCTCTAACTTTTGAACGAAGACAGATAGGAACAAGCCGTTTCTTTCACTGAATTTGTCTCACTCTTAGCTTTCAAACGAGCTATGGCACGACAAAATCCGTCCACTGGAAGCCAAGATTGAAGCTATCTGTCCAGAGGGGGGGGACGTCAGTGAAATTTGAAAATTTGATGAAAAATGTTTTGGTGACGGTCCCAGGTCGAAATTCCACACTTTGGAAAATTTTCAAAATTTTACCCATACAAAGTCACTCTGACACTTAGGATTTTTTCAGGTGAGCGAGCTCCGACCTAAAATCTTGTAACCGCTCTAACTTTTGAACGAAGACAGATAGGAACAAGCCGTTTCTTTCACTGAATTTGTCTCACTCTTAGCTTTCAAACGAGCTATGGCACGACAAAATCCGTCCACTGGAAGCCAAGATTGAAGCTAGCTGTCCAGAGGGGGGGACGTCAGTGAAATTTGAAAATTTGATGAAAAATGTTTTGGTGACGGTCCCAGGTCGAAATTCCACACTTTGGAAAATTTTCAAAATTTTACCCATACAAAGTCACTCTGACACTTAGGATTTTTTCAGGTGAGCGAGCTCCGACCTAAAATCTTGTAACCGCTCTAACTTTTGAACGAAGACAGATAGGAACAAGCCGTTTCTTTCACTGAATTTGTCTCACTCTTAGCTTTCAAACGAGCTATGGCACGACAAAATCCGTCCACTGGAAGCCAAGATTGAAGCTAGCTGTCCAGAGGGGGGGGACGTCAGTGAAATTTGAAAATTTGATGAAAAATGTTTTGGTGACGGTCCCAGGTCGAAATTCCACACTTTGGAAAATTTTCAAAATTTTACCCATACAAAGTCACTCTGACACTTAGGATTTTTTCAGGTGAGCGAGCTCTGACCTAAAATCTTGTAACCGCTCTAACTTTTGAACGAAGACAGATAGGAACAAGCCGATTCTTTCACTGAATTTGTCTCACTCTTAGCTTTCAAACGAGCTATGGCAAGACAAAATCCGTCCATTGGAAGCCAAAATCGAAGCAAGCTGTCCAGAGGGGGGGGACGTCAGCGAAAATTTTTTCTCTCCGATTGCCTTGAAACTCACCATAGCGATGCAGAATTTCACGCTGAATCCGAATCCGACCTCCGTTTTCTCATCCGACCACTCCTTCCACTCGAAACAACCCATTTTACAACCCAACATTCAGCAGATTGCACGAAAAACATCACACACTATAGCCTCAAGACTAATCCTGGCGGTCGCCCAAGTCCACCACGACACTCTATCGTTCCAGAGGGGGGGGAGTCAGCGAACATTTTGTGAACCAACCTGGCCGGCACACCACGACAGACTACAACCTCTGTCGTTCCAGAGGGGGGGGACTCAGACCCGAAGCACCACGGCGGCCGACCACGACACTCTGCCGTTCCTGAGGGGGGGGGCGCCGGTCGAGTGTTCGCCGTTTTCTTACTACTGACACAGATTGCAGTTTTTGGTAAGAATGAAATTTTCTATGTTTTCTCTAATGAAGCGAAAAGTACTAAGCCCAGAGTCATTTTTTGACACGGAATGTCTTCAGGTCATTTCCTATCACGCTCATGCACCCCTATCTATGAAACCAAACACATTCATATTTTGCAAGCCTCCTAATGTCGGCAAACACAAGCATTTTTTAGAAATTTAATCTACGCTTAACCAATTTTTCGCATACATTGCCGATCAGAAACATGACTTGAAGACATTCCGTGTCAAAAATTACTCAGTACTTACGCTTCATCAGAGAAAACTTAGAAAATTTCATTCTTCCCAAAAACTGCAATCTGCGTCCCATTGGATTAACATGTGTTTTCCTTTGATCGTGTCCGACAAGTAGATGAACCAGGTAGAATTCGTCAGACGCGGGTTCGTAGTAGACATAATTAGGGTGTACATCAATCTATGAAAGTCTTATTTTCGGTCTCGTTCCCTGCAGAAACTCTCTCTGGCTGCCGGACTATTTGTATCGCAATGAGAAGTGAGGACCTGCCAACAACATTTCTAAGCGTGTTTGGGTGGTCAAGAAAGAAGTGTTTAAGTCAAGAATTCTGACGACTATCATTCAACTGCATGCACGAGAATTCATGCTCTATTGCATCCCGCTATGTGTTCCTGTTATCTACGACGCACCAATGTGCATCGTATTCGATTAAGCCGTTTTAAACATGACTTTTTTGAAATCAAGGATTTGATGCGCAGATTTTAATGAAAATGCGTCGCCAAAAATTTAGCGATTTAGCGATACAGTTATCAATTGATTCCAGCCTCTCTATGTACTTTCATGTATTGGAGGACTTCGACCATCCGATCACATTACCATTTATCACATACGTGAACTTATTTCAATTTTTTCCTTATTACAGGAATCGCATAAGAGAAATCGTCCTCGCTCAAAGCCCAATGACTCTCCAAAGTCACGTCGAATTTCAGAGGAAGACGGAGAGCCTGCACCACCTGCTTTCAAAAATCCCAAGTTCATTCATTCTGCATTGCAAGATGGTGAGAAAGTGAAACGTTATGGCTTCAAAAATCTCAAACAGGTTCTTCAGATGGAGATGTCGACCTTTAACGCCTCATCCGACTACGAACGGTCTCATTTGTATAGCAAGCAGGCTGCTCCACCTAGCACGCGACCAGAAAAGAAGTTGTCAGATATCAGCGGTCTTCTAGCGTCTTATCAAGACCCAAAAACGGGGTTGCGGTTTGCCACTTGTGATGAGTTTGCTCTTATCCGCACTATGCCTCCTGAAATTGTTGCAGCCTTTCTGAACATGCGTGGTGTACCAACGTATGCTGTTCGGGGTTAAGACTGAAGACAAATTGGATCAGTGCAATCTTGGAATGCTCATATCACTATTAACCATTAGACAACACAAAGATAAAAACTTTCGTAGACGACATGTTGGGGTGTCTGTGACAGTTCAATAATGAAAATAATGAAATTGATTACTATACGTGGTATGTCTAATTCTTTAAACCTATTGTAGCTGCTTCATCTGTCTGTGTCTAAATACATCTAAAAACTTTAGATATTTCTGTTCGTTTATGACCATGATGAAGCAACTCTTATGCTTAAAATTCAAATTTCCATTTTAGGCATTCTCAGAAAGACAGATAAGAATGAAAGGGATTAACATTCTTCAGTTAATGAATTCTCTGAAAGATATAAAATTTGTCTCATAGTCTTGCCTTTTATGAAACAGCACTGACATAGGAGTGAAACACTGAAAAGTTAAGATAGAAACTCATAGCATTGTTGTTGCATTTCACTGCTGCAGTTGTCTGTAGACAAAATATATACAAGCATAATCTTTCAATGTCGTTTTCTTGTCTAGCTTTCTCTCACATGACATGCATCTCTATAACAGATCTTGATTCATCTATGAAGTATGTTAGTATGTAGCTGTCGTTGTGTACATTGTCCATCAATCCATCGCCCACATTCAAATAGAGGTTCATGCGACCACGCGTATTCCTATAAAGATGGTGCTGACTCTCTTAACAGCAATATCCGTCATGTTGAATTTAAAGAAACGGTCAATGACGACTCTATTTGGCTATGCGACCGGAGCGATTGATCCGCACTTAGTGATTCACATCACCCGTCTCTGCTGGAAATAAGAATTCATAATTTCAGAAAGACAATCAGGTGGGCCTATGATGATTGAGGGAAAGTTCACAGGCTAATTTGGAATCTCTGTTGAAGTGAACTATCGTCTTTGCCATCTTGCTTGAAATAATCAGCAGTCATTCTTGGTCTATTTCGAATGGATTTGGTAGCTACAGGAATATGCTTCCATTTATATCGCACAGACAGCATATGATTTCCGTAAAACTAAGAAGTGTCCGAGTGGCACGTTAAGGTGATTGGTTTCTTTGTCCAACTTAAAAACTTCAATGATCATCAATGTATTTGGTGCACCGCAAACTATATGAAATTCAAAGCATGTTTCCAATGAAATCCGGAATTACTCTTCATTTTATCCAAATGCTGACAAACCCATATTTGAATCATGAGGTAACATGAATCAGTTAGTGATGTAAGATTTCTGCATGATTAGCAGAAGATATTTGTAAAGATGTCAGGAAGTCAAAACATTCTAGAACAAAATCTTATATCCATGTAAGTTGAATCCTAGTGGTTTGTCTGAAGCACCCCCCAAATATCGTCTAGCAGTTAAGGTTAAATTCATTTTCGGGAATGACCTCAAGAGAATGATTTCGGAAAGATCCTAAAGAAATTTAGTTTGGTTTTTGCCTTTCAAACAAACCCAACCAATCTTCCAAAGGTCGTAAGTAAATTGATCAGCAGTCATCCAATCAGATGTCCTAGTGTCGTGACATTTCTAATTAACAATATTATCATTGTCCTGAATTCGAGAAACGTAATGGTACGGCTGCCAGAACGAGTTTCTGCAGGGAACGAGGTTGAAAATGAGACTTTCACGCAATGATGTAGACCGTATGACTGCTGCGGATCTGCGCGTCTGCCAAGTTGTAGTCGGTTCTTATTCTTGTCAGACAGTATCAAGAAAAGCACATGCAAAGTATATGGGAAGCAGAGTTAAGTTTTCGGTAAAAATGAGATTTTCTATGTTTTCTCTGAGAAGATGAAAAGTACTATGTCTGGATGCTTAATTTTTTGGCATGGAATGTCCACAAGTCATTCTATCTTGTGTCAAGCTATCTTGTGTATCAATAGTTATCATACTTCTGATGCTTTATGTATGCGAGATGTGATAAAATATGAATAAAATTGGCCAAAATGATATGTTCGCCGACATTAGGAGGCTCGCTAATTCTACATGTGTTTAGCATCATATGCGAAGGTATATGAATATAATAGGAAATAGCATGAAGACATTGTCAAAAATCTTTGCTCTAGGCTTAGTATGTCTCACTCACAGAGATTAATTTCCTTTTTTGCGTGTTTGGGTCTAGAGATGAAGACATTCCTCAATAATGATGGTCATGGCCAGAACTAGACACGTTAATTAAGAAAACCAATTTTCCATTGAGCGCAATGCGAATATAAGTCTGGATTCTGACGAACCAGAGTATTGACAAGACATTAGACGTACATAGTCAGCAAATTCAGATCTTGAGGAGTCGGACTTCGTGAATAATATTTCCCTTTAACAACTTAATCACGGAGAAAAATTTAGTCAAATACATGCATTTTTCACTTGTCAGATGCCTCAGTCTGACGTTTGAGGCTCCATTTTACGTGCTTGGTCAGTCACACAAGCCAAAGGGAGGACTAATATCTGCACATCAATCTCAATTGCTTGCTGCCAGTGAAGGCCTGCAATGGCTAGGATAGGATTTGTCCGCTCTAGACTCACACAGGGAGAGAGAGAGAGAGATAGACGGAAGTTAATCCATCTTTCTCTGTGGTCTCACTTATTCACAGAACACAGAAAATCTCATTTTTACCGAAAACTCCAACCTGCCTTACACTGGATTTGCATGTGTTCTTCTTTGATCCTGTCTGACAAGAAAAGGTCGTAGACTACCCATCATTCCGTTGGTCTTATTTTCGGCCTCACTCCTTGCAGAATCTCGTTCTGGCTGCCGGACTATAACCTATCGTTAAATATTTAAATACTATAAGCATGAAATTTTTTTTACTCTTGAAAAATATGATCGCTTGGTTCTCTACCACTGCGATTGCTAATGATATCCTTAGCAATAAATTTCAATCATTCGTCTTAGTGATTATAAGTCATCTCTTCCTAGGTTGTCATTGCTTAATTATATTGAAATTCACATTCTTATATGCTCACATCGAATGCAAAGTCAGTTAGGTGGCATCTGAACACCAAACTACGATTTCTGGAAGATTCCAAGTTACGGGAAATGGTATTTTTACATAACGAGAACTCTGTTCCCGGAACGAACACACCAGATGCTTTTGTTAAATATTTGGCAAATACTTGACAACATTTTACTAAACTTCTACTAACATTTTAGCAAATATTTATATAACATAGCTGATGATTTGCCAATTTTTAGCAAATAGCAAATTATTTGGTAAAATTCTAATAAAATGTCTCAAATTTCTTTCTGATATTATCTTACACAACTCTTACGTGAATTCCCAACAAAAAACATTCTAACACTTCAGAAAATGTCGTGAATTTGCTATAAAAACATTCCAAAAATGTTATATGTTCAAATGACAATACATGAGAATATTATGAAAATGTTATCTTAAAACATTTGTGGGTTCGCAGACCGCTCACATTCTATTGATAAAATTACAGTTAACCTACGCCGTAGCAAAACATTGATGAAATTTACCGTTGATATTAATTGAATATATTGTTGATCGAAATCATCCTGCTGCGAAATGCTCCAAGGACAGTGTTGTCAACTGAGTTTTAACTTTACCGAGTTAACCGAGTACCGAGTTTAACCGAGTTTTTATTTAAACTAAGTTACGTAACTGAGTTTATTTTTCATTAAACCCGGTATACTGAGTTTTAATGGAACCGAGTTTTAGGAACAATTAACTTGGTTTTTGAAACTCGGTTAACTCAGTTATTTATACTTGTGAGTTGTGATTCAGTTGAATTGTGCAACGTCTTATCGCCGCATCGTGAAAGCTAAACGCTGCCCAGGTGAGAGTGAATATATTTCTTGGAAAATCCCGATTCAATTGCATTCTAGAAGGCAGGATTCCTTATTATTATAGTGCAGTGACTTTTCGATTCAGATTCAAGTCGCTTCATACAAGCATTCTGTGTCATACAGACTACGCTGTTCACATTGCGTGATTCCTATTTTTATGATGATTTTTATCCACTCATCTCGCTGTATCCCCTGCTGACGGTCTTTTGAATCTGTGACGACATTAAAAGCCAGCAAAACTGGTGCATGGACAACTAGAGGGAGAAGGACTCGTCACTGAATCCCTCAGAGCCATTTGTGGGCCATGCAAACGCATTACATGAACGGGAGGAAACGCAAGTTTTACACATGAATGGCTCTATCTTTTGAACCACTGGCCCGATTGATTTCATATTTGAAATACTGATGATTCAAGGCAAGAGCATCATTTCATCTATTCATGCCACCTTACGATTCTCAAAGCGAAAAAAGTTACTCAGCGCGCGAAAATTAGTAACTCGATAAAAGTCAAGGTCTTTTCTCAATTTTTATCGAGTTACTAATTCTTGCGCGCTGACTAACTGTTTTCGCGTTGAGAATCGTAAGATGGCATGAGTAGATGAAATGATCTTGCCTTGAATCATTAGTATTTCAAATATGAAATCAATCGGGCCAGTGGTTCAAAAGATAGAGCCATTCGTGTGCAAAACTTACGTTTTCTCCCGTTCATGTAATGCGTTTGCATGGCCTACAAATGGCAGATTTAACGCTCTGAGTGATTCAGTGACGAGTCCTTCTCCCTCTAGTTGTCCATGACTGGTGGTAGCATAATGAGGATCATTGTTCTTGATAGGGAACAAGTATATTCTGATTGGCGAAGCTTGCATTGATCTGTCGTGAATTGCAATGCTGAGAGGCACCAAGTTGACTTTCAGTTCGTTTATTCATAGCAATGTCGCCATCAATCGAATAAGAGACGTATAGAAAGTAGAAAGACTCCGAGTCGTAGAATATTTGCTCCATCAAGCCCAGCGCGTAAACTGCTCTGCACAGTGTGCTTACTTTACTCAATCGGATATTGTGACATCGAATCGTGTTCATCCTTATTAACGTACGAATTAAGAAATGTCCGTGGATCTAGATCTAGATCAGACAACGTCAACTGATGATTGTGATGTGTCTACGAAGATAAACACCATCAAGAAAGGCAAACGTGGTCCCTCGACAAGTCACCCTATTTGGGAGGCCTCTTTTTCTCAGGAGACTGTGAACGGACAAGTTTATTCGGTATGCAATAATTGCCCTCATAACTATAGAGTAAAGGGGAAGAATGTGACAACAAACATGAATCATCTGAAAAATCATCACACAGAGCGGTATGATATTGTAAATAAGAAAAGAAAGAAACTCAACTCCACGCCCTCAAGAGACACTACCATGATTACTGATTTCTTTGCATCCAAGACTCCGTCGAAGACTCCGACGACAAAGCCATATGCTCGCGACAGTGAACGCTATACATTGAACATAGAACCAAAATCGTCGAACTGTTTGCTTCATGCGGAATACCTTTAAACATCGTGAAATTTCTTGATCCGAAAGTTGATCTTCCAAAAAGTCATAACACATTAAAAGAGTGGATCATCAGCGAAAATAAAATTCAACGTGGAAGAATTCAGACAAAAATTTTGCAGGCGGGTAAATTCTCAATGTCTCTTGATTTATGGTCGCAGAAAGGACTGAGCTTCTCCTACCTCGGTGTGACTGTGCATTTCTTCGACAAAGATGCGAATTCCATACTAAGTCCATGCATCGCAGTACAGCAATTGAGTCATCCTCACACTGCTAAAAAAATACGGAGTCAAGTTCAAGGTCTGTTCGAATCCTGGGGACTTGCTGATGATCAAGTCATGAGATTCATCACCGATAATGGCTCAAACGTCGTGGCTGCATATAAAGATGATTTCATTATCCAGGAGATAGAGTGGGAGAACGATGACAGTGATGAGGAGGAAAGTACAGACGAAGTTTCGGAGGACTTCAACCGTCTTTATGAAAGTGAGCACGAGATAGTTAGTCGCTACTTCAACCGACGGCTATCGTGCTTTGCCAACAACATTACGTTGATTTGCAAGAAGTCGGTTGAATCCTCAGATTCATTACATTCTTTGAAAGTGGCAGTTCATGAACTCGTCAGTAATTTCTCGTTTTCTGGCCCGGCTGTACAGCTACTGCGGGAATTCAACAACAAGGCGAAACTTTTAAAGCCGTCGAACACAAGATGGCATTTTTTCTTTTTGGTCATTCGTCGAATACTGAAATTGAAAGAAGCCATTGTTGCAACTTGCGCATCCATGGACTGGCCTATTAGATTTGCTTGGAGAGAAATAGAATTGGCTCACGATTTACTGGAGCCTTTTTATCAATGGACTGATTCTCTACAGGGCGCTTCGTATCCAACGATTTCGCGTGTCCTCCCGGTGATTATCAGTATCCAGACTCATTTGGCTGAAAATGAAGAACGATTTCAACAGTTCAATGAGGTTGTGCTATCCATGAATGACGGAATTGACAAGCGATTCGCAAAGTTTATTAGAGCTGATCATGATGACTTCGATCCAACATACTTGATTGCCACTATGTTTGACCCAAACTGTTCTTCATATTTACCAAGAAATCTATTTGAAAATGGCAAGAAAGAATTAAAAGAATACATATTGACATTTTCGTCATCTGCTGAGTCTGACTCTGACAGAGACAGAAACGCGGAAGTGTTTTTCACGGAGAAGAGTGGTTCACAGAAAGTTGCTTCTTTATTTAAAAATTTAGAGCGGAGACAACTGGAGAACAAATCTAGACCGGCCTCAAAATCACAGCTGCAAATCCAGCTTGAGAAATATATTGATCGACTTGAGCAACAAGATTTCAACAAGGAAGAATCCCCCTGGCTGTTTTGGCACAGTAACAAATCGAACTACGGTGAACTTGTAAAAATCGCCGTTGATTTTTTATCAATACCAGCTAACAGTGCATCGGTTGAGCGCGTATTCTCATTCGCTCGTATTTCTTCAGAAGGTCGAATAGGTGCATTGAAGCCAGAGCTATTGGAGGTTTCTGTCATGTTGCGCCACAATAAAACTTTCTTCTAAATCTCCCTTGTTTGTTCTATCCGGCTTTTGTTTTTGAACACATGGTATTTGTTGCGATGATAATGCATTTGTTTAGATCGAATTATCAGTTAAGAGAAATACTAGTTTGCATTGTTTTTCTTTATGATATCATGCTTACTCCGTGGTCTAGATGCAAATAAGACTGCTCTTTTGAGGAATCGTTGTAGCAGTGATGTAAATTTTATAGTCGCATGAAAGTAGCTTATGAATTTAAGGGTTTTAGAACTTTTTCGGTAAAAAAATAGAATAGTAAATAATTGGTGTGTTGAATAACTCAAAGTCCAATTAGTTTTTTAAATTGTCTTCATTTGTATAAATACTTTTCGCATGCCTATTTCAGCTTGTGTATTTTCATGTTTGGTGCTAGGATAGCTCGTCGCTTCGTACATTGGGTAGGGCAACTAGCCCTATGAGCAAAAAAAGCGCGATACCGAAATGAAGGTTGTTGAGAAATGCGTTAGGCCTACAAAATATCCATTTTTGACATCCATCAGATAATCTAGAGTATGGATCCTATACTGTAAGATGCTGTAGCCTAGCTTAGCCTACAGCAGGTAGTGAAAGGTAGAAGGTGAAAGGTATCACTTGCCGCAGAGGTCACAGTACAAGTGTAGACCTGTATGCTGCAAGAGACTTAATTTTACGCCTGGTAAACATCTTTTTTTGTATAAAAATACGCGGGCTCATCCTTTCACAGAAAGTCTTTACATTGTTTATTTTCATGAGTAGGACTAGCTGTTATGAATAGCATAAGGCCCGTTTTATGTGCAAAATTTTTGATCAGCTCTTTTGTTTGTTATATTCTTGCACCTTGCCAAACAATCTCTCCCTCTTCATTTACCTGCCTCTTGTTTATCTAGTCATCTTACTTTTCTTGTGGGACTGCCCGTCTATGAATGCGTACATACCTATCATGAAAAAGTTGACTAAAACGCTTATAACATGCAATTTTTCAGAATCAAATTCAGACGGCCTGTATATGCCTTTGCTGACAATTTTACATGCATAATATGTACGGTAACCGATTGTTAACTGAGTTGTACTGGGCTTTGACCGAGTTTGTTGAAAAAACTCGGTAACTGAGTTTAACTTAACTTGGTTTATTTTCGGCAAACTCGGTTAACTTAGTTTTAACTGAGTTTCTTGGAAAACTCAGTATACCGAGTTTAACTTAACTTGGTTTATTTTCGGCAAACTCGGTTAACTTAGTTTTAACTGAGTTTCTTGGAAAACTCAGTTGACAACACTGTCCAAGGATTAACAGCAGAAAAACTCAATGCTGCTAAAGCCAAAACATTCGGAGGCAGTGACAAGAATAGCCCTACATATTTATACATTATAACTGTTGATCGAAGTCATCCTGCTACGAAATGCTCCAAGGATTAACAGCAGAAGAACTCAATGCTGCTAAAGCCAAAACATTCGGAGGCAGTGACAAGAATAGCCCTACATATTTATACATTATAACTGTTGATCGAAGTCATCCTGCTACGAAATGCTCCAAGGATTAACAGCAGAAAAACTCAATGCTGCTAAAACCAAAACATTCGGAGGCAGTGGCAAAGAATCACATAATTTAAAGACTCACCTCATCAGCAGATGTCAGCCTACAGAACTGTCGTAATTGTTCCTCTACCATCAATTGTGCTAGTTTGGTCAGTTTCAATCAGTTCCCATTTATGATATCTCTTTGATAGACAGTGATATTGCGGTCTGTAATGCACAATAGAGTTTTTGATGCAAAAAGTATTGAATGTATTTGACGCACATAAGAGAAGGAATAGGCCATACAGAATGTAGCATAATTGAAAAATAGTAAGATGACACAGGTTTTGATCGAGCTTCTATTATAAGAATCAATCAGGTGATATTTTTAACTATCTTAGTATCTTTTATCATCCCAATAATTTACAACAGCACGAATTAATCCATAATACATTTTTCCACGGTGGACAACATATGCCGGTTAAGCAGAAAATCCGATTTGATATTTGATGTCAAATAATTTCCCCATTAACTGAAATCAGTAACAATAACGTACCCTCAAATGTCTTGCACAAATCCAAATTATACAGTGAAGCATTTGACCTATTTAAAAAACCACAAAAATTCGTATTTAAAAAAATATGCCAACCCTGCATGTAGGCCTGACAAACGACGGTTTAGATGTGCACGCAAGCTACATTATCGACAGTATCAATCAGCGAATTAAAAGAAGATTCAATCTTTTTCCATACAACCAGCTGGTGCAGTGATAATAGTGTGATCCCAAAGACGCCCTGTGATCCTGATGTTTAGCACGATCACTTCACTTCAGTCATGTATCTTGCACAGTTTCAATGCCACATTGGTGGACTACTTTTTAGTATCCCTTTCTCTCTCAAGAATAGATTTTCAGTAGATTCAATGACGCATGGGACGACTGCTGTGCACATTGCTAAGCGGTGCGCGCTGTCATGGTGAGGATTGTCCATAGAATATGGATTCTCTCTCTATACTCGATGCTGGTGAATTTCAGAGGAAGTTATCTTTCTTATGATTTGATACGATTTGATGAGGGACACTATCATCATCGTACCAACCAGCTCCCGAATGAAACACCCACTGTAAGGCAGCCGCATACACTGCGGATTCTATTCGAGAATCCGGAGAACGCTTGCAATTTTTTAAATGGAGGAAATTAATGTTTATTTACCACCCCTATTTTTGGGAAATATGCCTCATCATCAAGGATCGAAGTCTCCATCTCTTATCATGATGAATCACACGATTAATTCTTTAACTGAATGTACATTTTATTTGGTAATTGAAGGACATTATAATTTGAATGGTTGGCTTAGAATGCTTTTTCAAGTCATCTGTTTTTACACCTGATTTACAAATACAATTTATTTGCTACTCACATGTCTGAATAATAGTGACGCACCATATACACTCCATCTGGACACTCGACGCTAATGATCTTAAACAAATGATGACAACATGCATATTACAGTATCTTCAATGAATAGAGAAAACTGCGCCGTCAGTCTTCATTTCGACGAGCGGAATCACACCCACACACTACATGAGGAATCCGTGAACTGACTGATAGACGTAGAGCGCGGCGAAGAAATGCTTTGCAATGTTCGAAGTCGGGAGGCTCGCCATCTTGAAGACATGATAATCCCTTCTCAGAATAGGTCAGAAATATAAATTAGGTAATTGCAGAGGTTGGGATGCATTAGAATAAAGTAATGCTTTAGAAATAATCATGAAAACTGATTACTCGTGCAACATGCTCGTGACACGCTCGTGAAACATCGGGAAATGATAGCAACTCTGAGCGCCTTATACAGACTTCTAAATATAGCACCCAATATAGGATTCTCGTCACGGGAATTACTATCGTTTCCTGAGAACGATTAGAGCAAGTTCGAAGCGATTACTACAGTTCGATAGGATCTCAGATGGTGAAATTTCACACGACTTAATTAAACTGTTTCTTCGATTTAAGGCTCATATCATGACGTATCGAGTAGTTTTCACAAAGATAATACACAAGATTCATACAAGCAATATGGAAGTAAAACATACAATTTCGAACACAAGATCTGATTGCTACATTCGTGCTGAAACTTATTTTCAAGCTCATTTGACCAAGCATCGAATCACATGTCTTCAATGAGAGATATTAGTGAATCAATGCCTTTTGTGACAATTTCTCATCGATTCGTGTCAATCAAAAGATTAATGATCCTGACAACACACTGCGCTTTGGATGGCATATCAGATCTTATCTGAAAACATGTATTTAATTAATGTTTTGTTCTGACATTTAAGATAATTTGACTAATATTTCATAAATATTTAACAAAATTAAAAAGTTTTTTATAATTTTATTATTTTGCTTAGAAACTGGTAGGTCTCTAACAAAATTAGCAAACATAGTAGGAATTTTTCAAAATTTCTATTTTTCACAAAATTAGCAAACAGCTAGCAAGCTTCTAACAAAATTATTCGGTTTGCTCGTCCCGGGTTGTTGCAATGTTTGGAATTTGTGTTAATTGATTTAATTCTGTAAAATTTGATTTTTCTACTTTTTGAATAATAAAGCTCTAAGCAACTTGTGTAGCTTTTGTTTCTCTAGTAGCACTCATGAATGTCCCAGTAGGCGTTTTCACACTAGCACGATGATCACACGAGTACAACAATGACTCTCAACCGGAGTGCCACGGAAGACTCTAGGGGTGCCGTCATAGCAGAAGTACTCGTCAAAACCGAACTTCATCGAATTCGAATCACACAAAAGAGTGGAACACCGACGGATCTCAAACAAACTGCTGAAACAGGGATGTGATTTCATTGTCTAAAAACGGGCATTTCACAGGGCCGGCACTTAATGATAATTTGACCACGAAAATGTTTAATTTTAAGCACTTTTCTAACGATTTTGAAAAGAAGCTGTACCACTTTATTTAGTTAGAGACACCCTGCTAATAATGATATTTTGTTGACAATTATCAAAATAGCCGATTTGTGTAATGCAACCGTTTTTATGAAACTGATATCATGAATTTTCAACACGTTGATTTTAGAAGTCAATTTTTCAAGGAGCCAAAATTTCGTATTTTTTATCTAGGTCTGCAACAAGCCGTCAAGGTGGATTAACTTTTAGAATTTTTTATTTGGGTAATGTTTGGTGATATCCTAAAGCGGCTAGCGCTCACAAGCAGTTGGAAGATGGAAATCTGCCTTTAAAGATAGGTACAAAAGCACTTTTCTAAATTAAAGTACTCCACTTTGAAAGCATATTTCTTCAAAACTACAACCGCTAATAACTCTGGACCACTTTCTGTAAAAGAGGAACGATATGAATTGTTATAAAAGATAACAGGCAACGGCTTGAGAAACCTATAAATTTTTTTATTTGATAATTAACAGAAAATGTAGGTATTTTTCACACGTCTGAAAACGACGAAAGCAAGAAATTTACACTGAAGCAAACCCGCCAAGCCATTGATATTGTGCTAATTCCTAGGCCTATATCTTACGAATGATATGTATAGCAGTCAAGTATGCATAGTTTTTCCTAACAAGTTGCTATCATAGATTAAAGAGAAAAGTACTTGATATTAAGCACTTTCCTATTTCAAGTTCCTTTTGAAATTGTATGTGTATAAATACCTGATGAGTTAAAACTGCATTGATATGGGGTGATAATCAACCATATGATGATCATTCATTCATGTTAAAATATGATTATATTAGGATATCATCATGACTTTGATATGAGTAAACGTTGATTGAGTAACCATCAGATTGCCATTCAATAACCAAATGCCCTCAGATGATAAAAAAGGTTATATTTCAGTTTTTTTGTTGATAAATGTATAATAGAAGTATTTCACAATTTTAAAGAAATATGAATTATGAAATTAAGCTATACAATGCATTCATTTCTATGGAAGTGAACTATAAAAAAGTGCTTAATTCTGCACACTTTTCCCAATTACCTACATGTATTCCATAACCTTGCATTCCCCTCTTTTCTGATGAACTTAACGTCAATTTGGATTGAATTGTTGCCTCCTGATGTTCTCCGATCACAGCATGTGCGCACTTAGCTCTCTCTCGATCTTCCTAAACAATACAATACACAGCGGCCTCGCCTCCGCATCAACTCCCATCGAACTGCAATCGGCCAATTACAGTAGAACCCACTTATAACGTACTTCAAGGGACCCAAAAAATTGGTACGTTATATCCGAGGTATGTTGTATCCGAGGTGTGCAAGAAAAAGTTGTATAAGAAGTATTGAAGCCTACTTCTGCACCAAATTAAGTTGTCAATTGCAATAGTAAGGTCCTATCCATCATGACCAGCTAATTCTCACTATGCATCACCATAAATACATGTACATGTAATGTACATTTATTTGTATGCCCTGGCCCTACATGTATGATCATGCATGCCTACTCGAGAAAACAGCATAGTGTCTTAACAATTCTCTATTGTGTAAGAAAAAAATATGCAATATTCTGAACATGAATCTAAAAAAACAAGTCTCAGATGAAGATTCGATGGAACAGCAGTGACGCGTTAAGAAGACACCATCACAGACAATGTCTTAATTCCAGTTCACTTCTATCGATTGCTCATTGGACGGATTCGACACTCAAAAGTTGTCCTCCTCCGAGCCGATGACAAGAGCTGTTGCTGCCATCATCAAACGCAGCAAGTTATTCTAGAATCGTGTCAGCTTCGTTTCGATGATTCAGAATACTTAAGTACTTTCATCCCTAAGTACGTTGTAAAAAATCAAAATTTGCTCTGTGAACCCTTGAAAAGAGTTCGCTATATCCGAGTACGTTATAACCGAGGCATTTTATATAGACATAATAGGCATTTTTGTCCGTGCCTGCAAGAGGAGTACGTTATATCCGAGAGTTCGTTATAACCGAGTCCGTTATAAGTGGGTTCTACTGTAGAAGGTGAAACTCGACATCCTGCTGTTATTGGTCTTGCGAATTGTCTCGGGTATTTCAATTCTCTCAAATCCCTCAGCATTTCCGTCTGTTTGGTGATGTTGTTGGCACGCTCTGAGTAAGTGTTGAAGTAGTGAACTATCGCTGAAACTATCAATAGCAAATGGCTGAAGCAGTCATACGCAAAAGAAATGAGACGTCCTTCAAGGTCGGCAGAGAGGTCATAGTTGATGGTACCTATTTTGAAGGTGAGAACAGAAAAAGGCCATATGAAGGAATAATTGTGCGTCTGATCGAACGTGGAGAAGGAGGAGAAGCTGTACGTGTGAAATGGCACGAGGATGGAAAGTCATCGATTGTACCCATTGAAGATTTAAATGAAAGTCAACATTATGGAGGAAGATCAAGATCCAACTGAAGAATTGATTTACAGAAAGTTCAAATTGAGAGTGAAGTTACATGAGAATGGCGAGACATCCAATCTTCGATCAAATGTAGATGACACCTGCTCTGATGACCTAGAGGATGATTCTGATTCACCCATGAAACCATAGGTTGAGAATCGGATACAAAGATACAGAACTTGGAATGACTTCATCAGAGACTGCAGTGAAGGAATCAGACGGAGTAAAGGAATCAAGGAGAACAAAGAGGAAGAAGAAGCCGATCAAGAAAAGACAAGCGAGTAAACCAGCACGTGTGTCAAACATCGTTGCGAGTTCGGATAGCGAAGCCAACCCTCTGGATTATAGTAGTAATAGCAGCAGTGAAGAAGCTGAAGTCTTGAATCAGAAAACTATTCCTTCAGAAAAGTTCATTGAACAAAAACGTATTTGGCAGAAGGGATATGGAGGTTGGAGCATTGATCCCAGACAGAAGCATCCATACGGACATAGGCTTAACCTTGAAGGCTTTCAGAACAAAGAAAAGTGAGAACAAAGAACAAAGAAGAAATAGATTACTTCCTTCACTTTGCTCCATTGAAGTATATTCGTGATGTCCTTCTTCCAGCAACAAATGCCCATGCTCGAAAGAATTTCACGAACTTCTCGCCAATTACTACGGAAGAGCTCTTGAAAGTGTTTGCGATGATGTACTCGATGACAATAGTGAAACTCCCAGAAAGAAGAATGTATTGGTGGTACGAAAATAGAGGAATATTTCCTTCTATGAAATTTGGCACTTTCATTTCGCGCAATCGATTTGAACAAGTGCTGCAGTATCTGATTTTTTTCGAAGGCAGAAGATCCCGATAAAGAAATCTGCATTGACTTCATCAACATCGTCAACGAAAACTTCCAATGCGCTCTTAGTCCTGGGGACCGGCTTTGTCTGGACGAAAGCATGGTTAAATCTTACCATAAAGGACTGACTGGAAAAGTCAAAATTATTCGCAAACCGCGACCGATCGGCAATGAAATCAAGGATATGTCGGACGCGCGGTCAAACATCGTTCTTAAGATAGAATTAAACGAAGGAAAAGAGAGAATGCGAGAAAAAGACCACGTTTCAGAATACGGAGCCACCACAGCCTCGGTGTTGAGACTGACAAAGGACTATCATGGATCAGGGAGAACTGTGATTGCAGACTCTTGGTTCGGTTCCGTCAAGAGTTCAACTGCATTGATGAAAGTAGGTCTATATTCAATCATGCTAGTAAAAACAGCACACAAGAACTATCCGAAAGAGCTACTGAATGAGAAAGAACTCGAGCGAGGGGAATGGATAGCTTATGCCGTGAAACTTGATGACACAGACCTCCAGGCTGTTAGCTTCATGAATTTAAAGAAGAAGCAGTTCATTTCAACGTGCTCTACTGCGATCGCTGGAAATCCCAGGAAAACAAAGCATCACGGTGAGATACCCAGACCGCAGGTAGCCGAGGAATTTTTGTTCTTCGATCGATGTATTCAATCACTTCAGAACCGGTGCTTTAGGATTCGAAGATGTTGTCAAAACACACTCACCGTATATACGCCAGGCATGTGGTGTTCTGGGATTCATTTTTACTAATTCCTTCTTGGCGTATAGATATTTTAAGCTTGGACAATCTGAATTGACTCATGCCGACTTCAAAATGAATCTAGCAAACAGTTTTCTCCATTTCACTATGATCAAAGTTGGAAATGAGACAAGAAGAGATTCTCTGAACGTTCCTCAAGATCTGATGCAGAGCTCTCATAGGCCAGCTCATTTGCCTCATCCAAAGCCATGCTACATTTGCCGACATGGATATGCTGAAAGTGAGCGAAACACAACATCATTTCAATGTGTCTTCTGCGAAAAACCTATCTGCAAACCAAGCTCAACTCGTCCCGGTTGGTCGAAGCACATTCACGAAGGACTTCCCCCAAAACGACGTCAAAAACGAGTTTAAATAGACTTTCCCTGAATCTTCTATTATTCAAATTACGTGATTTATTTGGATGATAATAAGCCTACTCGTAAACCTGTCGGAACATTGATTTCGCAGATATGTAAACAGAGATATATTTAGAAGAAACGGTGTTTTTCTTTTCGGATACATTGGGGTGTAGATCGATTAACTAAAACTGGTAACTTAGCCATTTTTCGTACCAAAAACGAAGTATGAGTACATTTGTCAAAAATGCTTAAAATTAAGAACTTTTACCATCTGATTACTATGTGAACTAGAATAATATTTATGATGTGAGTTATCAATCATAACTTTTCCTAATCACTGAGGATTTATTCAAGTTGTGTATAGCACAACTAACATGCAGTATCTTTAGGTGATGTTATAAAAGCCCTTGTGGTAACTATAGTCCGGGTACTACGCTGTAGAAAGTTTATAGAAAATTATAGGTTTATAGCCACCAGGTATAACCGATATAATGCAAAAATTGTGAAAGCATATCATACACATTAAAAATAGCAAGTTTAGCTATCACTTTGGTGTCGCGCCTACACTTTGGTATTATCTAAAAAGAGAAAAGTGCTTAAAATTAAGCACTTTTACTTCTCATATTTAACCAGCGACAGCGGCTACGAAATGTATTCAATTTTAATTGCACCTACATATGTTTCTATGAACACACATTCCATCAATCTGTACTAATCCCAACGGCTTGGCGTCTTTAAAACAATAATGTTGATAAAACATTTTTTCATTGAACAAAATATATGTCAAAAATTAGCATAAAAATGGAAAATTTTCACATTTTGAAGTCCCCCAAGCTTCTATAACCTCCTTCTTCTGATTTTTCATCGCATATTACAGTGCTATTCAATATTCATAGACTGTCAAATAAAAAAACCGTATAGCTTTTAAAAAATGACAATTTTCTGATATTTTCAAAAATATATTTTTGTTCAAAGTGATGTCAAACAAAAAGCAAGACCGATAAGAGGATTCCAAATTAGGACGTATTATACTTGAACGTAATGACTACACACACTTCACCGGAAGGGGGTCTAAAACTTTAAAAATGTGACCCCTTATTGCAGGCTATTTTTGAGATCCTTAGGGTATACAGTTGCTCGTGTGATGTCTCCGAAATCCTCTATGAGCTATTTTCGAAAAAATCATAGATATCGATATTGACCTGAAATGACTATTTTTGCACTACTAAAAAAACAATTTTCACAAATGTGAAGCTAAATCAGTTGGCAGTAAAGTACCATCGTAGCACAATTTACTTAATTAAGCACTATTATTGTTTTATCTGAATAAAGTAAGAATCTACAATGCCATAGATATCCATATGGCCCGAGGATTTCGATTTCGAGAAATTGAATAGGCCTACTATTTATGCAAACCCTAGTAGCCCGGCCATGGACACAGAATCCATGATCGATGATTCCAATAAGTCCATGGATAATTCAAAATTGAAAATCACCATTGGTAAGCATGTTTAATGATCGGAAAGCTCATATACATTGTCAAAATACATCGATTATCATTATTGAACCAAGAACACGCAATTAAAATATCCTAAAAACTTGCATTGATGATTCATGCATTAATCTCGGTTAAACATTGATGATAAATTCGCATTGATAGAATAAAGATTAGTATTTTCAATTCTTACAGTATTATTCAGTATGTTTAAGGATTGGAAAGTATTACACCCATTGTTGAAATATATTGATGATCATCAAAAACATAATAAAACATCATAAAATCTTACATTGATGATTAATGCATGAATCTTTGTCAAACATTGATGATAAATTCACATCGATAAAACAAAAGTCATAAGTCAAAAGATTTTTAAGATTTAGCAGTAGATCAATCATGATTCAAAATCGATGATACGATTATTAAAATCATGTATCAGGCTACTTAGTTAGCTTAGTTCAATTAGGGCTACTTAGATAAATTTAGGTAGTTACAAATCATTGGAATAATTAAATCTTATAAAGCGTGTGATACAGAGATGAATTTCTTTGTCGATTTTAATGTTATAAAGTGGGTCAGTGTAAATGAAGAAACATAGCGATAAACAACATTGAAGTCAATTAGAGCAACTTTAAGGTCAAATATTGAAGTTAGTTAAAACTTGAACAATGATTCAAGTCAATTCGCTGCCACTGAATGTCAAATGAATTCATTTTCAGGTCATTCATTCGATATCTATTTTATTGGGCTATTTCATTAACTATAATTCTGCCGACATAAAAGTAAACCGATTCAATATTCTGCTGGCAGAATATTCAGCCGACTTTATGATTGAAAATGATGTTCAAAATGGCTCAATCGATAAGTTACTAAAAGCGTTGAATAAAAGTTGGTCTCAAAATGTCATAAAATTAAGTCTCAGAGTGTTTTGGAGACACCATGTCAAATATTTTAAAATAAAAATCGCCATGAAAGTGCATATTTTGAAACTATTTGTGGAAAAATGGTCACCATTCTAAAGTAATCTAAATGGATGGTTGGAAGTTCTCAACATGCCAAGTCAACAAAAAAATTTAGCCTAGTTTGATTTGTAAATTAGGTCACATGTTTTCAGTCGCCTAGTTGAGCAATGTTGTTTCATTACTGGAAATGACAGCAAATATTTGAATATTTGTTGATAATCTAGTGGTAGTGGATATTGTTACCCATGGCTATTATTTCCACTTGAAAGTGTCATTCAAAGTATGCACCATCCCGACTTAGACTTTTGCTTTAAATGCAACTTTGGGTTGCCTTGTTTCCAAAATAGTAGTTGCCTTGTAATATAGTAGGCACAGTGTCAACTCAAAAAGTTGATGTATCAAATGTATATGAAAGAATCTCTTTCTTTGCGGACATAATGTTCGTGGTGTTTAAAAACTATCTGACAAATATTTGAAAACTTATATTTTTAAAAATTATCCCTGTGTTTCCTACATATTGCCTAGACGATGTGCAATGTAGGCGTGTTCATATTTGAGTAGCATAGAACGTGCAAAGTATCAAGCTTGTTAAATTTGCAGTGGCACATCTTGGTCGTCGTACAAAGGTTCGAAGATTACTCATATTTTGACTCAATTTTCGGGTTTGTAGAAGCTGTTGCATGAAACAGTAAAAGATTGATTAATTGGGATAGCCTATTTAATAAATGATCGGATACGAAAATTCCAAATACGGAAGTATTCTAAATCCATGTATATTCCAAGATGTTCATTGATGAAGTAATTAAGTTACAAGAGTACAATGAAATTACCTCATGAGACTACAAATTCGCTAAGAATATCTCCGATCGCAGATGTCCAAAAATGCTCATTGCCACTTTTACAAGTCTGACGCTGCTTAGCTCTTTTAGAGTCATGGATTGAATGCGAACTCCTATAGCACCAGAGTGGAGTATTTCAACTCCGACACAAATCCACTGACACAAGAGAAGCACTACAACAAAAGAGCATCAACATGATTCTTAATTACATACTTCAATAGTATCACAATATGTTGCCTGCACTAAGTTATACATGTAAAATCTACTCGCCATGTTTGATAGTTTAGATTGAAAGCTGACTATACTGTGCTAACTAACAGCATCATTCATATTTATTAAGGAGTTATATTTATTTGCTGTCAGTGCGAATAATTTGGCAGAGAAATGCGCATTTGCTTCGTTTAAATTGTATAAGAATTGACAGATTTGATGAACGAGCAAATAAAGAAATAGCAGAATCACTAAATTTAAATGTACAGGAAGCCATATCAACTGATTCTTTCACAACGGTGGTTCGAATCCATCAGCCGCAATGAAAAGGTGGTTCTTTGGTGGGTACAGTGATTGATTCAAGTTGATGAGGCTTTTGAAAACAATAGCTTAACCTAGATTGTCACCCTGAAATCTATACCTCACTTAGATCAAATTCACATGATGGCTTGATCACATAGCATAGTTTTCTCGATGCTGTGTAGGTTTTGCTGTTTCTTTTATTTTCTCTGCGTCAGAAATTCTAATTTTTTTCCTCGGAAAATTTCAGTCAATGATTCATTTCTATTCAATACTTGAAACCCTGTACAACATCAGCAGGCCTTAACAGCTAGCTTTATATGAATCGCTTTACAAAGTGTTTGCAAAGTATGCCTGAAAAACACGATTTAAAGTTTAAAATAATTAATTAAGCTGTGTTTCTGGTAGTCGTTACAATCTACTATATCACATTTTACTTTCATATTTTTCAATATGATAGGTGTACGTACACCAGGACATGCACCAGGATTATTGATCAGAGCGGGTTAATGTCGCAAGATCAGATGACACTAATAGAAAGCACTCAGCAATCATCTTTGTCTGATGATCCACTTCCGGTTTGTTGCAAGTGGAAAACGGATGAATCCAAGTGTATTTGCAGATATCATCAATTAAAATAAGGTCAACATGATAAAAAAAACAGTTGGAGCTACAAAACACAGGATTAAGTTAACGAAAATACTCCTTTATATGCATGTTTTTTTAAATAAAGAAAACCTGTGCACGTTATTGTAACTTGAGAGGCTACTGTTGCTATATGGAGCTTTTCTGTGCCCTGTGTCACAAAAGATTGGGACAAGTCTGTTTGCGTTGGCATTCAGAAATCTGGTTGAAATTCTGAAAACAGGCTCGCCTATGCCAGCACCAGGCGCTCCAGATTTTATTTCGGTGCGCATTCTCACCAGATCCGACGTTGACGAGTCGTTATACTTTTCGAATTTCTAAAAACAAGCGCGAACAGGCACAACAGGTTTTTCAGGTTGACTTGCCAGCGTACCAGACGTAAGGGATCTATTCCTAGAATTCCTGAAATTAGGCTTGCCAAACCCTGTGACTGGCAAGGTTGACGCGCTATGCGTAAGATCTATTTTTACAAACTTCAAAACCGTGCGCGGACAATGCGCCGAGCGCCGCCCCCTCAAAAGTGCGCCGGATGTGGATAATCGAAGTTCCATGAACTTGCACCTTTCCTGACATCCAAAGCTCCAACCTTCAAAATGAAAGGTCAAGTGTGTTCTGCTTGTGTCCGAAGCGCGATCATGCCCGGAATAGCGATTACAGCATGAAGATTGAAAGAGCAGAAAAGGCAATGGTGAGACGAATGTGCGGTGTGAGACTGGTCTATGGACACAGGAGTGATGACCTAAGAAAGAAGATAAACTAGGAATGAATTTCCGATGTTCTAAGAAGAAGAAGACTGCGGTGTTGTGTCCACATTCTGAGAAGAAGTGACAATCATTGAGAGGTGACATTGCGTAACACTATGCTGAAACCACGCGATTCAAAACCATCATCAAGGATTTTCGGTGATCATCAACCGAAGATCAATAATTGACATGATATTATGCCTTGCAGCTTGATTAAGCTGTGACATTGTTGACTCATTTGTTCGTGAAATATCTCCATCAGGTCGATAATATAATACGGTAAACCTACGTATGTAATTAGGAAGTGAATTTCCAAGCTCAACAGCTTTAAAGTTCGACACAGACCGAAATGTGTGTGTTGCGTTCAGAGTAGATAACTTCACTGCCAGTCTGAAGCATTAGCTCAATTCTCTGAAATATGCTTTTTACTTTGCAAAAAGACATGAAAAAAGATACTTTGTAAAAAGACATATCTTTCTACGATTCATGATTTCACCTAGATGATCACATATCGGCCGTCACAAGGCAAATCCACGTATTTTGAAAAACTATGTTTTGAGAAATCATCGTCTAAACATTGTTAAATATCTACACCAACGGTGTTTCAGAATACGTGCCTTTGGCTTGTTGAAGTCGAACGAAAATTTCTATGTCGTTAGCATTTTTAAAATACGTGGTTTTGCCTTGTTGATGTCGAAAAATATTCAGTATATTCTAAAATACGTGGTTTTGGCTTGTTGATGATGAGACGAAAATTTCTATGTCGATAGCTTTCTTAAAATGCGTGATTTTGGCTTGTTGATGTTGAATACTTTTAGTAGCCTAGTCTATAAAATTCTCAGACCACGGGTCGTATGCTACAACAATTCCTAAGATCTTTTTCCTATGATCTTTACGTAGGGGTTCACTGGTGGAAGTCCTAGTTGGTATGCTTGAACGATTCCTAGCGTTCACCTAAGTTAGGTGAAATCCCCAAGTTAGTTTGACCATGGTTTGACTGGCACTTCGTGTGGATTCAGATTGTGTTATTTTTCGCACGATAGCAACAATAGCAAAACTGCCGGCATTGACCGAGTTGATTTGCAGGTGAGAAATCAGTTTAGGAAAATCAGAACATATCAAATGACAATTAAATAACTTATTTCTTGGCAAATTCATGTCATGATTGCATTCATCGAACACGACAGAAGAACATGAAACATCTAATACGTTGTCAGAAAAAGCAAAACTTGTCGTTTGACCACTGTTAACAAAAGTACACGACGTATCAGGAGTGCTAACTTCAATCGGATAAGCGTAAGTACTGAACTCTCGACTATCAAGATCTGCTAAGAAAGTCTCAGCAGGAACAGACGTAAGACGATCACGATCAGCGGAGAGCACAGCCTGAGCAGGAACACACACTTGTGGATCAGAGGTGAATGTCTCAACAGGAACAGGTACTGGACGATCACGATCAGTTGAGAGCACAGCCTGAACAGGAACACACACTTGTGGATCAGAGGAGAAAGTCTCCACAGGAACAGGCACTGGACGATCACGATCAGCGTAGAGCACAGCCTGAGCAGGAACACACACTTGTGGATCAGAGGAGAAAGTCTCAACAGGAACAGGTACTGGACGATCACGATCAGCGTAGAGCACAGCCTGAGCAGGAACACACACTTGTGGATCAGAGGAGAAAGTCTCAACAGGAACACGGACTTCTGAATCAAGGTCACAAGTAGACTCTTCCAGGTTATCAGTCAATAAATTGGATAATCTGTAATCATTACAAGTTTTACGACTCAAGAAATCTGGTGAGCATTCATCGTCGGACTTCACGGATGGGCTGATGTTTATCGGAGTTGTTGACGTATTTCTTGTTGAAATATCGGGATGAAGCAAATAATATAGGCTGGTAGAATCTTTCGGATGTTGCTTTTAATCATCAATATTTGGATTTAAAGCGGCTAAAACCATCCTTCCGGACCGTGAGTTCCGATTTATACCAGACATGGCGCTAATCAAAATTAACGCGCCGCGTTCCGCTTTCGTACGAGAGAAAATCTATGCTGATATTATAATTTTTGTCAGCACAAGTCATGTAGTCTAATTACTAGGCACTGTTCATCTTTTACACACGCATGCGATATTCCACAGCATGCCGATGCGTGGGAAGAATGCATAGAAATTAATAATACCATAGAAAGTACCATAGAAATACCATAGCCATGAAAACATAGCAATCGTCTCGATATCTTTGCTCAGAGATCTTTGCTCTTTTTCAAATTACTATGGTTTTGCTGTCAATTTAGAGAAATCATGAGAATTGCATGCATAGAAATAACCGTGTCTCTTAAATACGTGGTTCTGCCTTGTTGAATTGATAGTTTTTAAAATACGTGGATCTGCCTTGTTGCGGATAACGATATTACAGATATCTTTCAAATACGTGGTTTTGGCTTGAGGAATGTATTGTAATAATGTTCTCCAGAGAAAAAGCAAAAATTAGCCGAAGATACTCTTTTATGATCAAGTCTAGAAGATCAACTATTGAAGTATGAGTCATTTCATACCTACAGATCAAATATATATATTCCAAACTTCATGTATTTGTTAAATAAGCCAAAACCACGTATTTTAAAATACGTGGATTTGCCTTGTGACGGCCGATATCTTCTAGTTGCCAAGTTGTCTGTTGCATGTACGTAAATGTATGGAATTAACAACAGATGAATAGTGTGATAACTTGGCTGTAATTGCTTTGGAAGTGAAATTGGGATCCTAAAAGTAGTGTTTAAGATAGCAACTCCAAATGAGAAAACGTGGATCACATCATCAGCTGATCAGAGACATGCTGTCATCGATATTTTAAATTCCCTCAAACAGAAATTTGTTTAGACAAACAATTTTTTAATGCTCCTACCGAACGGCTTTAAAGGTCACCAGAAATCAGCTATGTCCGGTCTAGTCCTATTTATTATTATTATCTATTTACTATTATTATCATAGACATCGGATAACATTATTTTGTGAACAGACAGTTTGCAGAACAATAATAAGTATTTGAGTAATGGTATTTTGGTTACTTGACGTGCCATTCTATGGCATTTTAATGCTATGTAAACGATAGAAACCTTCAACAATTGGTTTAATCTCTACGGAATAGAGTAATGGTATTTTTTCTATTTGACGCTACCATTCTGTGCCATTACAGACTAAGGGGCTGTTCATTAACTAAATTCTGCTGACAGAAACTTAAACCGATTTAATATTCTGCCGACTTAATGGACGACGCTATAATACCAAAATCGACTGAATATTCTGCCAGTTTCGGTGTTATACCGTTGTTCATTAATCGGCTGAATATTCTGCCGGCAGAATAGTGAATCGGTTTAATTTTCTGTCGGCAGAATTTTGGTTAATGAACAGCCCCTAAATGACAAGATCAAGAAGGTTTGATATATATAAACAAGTAGTGTTAAATAGAAAAAAGAAACACTAAATGGTCATCGTCATCACTATTTTATCAATTTCTATTCTTTTATCAAAGATGATTCATCGATGATTTGTGGAAATATCAATCTCATTATTATTTTCCGATCATCTATAATACTCGTATATAATTTTTTCCAGCACAGGTTCAAAATATAAGTATAATCCAAATCATAGAGTATATGAATCACCTGCTCCATGATATGAATAGTTTATTCTATTATATTTTTCTTTTAAATGTCATAAATATAAATTCCCTTGATCTTTCAATTACTTAAAATGTCCCCCCGACCAAAGCCACGGTTTCTACCGGCATCTACCAAGTTTCCGGTGGACAACAGTAATTTGTTCTTTTGTTTTATTTATGAGAAGTCCCAGAACGATGAAAAATATTCAGTAGTAAATTATAATTCACCGTATTTGAAAATATCGGACAAAGAAAAGCAGCAACTAAAAATTGTAAGTAATCCTATTATAGACGTCATTTATATTCATGTCTGCAGGTCCATTGTGTTATTTCAACAGCTAGTATGTCTAAATTTGGTTCAAATTATTCAATGCAAAATATATGTTTTGTACGCTTTATCAGGGAGATAAGTGTTGTGGACCTGTCTCCAGTCGTGAGTGGAATAGCTCTGTATTATCTTAACATAGGTCTATTCTTATTTTTAAATCTTTTACTGAGAGCGTGAGACAAATACTAAGTAACGGTGTAATATTTTATTATGTTCTTCTTTAAAATTTTTAGGAAAATGACAGAAACTGAAGTTGTTCAGCTAAGAGATAAAATAAGTCATCTGAAGACCTGTATCACTGTTCAGGTTCTTTTCTATATCTAATGATGGCACAATTTATATCTGTAAAATACGCAGTTTGACTGTAATTTGACATATTAGTACCGGAAAGTGGAGGGCACGTAACAAAGGCCTGTAGGTAAAATTCAAATTACAAATATGACATTCAAATTCTTGCGAAAACGTTTTAAAACCATTTTTTTGGCCAATAAATAGAACCTTGGCATATTAAATAGATCACTGGCTAATAAATAGAGCATTACAACGATTCGATATTTTATTATTAATCATGTCCTTAGGTTTCACTAACCTGAGCCAGTCTACAGACCACTTTATTACTCAGGTCATCTCTTATTTACAGGAACGAACACATTCAAGTGATACGCCTATAGAATAAGACTTATATGCTTAAGTTAGAACTTAAAAATCGGTTGCCGTCCTAAAACAGTCTTCAAGGTGTTACTAGTATAGCCTAAATACATGGTTAAAGAGTAAAGAAAATTATATTTTTATTGTCTGGTTTCATATTTATCATTGAATGTAGGTATAGTGGCTCGTGATTTTTTTAACATAATGGCTCCCGATTTAAAGCGGTTATTTAAGATGGTTGAGAAATTGCGAACCGATTTAGATGAAATTGGTTGGAAGAAAGCGCGATGCATAGAAACGATTGAGAGTAAAAATCAAAAAAAGGGTACTGAGGGTAATTGCAAGTTTTTCTCGTTATGTCGATTCCAAATTGATCCTATACGTTAGGGAAGCAATAAGTACTGATGTCGGCTACATTACAAAAAATATGAAAACAGTTCAACTTTAATTTGAAATTTTCCTAGTTCTAGAACAAAGTAAGTATATAAGAGAAGTATGCAATCAAAGCATGATTTGTGGGGACATCTATGATATTACTTTTTCGCCAGCTCTTATAAGCAGTTTTATTTGATATCTCAATTGCTAAAAGAATAGTATTGAAATATTAAATGGAAGGGACTGAATAGCTATGTCAAAACTATGAATCAACGAAAAATCACATAGTTATCCGTAGACCTTTGGAAGACAAAAATATAGATGAAGTTCCATTTCTATGGTTAGAAAGTCAGAGTTGATTTGGCATAGAAATTAATTGATTGTAAAGGTACTTTTAATAGACGACTGTAAACCACTCATTTATCTACACATTGATGTGGGCGTTATATGATTGTTTTCCTATATTGATGCATTTGCCAACTTTTGCCCAATGAACATATTCGCCTACTTAGGCCGCTTCAGGGGATTGAAAGGGAGACAAGCGGCCTAAGTAGGCGAAAATTTGGGCTAATAGTTAAAAATCTATAATAACAGCAAGGCTTTTTCTCACATTCATCACTATGCCGTTTAAGCAGAATTTTAATCTACATTGTAATCTTAGTCTCGAATCTACAAATACTTCATCTACTTTGTTGATAACCAGTTGTGCATACATTCATTGATCAGTTTTAGATTTCGATTCACTAAAATGATCACTAAAATATCGATATATCACTTAAATGATTGTTAGTTAGTGATCGGTCTGATGCAAATAAGGAAAAAAATGAATGATGATCCTGCCTTAAGCTGCAGATAGTTTGTATCAATTGCATTTGAATAAGTTGAGCAATTAACACAACAGTTCCTCGGCTTCCGGCAAATCACTGAAAAATAAAAAAATATTCACAACAGAAAAATGAAAAGCAACAAGAAACATTCAGATGATGAATGATGCTCCTGCCTTAAGCTGCAGATACTTTGTATCAATTGCATTTGAATAAGTTGAGCAATTAACACAATAGTTCCTCGGCTTCCGGCAAATCACTGAAAAATAAAACTATATTCACAACAGAAAAATGAAAAGCAACAAGAAACATTCAGATGATGAATGATGCTCCTGCCTTAAGCTGCACATACTTTGTATCAATTGCATTTGAATAAGTTGAGCAATTAACACAATAGTTCCTCGGCTTCCGGCAAATCACTGAAAAATAAAACTATATTCACAACAGAAAAATGAAAAGCAACAAGAAATATTCAGAAGCAAATGAAAACATTTGGGACAACGGACACTGAATTAAGTAAACGTAGATTTGATTTTATCGGTTGGAATATTATAGGCTTATCAATTCACAAAAGGTCTTCAAACGACATCTATATTAAAAATATAAATAAACCAACGTTTCGCCTTTGGTTTGATCACTTGTGTTAATAAAATTCGAGTGCTGTACATTCTAATTTATATCTGAAAATATCAGTTAATTCCACCCCACATTAGGGTGTGTCAAAAAACCGAAGTTTGGAAAAGCGGCCAAATGGTTACATTTGGTGTAGAACTAATATATGTGAAATTTTAAGCCGATTGGACAACGTTTAGGGGTCGCGCAAAGAGGTCAAAGTGAGGTCAGTTTGTCGTTTAAATAAAAATAGCCTGTGACGTCATTATGGGACCTCGAATGACCTTTTTGACCACATGACATGATAGATCAGGGTCACATTTATATCTGTTGGTAATACATTATATGGCTCTAAAATGCTTTGTTTCATCAGCAATCTGCATTTTATGATCAAAATTTAAGCAATTTCCGAGGGTCACGTGACCACTGTAGGTCACGATGTTCTACCACTTCATGTCATTTTACAGCGAAACTAAGCATTTTAGAGCCATACAATATATATTACTAACAAATATAAATATAATTAACTTGACGGTCGATGTAGTACAATAAATTATGATGAAGTCAACTATATCTGTAAGTTTGTAATTTTTTGGTGTGTTGTGGAACTTCACGTTGTCTATGTATAGGTCTACATTAATAACCACTATGATACAAGTGAATATACATATGTATAGGCCTATATTTATAATCACTGACATAAATCATCATGTCATAGTGTCCATCATTGAGCAACCAAATAGATATCGCACCATCACTGTCTGATTCATACTATTTTACCTTATGACGAAAGGCATTATCCGAACTACGAAGTAAAGCAATCAATGCCCGTTTGAAATTTTTGAATAGGACTACTCACAGAGATTATATAAGGTCATCAATTTGTACCTTCTGATGTGCCAAAAAATGTTCTCAAACATACCGATTTTATTTAAATTGAAAGCTGTATAATTGCTAAAAAGACATATTTAACAGATGACTATGTGCAAAATACATAACTCTGAAATTTCTGGTGAATTCGATTTGGGCTAACTGTACTATATGAATAAGATAACCCTACTGTGAATGAATCATGGGTAGCTTGTTCAACAGATATCCACTTCTAAGAAGTAGGTGCCTAATTCTAATGATTATTGCTGAAAAAAGTATTGCAGAATATTTGTCAATGATCATGATGTCATACAAAAAGTAAACCTTTCAGCAAAGTAATTGCCATTTCGACGAATTGACTCGTCTAAGCAACATCACTTCACAGTTTCGGCTGTTGGCACACACTTTCATGTGGGAATAACTGGGCCTCAGTTATCTGGTTATTTACACGCAATGTTGCGTGCGAGTAATACGTCATTTAGTGTCTGATCAGTCATCATCAAATCAGGTCATGAGTTGGCAATAAAAATCAACTTTTGCTAATTGAATAGGGCTGTAGAACCGCTTATTTTTTTAAAGTGAAAGTACTAACTGACATAATGCACCACCGCTCGTCAGCTGCCATTCCTTTTTCTTAGGCCTACTGAAACAGTTCTTTAAGTTCGCTCACTATTCAACGTCGCATCTTGGAATAAGCTATTCTTGTGACATTCATGTGGTAAACTGGGTTGAATCGGATCTTTTTGCGAAATTCATTAAGTTGCTCATGTATAATTCACATGGCGTAAATTAACGCACCGTATGCATTTATGGTGGTTGCTTTTAGCTTCCCTATATGCCAAAAATTTGACCGACTTACTAATCCATTTAAATGTGTCATAATTTTTTGAACTATATCAACCACTAGATGAATGGAATGTAAGTCAACATTGAACCTCGTCATAAATGAGGTTTGGTGGACTATGTAATTGAACATCAATGAGTTGGCACGAAAAAGTTATAGTCTTGCTAACTGAGATATAGAGCCGTGTTCATAGGACATTAACTGTATTATATTTAGTGACTATTCACTAGGTGTTGCGCGAATTTGACGATTTAATTTGACTAAACCTACTATCAATAACAACAACTTACCAGACGCCATTTTCCGCGCAAATCAGAATGATTCTTCCACAGCAAAATTTATAACACCATGCGCCTTTCAGCCTGTCGTACACAGTCTCACTGAGTCACTGTTTGTCGCTGTCTGCTTTACTCTTTAATAACTGCAGTCAGACAACGATTCGGTATGACGTCATAACAGTGTAAACGTCGAGTTATTTGTGTGGGAGCATCTCGTTCAATTCTCATGATGACGGTGGAATTTCTAACAGCTGGTGTACGCTGGGCACATTGACTTGAGACATCACTATAATAAGAGCATGCTGTGTTGTTTTAGGACACACACAAGGGTCACGTGCTTCAATCACGCAGAGTTGACTTTCACTGTGATGTGAAACGCAACATATCCATCATAGGCAAAAAATGTTACTCAAACAGCAAGCAAGGATACCTTTCTTCTCATTCCAGGAAATATTTGCATTAGATGCATCTTGAATATGTAGATAAACAATATCTAAGCACCCAATGAAGCAATTTCTCCACTGTTTCATCTGTAAAACCACACCATTCAGAAATGACACGTTCATCATCAAAGTTGGGATCAAATATGAAAAGCTTGACGAATTTCATGTAGGAATCAATTGGAAAATTGAGTTGTTGCCACTAATTTTAGCCACAGGGACTTTTTGAAATTGGTAAATATGAATTTCTGAAAATCATCTTGGCGAAAAAAGATGGCGGACATGTCGCCAAAAAAATACATTAGAGCAATGAGTTGATTGCACACTTAACATATTTAAACACTTTGTTCTAGAATGGCAAGAACAGAACAGTATGTTTGTTTGCAAGATTGACAAATGTTGAAGGTTTTGATATTAAAACGTGAAACCGAACGCACTATTAATTTTGTGAAGTTCCAATACGTCAATGGATACAACTGCAGCACGCCGTCGTCATATCAGTGATAATTCAGTTTTTGTAAAACAGGTATGAGAATCTTCCGGGTTTTCCGGGTTTTTGGTGCTGAAAAGACCATTCTCGTAATTCACCTAAATATGCAATAAAAAAGTATACCCCCTCCGAAAGTTAGATTATTTAAAAAACGTCCATTTTTTCGCCCTAGCCAACTATTTTTCTTACATAAGATTATCCCAAATATCAAAAAAAATTTCACAAAACATTTCCAAGACCAAACCCCCGTCGCAACATTCTCGCAATCGGTTCCGGGTTTTTAATTTGCCGCTACAAAACATGCCTCTGTAATAACACTCAATTGCCGTAAAATCTGACCATATAACTTAAAACCCACTATTCAAACTTCACTCCCCCCCCCCTTACATGCCCACTATCATTATTCATTAAAGATATCATACACTTTAGAATCTAGATTTTCGAAAGGAACCACTATTCCGAACCATAAGATCCGTACCCCTCCCCCCCCTCAGAATGTTGCTCCTCCCCCACCCCCCCCCCCCGCCGTCCCCTCATAAAAGACCTTAATCTCCACGATTACCTTACAATTGGTTCTGTTAACAACCCTTTATCACAATGTAAACCTTGCACCTTTTCGAGTGGCTTAACCAGTTTCGGCGCTGCGTACATGTGCCTAACGTTTTGCGGCTAAACAGCGTAGCTTTATTGTTGAGATTCTTTTTTATTATTTAAATTTCATTAAACTGAGCGCTTGGGTAAGGAAATATAAATCACACAACTTAATGCTTTGACAAAATACAAAAAAACCCCCCCCCCCAAATAAAGTTACAAAATTCAAAATTTACTATATTCCATTCTTCTCTGCGCACATCGAAAAATGAAAATGATACGAATTAAGACGGTGAATCAGCCTTTTGTCACACGCGCAGTTACACTAACAACCCTAATACCAGTCTTACATGCTTGCAGTACATATTCTTCAATCACCATAGTTGTTGCCTAACGAATAACCACGCTATCAGTAACCAAAGTTTGAGAACTTTATAGATACCATCCGAGTGTATCAGCAAGAATGACAGCTTCGCTTAACTTGCTCTTCCTGCAAGGAGCAATACATCCCCCCCACACACAAAAGGGGCGTCGTACCAACATATTTATCTGCTTGAAGCAACAACTGGCAGTAGTCGGCCCACGTATCAGATTAAATCATTGTAACACCACTTTTCATTCTTCCTGGTGCTCCTAACCATTTTACCACACGTTATACTTGTGAATACCGAAATACCTGTTTGAAGCTACTTCCCTCGAATCTCACATTCAGATGGTTATCACCAAAAAGTTACGAGAAACCAAAGCATCGTGATTTTCCTCCGCGCTTTTTGACTGGCAATTCAGTTGGGGGCAGCCTCGAAGTGCTCGTAATTGTATTTTCTATTCAAATTAATTCTACACGTGAGGCCCACTCTGAAACAAGGCATTTTCCGTCATCACTTCCCCCCACCCCTTTACATCTGATCACCATGCTCTGAGAAAACACAATGAGGAAAGAAACTGTTAGTCGTATTAGAACATCTAAGAAAATCATCTCGTCCCGTTCCTTTTTACTTTTTGCGGACGTCTTCGATTTTTCTTCGATGCAGTATAAATTACGATCACGGGGAATTCAAAAACCCACAATGAACACCTCATCCATCTTAAAAAGACATGGAGTGCTTAAATAAGGAAGGGTTGTTTTATAACCTCAAAACCTGGTTATGTAC
>CAJQUW010015571.1:0-20800 GCA_907163375.1 Prostheceraeus crozeri | reverse complement strand
CTCCCTTTCTCACTCAACCTGCGGCTTCAAAGCGGTGAAAGGGTGAAAACGGAGTCGCATTAAGGGCTTTGTCGTTGAAGATCATTGCTTTTTTTTTGTCGTTGGGTTCTACCTTGTCAGGTAAGGTTTATTGTCGGCCGGTTTGTGACGTGCTCGGCCTAACTTGAGGCTCTGGAATATTTTTTTTGATTTTTCTGGTCATTGAATTATTAGTTGATTATTTTTGTAATTCTTTTTCTCCACGTTTGTTTTTTTAATGTGTGGTAGGCTTCGGCCGTCCCAATTAACACCCAAACACCTCAGTTTGCGAGTTTTGAACAGTCATCAGATGTTTCATTGTTTGTTGAATCAGGTTGGGGCATTGGCACTTTTTTGCTCATTTGTGATCGAACTTTCCTTACTCTGCTCTCTTTTGCACTTCCCCTTTTGTTGCAGGTTTATGGTGCTGACAGATCAACGTATTCACGGACATACGGGCGTCAGGTATTTCGAGGGTCACGAACCCTCTGGTAATGCTTTCGGGTGGCAGGCCGGTCAACTGCTCGAAAAAAGGCGGTACAGTTCCACTGCCCGGAATGCGTGGGTAGCTTTTTAATGAGGGGTTTAGCCCGTGTTTGTAGCTGTATCCGGTTCCTCTGTGGCCTACCTGACTTGTTGCCCATTGTTACGGCAAAGGGGTTCTCATTTGGTGTTCTTAAAGCTTTTGCGACATGTACTGTGACAATAAGTGTCTTTTTATGGTTATTTTTTATTGCAGCTTTGTTGCTATTATTTGGTTTTTCGGATGCTCCAAAGTTTCTTGTATCACTTTGTTGTACGTATAATTTTCGTTTATTTGATTGATTTTCTATGTGAAATTATGAAAATGAGAATAGACACAAAGAAACGTAGTCAAGCCGTCAAGCTCAAAACCTCTCGGATCAGCTTCGCAACGTAAGAGGTGAGGTCCTAATTACGACGACATCAACATCTTCCTGACAAGGTAAGTTCACCAGCTTCTTCTAGACCCCTGTGGAATACCAGGTTAGATCCAGTGTGTCATCACAAGCGACGTTACTCTGATGGATACATATCTCACCGGATAGATAAAGCACCTTGTCATGGCATTGGGTCAAGTCTATGCCAAGGACAAGCCTTCCCTTGAGAGGCTTCTTGATCAGTGGATCAATAGGCATGAGTATCGTGCCTTCATTGTCGCCGCTGCCAGAAGACCACTCTTCTTCTATTTTTCCTATACCAGCTCTCCATAACTAATGGCGGATATTTTTCAATGTTCTTGCTGACAAAGATCGTATTCTCTTCTACATGAGTATCACAGCGGCTGAAGGTGCGACGTTTTTGGTGACTTCTACCGTGCACAATGTGATGGCTTGTGCACTCACGCACCTCCGATCTCTCCGGTCAGGCAGCCAGGATTTCGCTGTCTCTCACAACCTTAGTACAATTGTCACTTGTTCCTACCAGAGGGCCTGACCGAGCTGGGGATACTGGATTCTCCTTGATCTGTTTCTCACTCTCAATTCCAACTTGTTTTTCACAAAGGTTATTCTATCCCTCGGCAGTCTGATCACTGTGTTATCACAGTCTTATGGCAAACAAATTTGCTTCACACCGTCTGCAACCTGTCCATAGACTGTTTATCATTTCTCCAAAGAAGGACTGGTGTGGCTTCCGCCACGTTTCTTAGTCAAGTTCAAGCTCAGTATTTCTATTCTGAGCGAGAAGAACGTCCACAAGTGGGCGCAGGAAATGACAGAGTGGCTTCTGATAGGGTGTTGGCTACATTCCTCACCGTACTTTCCAAATGTAGCCCATCCACCTTGGTTTACAACAGAATGTGCAAGCTGCAAGTTGCCAGCGTTGACCACTTTTTCCATAAGTTATAAGCGTGACAGTAGCGCTGTGGCAATCTTGAATTGTACAAAAACCGCACGTTTAGACATTGCAAGGAATACCATACATCAGGGCCAAAAGCCGATTACGCTTTGTTATGTACGGAAATCCATTGCTACCCAAAAAGCTTGGCTCTAAGGACTTACTGGTAGGATTTACAACAGTTGTCACCATATAGGAACAATCCTCCATTCCCAGCACTCCGTCATGCCGAAGACTCAGTACTTCTATGGCGACACCTCACGCAGGACAAGAGCCGAGCTTCTTTGCAAGGAGTTGCGAAGAATTCGTCATTAGACGATGGAGGTAGAATTCCACCTCTAATTCCCACGCGCACTGATGAGACAGTTAGTCCTCCTTCAGTCACAGTCCGAAATGTCAAAAAGATCATCGCCGGTTCGATAGCTCTAAGTCTAGTGGACCAGATGGCATCCCGTGTTTCGGTCTCTTCAAAGCACCTCTCACCTGACAGCTTGTTTTGTTTTACTCTTATATTTTTTTGTTTTTTGTTTTTTGTATTTTTTCTTTTTTTTATTTTTTCTGTTTCTCCACTTTTATCTTAAACTGTTCTGTAGATGTGTATTCCAACCGGTGCAGTTTCCTCTTGTTGGAAAGTAGCTTTTCCGTGGTTCCAGGTTCCAAAGAAAGGTTCTGACTCATCTCTTCCATTAGTTACGCGTCCTATCAGCCCTGCTTCCAATTGCTGGCAAGATTTTTGAAGCAGTGATGATTAACCAAACACATTGTTAACTTCCTTGAAACTCCAGAACCTTCTATCAGAAGAAACAGTATGGCTTCAGGCACTCTCGATCAACTGCAGATCTTCTTTCATATGTCACTGAAACATGTGAGTCGTGTCCTTGACAGACAAGGTGAGACGAAGATTAGTTGCCTTGGTTATTTCCAAGGCATTCGATAAAGGTCTGGCATCAGGGACTCCATTATGAAGCTAAGAGTCCTATGAAGTTGCTAATCAACTCCACAAACTTCTTGCTTCTTTCCTTAGTGGTAACCGGCAGATATCTGTGTCTTTAGATGGCCAAAAGTACTTCCACAAGTTTGTCATGCATGCAGTGAGTTCTCTCAAGGTGTCAATTTTGGGGACCCACTCTTTTTCTGTTGTACATCAATACGACTCCCAGGACTGCACTTGTGAGTAAAATTGGTGATGTATGCAGATGTACACCAACACTCTTCAATTTCCAATGAGCGAACTCGCTTAAAAAACACCTCAGCAGAACGTCAGCAGTTATGCGAACGTTTCTTAATGAAGACTTACCGCAAGGGTCTCAGAATGGGGCGCCCAATTGGCTTGTTTCCTTCAATCCTTCAAAAAAACTCAGGAGTTTTCTTGTCAATCACGAGTTAAAGGAGATGGGGGGGGGAATGATCATAGCATTAAAATGTCAGATAATAGGATCACAGAGAACAAGATTTCACATCTCCTTCCTTGGATTGGCGGTTACGATTACGAAAGACTCTTGTCATGGAAAACCATACATCCAATCCATTAGCAAGGCAGGCAGCTCAACGCATTGGTTAGTCTCTATCGTGCCAGCAGCTATCTTTCACCAACAGGACTGTCTGCTATCTTTTACAAGTCCTACTATTCGTCCTCTGATGGAGTATTGTTGTCATCTGTGGGAAGGCGCCCACAATCGCATCTTAACCTCCTTGAACGGGTTGGAGAAAACGTGTCAAGAAATCTCATGGTGTGGAAAAACTTGGCATAGCAAGTTGCAAGCCCGTCTCTCTGTCAGACGGGATGTTGCTTCACTCAGTCTCTTCTACAGGTACTATTTCGGTAGAAGCAGCTCTGCAGTAAATGAGTGCGTACCCAAACCTAAGATCTTCTCCAGAAGCACACGCAGAGCTAATGCACTCACATGCTATAATGTGAGCTCAGAACGCGCACGTACTGTGAGTCGCTCGAAAAGCTTTTTTGTTCGCACGCCACAGCTTTGGAATCAGCTTCCCCAGACCACTTTCCCTGACCAATACAATCTTGATACTTTCAAGAGGCGTGCGAATAGGTTTCTGATGGGGACTGCTTAATCAGATTAGAAGATCTGTTTTTTTTATTTTATTTATTTAAAATAATACAATTTGTTACTTTTCATTGAGTAACCCCTAGCTTCGTTCATGGCTCATAGCTGTGCTAGGGGTGAAAATTCAGTAAAAAAAATGAACTTTGCATTTGCTGGTAAAGAATCACTCGTTCATCGTAGTCAAAACTGCTTAACACAAGTTGCCGCTCTCAAGAATCAAGCATCGCGCCACTTAGCAATTGCATGGCTACGATGACTGACGGTAATTCAATGGACATTTCCGTGTTTTCTTGCAACTGATGAAGTTGATACAATCTCCCCAACACTTCATTGAAGTCATCACTTTTAAAAGTCAGCGGTCCATAACAGACAACAATTGAAGTATAGCATTATCGCTGCTAAAAGTCTATCCTCATCGGATTCAATCGCCAGCCTCACTTCCTCCGAGTTTACATACTGTTTCACAACAGCCGAATTGAACACTAGCCAACCGGTTCGTCGATCACCCAAGGCAGACGGACTTTTACACTTAGATGACCACATGTTTCGTACCACCAATATTAATTACACTTAATTTGCATCGAATTGAGAGCGCACTTTTGACTTCAGGAACCGCTATGTCACCACGTACAAAAAGCCACAGGCCTGTAGTAGAAAAGAAAAGCCGTTAGGTAATAAAACGTAAAAATGCAGAAAAGCACTATCATGAGGGACGCCATGAGTATTTGTAAATGGTCATTTGTAACACGAACGAATCGCACCATCGCACGACATGACCAAACATACTTTAAGAGATATTCAGTCGCTGTGGGCCGCTTGTCAATCAAAGACGGCTGCTAGAAAATGATATTCCAGATAAAGAAATTTTAAAAAAAAAAAAAAAAAAAAAAAAAATGGATGGTTTAAACGTCCACTGCTCCCCCATACCTGGAAGCTATGGACGGTTGGCTGACAGTGTCCAAGACTTTGATACGGGAGCGTTGTGATTCGTTGTTTTAAGGTCCGGATGCCCTTCCTGACGACTTCCAATGACACCTTCGGGGCTCGACCCTCTGGATGAAAAGAACGCTAGGCCAAGCAACTTAACCATTGTTGCCCACAGAAAAACCTGTAGAAGCTTTCCAATCCCTTGAATTTTGGTTGCCCTGCTACTTTTGCAAATATCCGCTTACGTTAATTAGGAACCGACACGACATTTTCGAATGTGTCTGAATTTCGTGTCTGTTATGATTGGGCCCGAGGGAGAGGACTTGAAGGCTTAAATTTTTAATTCATGGCCCGCGGTTCCAGGGTAAGTAAATTTTCCAGAACTTTACTAATTCTCCAGCTCGGATCGTAGGTATTATGATGGCAATTTAAAATCACTTTTGATGGCCTACACATCATCCCTTTTTGGTATACTGCTCTTTTTGCAATCTGAACAGTATACATAATTCTGTATGTTTACATTTAAATTCATGCTTGAATAAAACAGAAACCGCATGGAAACACATAGTGGTGGTATGTAACCAACTATTATCAAAAAACGCACAATTAATTTAAAAAGGTGCGATTTCCGGGATCTCTGAACACAAAAACAGTTGCTACAATAAATGATTATCTAAAAATGAATGACAAATGGCATCACGGTAACCGGCCGTCTTAATCGAAATGAATGACAAAACTTGTCAAAAGTATGTTTTTTGTTTTGTTGTTGGTTTTTTTGTTTTGATTTTTTTTGTTTTTTTTCTTTTTTTTTGTGTTAGTATTAATACGAACAGTTTCTAAGAAAATATCGTGCTAGCAAAGATGTGTAGAAACGAGTGATGTAGAAATTAACGATTTCATGGGATTATCACCATTTTGTCAAAAAGTATTATCAAATTTCAATAAGCAATAATCAAAAAAATAATAATTCCACACTGCCACAAAAACCCCCGGCGAATTGGAAAAATCTGCTCCTGCGATGGGAATGATGTCATCTTTGACAATTTTCTCCAGGAAATTCCGTAATCAAACATATAAATAGAGGCTAAAGGAGAATCCATTTGCAATCGTGGTTTGTCAGGTATATTCTGGGAGCAGGAGTTTCAGACAAAAGCAAAATCAGTCCATTGATAAAGCCATCCTTGAGAAAGGAGCTGCTTTGAAATTGGCATTTGTCTTTCAATGACTTCATATTTGGGACTTCATTGACTGCTCTTGCGCAACTTAACATGGAGGGCCAACTACTGATCAGTCGAGTGTAATAAGTTATGAGACCACAAGACTCCACTAGGAAGAACTGATCACAGAATTCACTCTCTACTTCACTGAAAAATTTCCAATCTTCAGTGGGTCAGTAATTCCTGCTTTGAACAATTTTCCCTACATCACACTCAAGTATCTTGTCACAAACCGTGCGAAAAATTTCCAATCTTCAGTGGGTCAGTAATGCCTGCTTTGAACAATTTTCCCAACATCACACTCAAGTATCTTGTCACAAACCGTGCGAAAAATTTCCAATCTTCACTGGGTCAGTAATGCCTGCTTTGAACAATTTTCCCTACATCACACTCAAGTATCTTGTCACAAACCGTCAATCTGGTCGTGAAGTATTCCATAAATGTACATTAATATCCTTTTGACAAGTCTACGAGTGCTTGATCATGACCTCATCAAGAGATACGGCAATAAATTTGTCAGTTTTGATATCCATCATCAATTTTCCTTGTAATACGTTGTAAGTGAAAATGAGACCATACATGCAGATTCAACATAGCTCAAAGAAAATTTGCGAATAACTGAACTGTCTGCGAACACGGCTAATAAAATATCATGCAATGTTGCTGTTGGTCGGAATACATCGCTACTGTCAGTGTCAACAGTCACACTATCTCTGCTTTCACATCAGATCCAAGTGCTTGTTCGGCTGAGCTCGTAGTAGTTTTTAAATTATTTTTTTAAGCGCAATACTTTAATGATGAGGCAAAGATAAATATCGCTTGAATGGAATTCATGATTTGACTGATGGTTAATTAAACTGACAGCCCAGTAGATAAGGGACTGTATGTGATATTGGTTATTCTACAAAGCGCTCTGTCAAAAATAGGATTATGTAGTGAACAAGGGAAAATTTCTTACTTCACATCAGAAGTTGCACAACAGAGGGCCCTACAAGAATTCCTCTAAAATCTGAAGAAATCGCATGCCTATTAATTATTTCTGACAGCACATAAAATTATGGCAACATCATTCACTCATCCACATGTGAGAATCAAGTACCATACTTTCCATGACTTTCCAGAAATAATCAATTCCATGATTTTCCTAGATTTTGCTTGGCGTTGGCACCATGTTTAGTGTATAACATACTAAAGACTTTGTGTTGCGAAGATGGGTAGCATTGTGGAGCTCGTGAGATCATTCGGTGAAGCCGCAAGTGACAGGTTTTTTGCATGGGACACACCCCGGCATCATCAAGATACGATGCAGCTCGCAGTTTCGAGCACTGGCCCAATTTGAATGTCAATATTGCGAATTTAGTGTATAACTGTCCACCGTGTTAGCAATCATACTCCTAAGCATGAAACTTCATTGCGATGTAGGGCATACCCTCATGACTTTGTCTTACCGACAAGTATCTTTATTATATATGACGACTACCATGCATAAAATGAGACAATTTCGGCCTGGCTATTACCACGGCTGAAACTGAAAATGGGGTAAAATGTCAATTCTCATGAGTAAGATGCTTCTATACGATGATATGTGATGATAGCAATGTCCAAGCAAATTTGAAGGAAGATTTCCAGGGCTCTTCCCGAGGAAATTTGTTAAAATTCAGGCGTCAATTTGAAGAAAATTAGATTTTTTAGAGGATTTTGCTCATATTCATATTATTCACGTCTACGGAGCTTGCATACCATCAAATCAATACTATCAACAATTGACTAGCGTATTGAAAGGCAACATGAAATTGGTTGATATAGTTCAACGCACAGGTAAGTTGATGATCACAAATTGAAAATACTGTAGTACATACTTATCAGGCTACAACTTACACTTTTCAAAAAAATGAAATATAATCAATCGTTTCAAAATTAAAACGAGAAAATTGGGTGGAACAATGTAGATTGCGGGCATGACAACATCAAAAGATAAAAACGCAATAAGGAGGTGGAACAATTAGACAGGTTGCGGACTCGGTGACTGAATCCTATCGAGTCAAAATCCGGTAAGGTCCATTTCAATTTTTTGCCATAATGAATATTTTAAAGCTTTTTGAATATGAGAGCTTTCAAATTGACATAATAATAGGGTCAATAGATTGACTGCAAATTACCACGAATACAAAAACATCACAGCTGTTAATAGAAATCTATGAAAGCAAAACTCTTATCACAAGTCAATGATACTTTATCGGAGGGCACGAAAAGCTGCAGTGTTACTACCAGTCACGGAGACGATAAGAACCTTTAAAGAATCGTTGAACTATACATTTAATTCAAATAAATGTGTATCATCATCATCAGGATGCCGAGTACATAATGCTCTATAATGAAAGCGCATGACTAAAATGCAATTCGTTTCATAAAGAATTGAAATGGGTAAGCAAAAATTGCATCTAGAAAATCATTTCCGAAATCAACAAATTCTGTCTTTATAAACTTGAGAAATAGACAAATGGAGTGCTGATAGGGCGTGCGCAGAATTCGGAAAATAAAGCTCTTTTATATTTTGGGTTCATATATTTACTTATATTCTCATCTATACGGTAGTGCTAACATCGTCATGCCGCTAATTTGTTATTCACTTCCGTGTTCAACATGAAATAGAACGGACGAAAGCGCTCGTTGATCAATTTGGTGATTTTGTTTATTTATAAGTTAAACTTATTAAGTTTATGGCATCAAAATGTGGTTGACACTGCATTTCTTATGGACCCCTATCTCTACCAACCAGACGCCAATACAGATCGATGGTACAACGCACGGGCGTGCGGTGGGTTTGCAGGTTGGATACTTACCTCATGTACACGATTCACCAGCATTTCTTGGTGTTCTCAACGGCAAAATTTACAAAGGGGTTTTAGTGATTAACTGTCTTCCGACTTTTTCAATGCGCATGTCCGTGTTTTTTCTAACTTTCAACTTATTTTTTTCACGGCATATTTGTTATTAATTGTGTTTTTCCATCACAATTCTCATTGTTTGAGTGATGATTGGAGTGTATAAACGATATTTTTATCATTGTTACTATTTACAATATATTTGTTTTATTCATGGATGAGAATGGTATGACGGGGGCCCCCGCGGAAATCACATTTTTTAGGGGCCCTAGATAGAAAAAAATGAAAAACACATTAGAGTGATCTACAGGGCCCCCCGCGGAAAATTCTCATCCCTGTTTATTTTCAATATATTGTCCACAGACATAAAAGCCAAATGAAAATGAATACATGCTAGCGATTCATTTTCTCTTCCATTATCAAAAAATTCCTGACCGTGAAGACATTTTTAGTCAAGCTAAATTCAATAGGTAATAGTAATTCGCTTATATTCAGCACAGCTTATTGATGAGAATAACGTTGCGATTCATTCTGTTAAAGGAGCTTGTTTATCTTTTTTTGTTTATCAATTGGTCACACACGCGCTTTCGAGGGCGCACAGCGCTTCATCCGCAGGTAAAATGACTAATGTTACTTTACGTGAGGATGAGGCGCTCGAAAGTGCTTGTGTGACTAATTGAGATAAAAAGGTCGATATTTTTAGAATGTTGGTTTTTCCGGATCGCCTTCCTTCAACAGAACAGTACAGCTGATGTATTCATTGTCATATTTTCCCTAGGAAATGTAGTTGAAACGTTTTGTATATTCCCACTGCTTGGGAAAGTGAACGTAGCGTCATCACAGCGATTTCTCAATCTTCGGCTCCAGCTATGGAACCCGCTGCATAGCATCGCGTTTTCGATCAGTGTCTTGTTGTCACCTCCTCTAGAAAGCCATCAACCATGTGCTAACAATAGCACTAATTCTATTGGCACTTCATAATGAAAGATTGTCACTCAACGAGAATTTCTCTTGCAACCACGGTTTTTTCAATACGGAGCACCGCCTTAAGATTTTTGTTGCGCCGCCTTAAGATTTTATGTTACGAAATCTCAACACGAAAATTCTGTGTTACAAAAACACTTAGCCTACTAAGTATGACATGCATACTAAGCAACGTAACTCACTCAACTTTAAGTTTACATGACTGTCTTAATTGATCGTGTTAGTAATTAGTGCCATCGATGTTTTGAAGGGTTGTTGCATGTCAGTGTCTCTACTCTCTATGCCAGTGCTGCTGAGATAAGCACATCATTGTTGTTGGGCATGGATACGATTCTAAATCAAGATTTTATCAGATCGCATCTTCTCATATGATGTTTGAGAGACACCTCCTAGCCTTCTGGAAGTTTGCCTTCATCGCTCGTTCAACAAAACGTATCCAACGTACCCGTCATATTCAATGCGCTCGTGGCCAAGGGTATCGCATGCTGCAGAGAGCGTGTAAAACTCGTTGGCTATCCCATGATATCGCTATCAAAGCTGCTATGGTTGAAATCGTTTCATGCAGGTTGACTTAGGAACATATTGATGCCGAAGAGCAAGAATGTTCAGCTCACGGTATTGTCAATGCAGTTCGCAGCAAGGATTCCTGTTTAGCATGCATGTCCTCGCCCCATGCTTGGCATCCCTCATATGGAGGATGAATTGAGGGAATGTAAGTGTGGAATTGTAGAATTGGAAAATGCCGAAGAGATCCTTCAGGTTTTCGGGAAAGATGACCGGAATATCAAGGAAACTCGAGCGGAAAGATCGGTGATTTCACTGAAGACGACGTTCAGCGAGTCAAAGGTATCACCGCTGCCTACACAAAGGCCATGTTTCTGAACCTCGAGAAAAAATTTCCGGTGGCTCATATACTGAGTGCATTCAAGATATTTGATCCATCTGCAGTTCCCGAAGTATATGAAGAACGTCAGTCCTTTGAAAATGATGAAATCGATCTCCTGCACGAAAAGTTCGGTGGCGCGCTGTCGATGTCTCTTTACCAATTGAAAGCTGACTATGGAAGCCTGAAAGAGCAGATCGCCGCAGGAAGAGCGCTATCGACATGCAACTCACTGATAGGTGTGCTCAAACGGCTTGTCAAAGACAATTATTACGAGATCAAATGTCCCGGCCTCGTGAACTTAGCCGCTATTGCATTGAAACTCCCGATGACGACAACATGGCCAGAACGCGGCTTCAGTTCAATGCTGAGAATAAAAACAAACAGCGCTATCGTTTGTCCTCCGAGAGCTTACGAGCCCTGATGTTCATATCACTAAACGGCCCTGACGAGCTAGGTGATGAGCATGCTGAAAAGATGGCACAAATGTGACTGAGTGCGAAGAAGCGCCGTAACGTCAAGGAGAACGCGAGCTCCGACAGCGAACCTTGATGGTGAAGAGGTCACCTTCGGTGCTGAGGAGTTTGCAGAAGAGGTTGATGATGATAAAGGTTTTGATTTTGGTTTTGACTCAGGCGGAGTGTGCGAATCTGTTTTCAGGAAATAACCTTGTGACCAGTATCCATATAGCTGAACCGGAATGTTTTTCTGATGTTTAAAGATTTAAGTTAAAGTTCGTTTTATTACCGTAGAACGGGGGAACTTTTAACACGCGGGGCAACCTTTAACAACGCGCATTTTTCTCAAATTACTAGGTTGCCATGTGATTCCTGTAGTCAATAGGATATCTAGGTTTTACATTATCAGCGCAGCACACCGAAATGAGTCATGGCGATACAAAGCTTCTTCTGTCTAGCTATGTGACGACAGCATAATCGATAATCGCAACACCTCTGTATGATATTCATTCGAAGTCATCATGCCTCGAACGTACGTGAAAGGCAACGGCAAACGCGCATATGCAAGTTACGACCAACAAGCAATTCGAGAAGCTGCCAAAGACGTCACAAATGGAATGTCCCTGCGAGCAGCAGCTACGAAGCATTGTATTTGTCATGTAAAGCTTCATAACTTCATCAAGGGAAAGCACAAACAAAAACCAGGAAGGCCGCCAGTCTTGTCTGAATTTCAGGTGGCGGAATTAGCTACGACGATAATACAAGTGTTGGATTGGGGATTTGGACTGAATGAACTCGAAGTTCGCCTCCTTACGAAAGGTTATCTGGATAGAAAAGGTCATATAGAGCCTAAATTCCACAACAACATGCCCGGACGTGATTGAGTTTCAAACTTCATGAAGCGGAATAATCTCGTAATTCGAAATGCAAGCAACATCAAGCGTGCCCGTGCAAGTGTTTCTCAAGAGACTGTTAAAGACTTTTTTTAGCCGTCTTCCCCCAGAGGACTGTTTTAAACCAGGAAACTTCTACAATTACGACGAAACGAACCTGTCCGACGATCCGGGAGCCAGGAAGGCCATCGCTCGTCGTGGGACACGTCGTGTTGAGGTTGTGAATGAACATTCGATGGTCTCCATTAGTCATTGTTGCAACGCAGCTGGAGAAACTGTGCCACCGTATGTGGTCTATAAAGCGCAGAATGTTTATACCGGTTGGACTGAAGGAGTACCTCTGGGTACCAAGTACGGTTGTACGAAATCTGGTTGGTTTGAATCTCAGCAATTCGAGAAGTGGTTTAAAGAGTGCTTTCTGCCTTTTGCATCGAAGCGTTCGGGAAAGAAGCTGTTGATTGGAGATCAGCTAGCATCTCATTTTTCTCCAAACGTAATAAAACTTGCTCACGACAACGACATTTATTTTACTGTTTTACCATCCAACTCGACAAATTTTTTATAACCCTTAGACGTCGCCAATTTTCGTTCTCTCAAAGTTCACTGGCGTGAAATTCTAGGGCAACTGGCGCGCTGAAAGTCGATCTAAAGGCTCCATTCCAAAAGAAGTTTTCCCAATCATGCTGACTCAAGTCTTTGAAAAGTCGAAGCGCACAGGTGGCCCTGAGAATATTAAATCCGGATTCCATGCAACAGGCCTTTACCCAAGGAATGTTGAGGAACCCTTAAAGCATCTTCCAGGAACAAGTGCTGCTGCCCAGTGTTGTGAGGATGTACAGCGAGATTTGGATTCAACACTCATCCAAATGTTGTCGGAGAGAAGAGGCCTTAGTGAAAAGAAGAAGCCCAGGGGCTCCAAGATCATTCCCGGCAAGCAATTGCTGTCTGTTAGTTCAACTTCCTTGAGAGTATCTGGAGATCCTGGACCAGGCTCATCAAGCTCTACCACTGCGACTAGTGCAAGTGCCATGTCAGATGAAAATTCAGATGACAAATGCTTTGTTTGTGAAACTCTTTACTTAAATTATAGAGGGCCAGATTGGCTGCAATGCACCTCCTGCGAAGAATGATTGTGTGGCTATTGTAATGGCGAGTCCACTGATCCTTATTTCACTTGCGATGACTGTAGCTCGTAATCTGCTATTAATAGGCCTACTTGTACTTTTATGGTCTTCCTTTACATTTAGACTCGGGTTCTGTGTGTATTTGTCTATTTTTGTCAAAAAGAAAGAGCAGCATTTTTGCAAACGATTGAATGTTATTGCTTTGATTTAGAAAATCTGCTGATCAGTAGTCAGTTTGTGACTCTTTTTTTAGATTTTTGTGTATGTTAAAAGTTACCCCATATTGACTGCATGGCAAGTACATGGCACTATTTCCATCGCATCTTATTTTAGATTGATTTCATGAAACTCACTTCTTTTATACTAGTTGACAACGCAAAAGGTGCAGCTTACAGGGAGGTTTGAGTCATTTAAGCGAAAATCGTCGATTCATAGAGATAAAAATAACCAAAATAGTGTTAAAAGTTCCCCCGTTCTATGGTATTTATTATCGTAAGATTTATGTTAAAGTGCCGCTTAAAGATTTGAGACCGCCGCCTTAAGAGCAACCTTAAAAAATACGCTCCTTAGTCATAATAGTCACCAACAGTGAGTACAAACGATGTGCATAACAATATTTTAGAAGAAAATTGAAAGGGTATTCAGTTTCATTAACACATATAATTACCGACCGCCCCTGGAATCAACTGAACAGAAATACATGCTCGGAATCTTTGTGCTTTCTGAAAGTTAAGATCTTTTGAGCTGCACGCAACTTCTCTGCATCCGCTGGTGGGTACGATGCTGGATGATATCCAAACATCGACCGTTAAAGGCCTTGGACACCGAAGGCCTGTCACAGAGATATTTAACTTTTACTTTATTATATCGGCCTATAAACTGAAAAGGGGAATTTTGATTACTTTTGTATAGGTTTCTCAAAAAAGATGATCTCCCGTCATCTGGTCAACTACATAAATACAATAATAAAGTATTGAGTAGCATCCTCAGTTGAAAAATGAAAGCAGACCTGATTAGCAACTATTTCATCCAATATTAGGAATCATCAGCAGGCCTAGTTTACATCTCTCAACATCGACACCACTCTATATTTAAAGTTGCAGCAATATCCGGGTAAGTTGGAGATTTAGAATTAACAAGTTAGTGAAATCTCGAAGTACATTCATTACATATCACTTTCAACACACTACTCGCAAATCGCCTTAGTGCGCCTGCAATAATGAATAAACGCTTCATTCGCAAACAATATAAATAGCATAGTAATATGAAATAGAATGTAAATATTCTATCTACCTTGTTTACAGAAAGCAGCATTTATACATTAGGTGTATTGCAGGCACACTAAGGCGATTTGCCAGTATGGTGTTAAAAATGATGTTTAATGAATGCCCGTCGAAATTTCACTAACTTTCTAATTACAAGTCGTGTACATATACATAGTGCGTAGAGTGAGAATCAAAATTATGCGATCAATCGTCCGCAAACTTTGTCATTTTCAACTCAATGTCAGAAAATACGATTTTACAACTGCACCTGCATTTTTTGAGATTTGGCTGACCAGAAATTACTGCCAGCATGAGAAGTTGCGAAGGTCATTTACTATGATGTTACAAAATTCAAAAAAGTCTGTAAGGCTAAATGTGATGGTTGTGTGCCTATGCAAACAACTGATCTACAACAATTTCATGCTATCCAAGTATTATCAGAAAAATATTTTCTTCGAAAGCAGGTTCAATTTTCACTTTTAATCTATGAAATTACAAAATTCGTGTATGATTCGTGCATATTCGGGTAAATAGGAAATTCGGATATGTGTAGTCATGTTTTGATCAATAGTAGCATATCGGACCTGTAATAGAAATGCGCAACAGCCATGAATTGGAACCTGAACCCGACCCGACCATCTTCCACTGATCCAAAGCATAATTTTTAACCCAACCCGAAAATTTTGCCGATCCTAAAAAAGAGAATTTGAATGATTTTAAAATCCCATCAAGATCAGACGGTTATTTTTCTATGACAAACGCTGACTTTCTCATTGTATTCGATCTTCAGATCAGTGAGCTTCCTTTTCTTCTCTGCTTGAGATGCCAATGTTCTGTTAGGTCATTCGCTTCAAACCATTTATGCCCATACGAGCAGATTTGTTTCTTGTCGGCTGAGTGGTGCATCTGTTCGACTGCATCCTTTGTATCATCAGGGCTATTAGTTTAGTATTGAGTGGATTGGGATAGATTGTTGCAGATCTTGGATCACACATCGCAACTTCAGGTGCATGTTTTGACTAGACAACACATTACGCAATCGTCGGTCCATAGAAGATCGAATTTTTTATCACTGTTTGTTGTGTTTGCATCTCTTAGGCCTCTTTTTTGTTTGAAAGGCCTGTTTTGCGTATTGAGATTATCTGTAGGTAATTTAAAAGGCAACTTCGTGACAATTTATGTGTGTCTCACAAGTATATTGCTTGCTTGGCATAATTGTAGAAGAGTTGGGATATTTTGAGTTTTGTTTAAATTCATATTTTATAAATTTAATGGACTCTGCGCTGAGTATAAATTGTCGCTCGCTAAGGCGCGATTTGCCATAGCTATATCTTTGTCTTCGACTTAACCTAGATATACTATAAGCGTGTTCGCTTGCGATTTCATGGTAAGTTGTATGTTTACCTAAGATATTTCATAACGTGATTGGTGATTGAGTTATCATTGTAACAGAGATCTGCTTTCACATTTTGACTAGTTTGAATTTTATACTTGGTCAGTCGTTAAGACTCTAGTTTCAGTTTTGCGGTATCAGCTAATGTGGTGTCGAAGGTTAGATCTCTGGTCAGGTAAAGGTGGACTTTTGCTGTACAACGGTTGTAAAGGTGTTCTGAACGCAGGTAATAATATACTATTTAAAAATATATCATCGAAAAGGTTTTCACAAGCTAGCCGGGCAATCATATATTTCATTGCATATACATATATAATAGATAGAATGAGAGCAATCAAGAAAAATTAACGATTTTAATGGGGATGAAGAGTTGGAGCGTTGGTTGGACAGGTTTGAACAGGCGATTGAGATTGACGATTTGGTGATGAGAAGGAAGAGGAAGATACTATCGATGTATTTGTCTGGACCAGCCTTATGATGTGTGGAAAAAAACATGCCACCCACATTAAAATACAATGCCTCTGAAATAAGACGGCCGTTACGAAATTCTTTCGGTCTGCGTCGCGTTGATGCATGGAATATTGTTGTGGCACTAAGGCAGTGATCGGGGATTCATCTGGATGTGGTGGCGACGAGAGAAAATCAGGAAGATGGTCACGGTTGCAAGTGGAAATCCAGGGACTTGCTCGAATCCAATCGGACTATATTTGCGGGTTGTTGCTGCTTGATTCCCTGCCTCAGAATGTGAGAGACCAAGTAAAGATGCAAGTTGGAAACGAGAGTAAATTATGCTGACGTTATTGAGCGCATCGAAGAAGATTTGGCCTTCTAAATATAGAATTGTCCATCTGTGCTGCGGCTGGTGTGAGTGTGAATAGGAGTCAAGTGCATCCATCACAATCGCTGGATCATCCGAATGTGGTGCAACGTAGACGCTGTTTGGGATGCAATCGAATTGGCCATTTAAAGAAGGATTGTCGGGTTTTGTGCTTTCGGTCGTGATCAAAGAGGACATATCCAAACCAACTGGTCCGAATCGCGCTGCGGTCCCTTTAAACGGATGCAGCAGCGGGGGCAGCGCAAGGGGTTGCCCCCAACATCTCGAACGATGCTACGCAACACTAAACAAGTCTATGGTTCACACAGGCATGGTGAATGGACGTAGTTGTCGAGTTGCTTTTGGATTCTGGTTTGCACTGTAACATGGTCAAGGCGGATGTTGTCAACAATCTTGAACATCTCAGTGGAATACCAGTGTTGTTTTACTAGAAATCATGAATTGCGCCATAATTGAAGCGATGGAAAGGGTGACACTGGGACTCAGTTATCGTAGGTTCAAAACAAAGTTGAAGTTGGGCCTGTGGGGACTGTTCATAAAGTGAGCAGGTTACCGATAGACCTTGACTTGATTGTTGGGCAGGATATACTCTTGAAGAGATGGATTAATTATTCCTGCAAGATTGCCATCCATCTGGTCCCATGATTGAATGGAACTTTGATGATGATAGTCCTAGGACCATTTCATGTTGTGGTGCAAGCCTGTTTCCCAGTCAGCGTCTTCAGAACTCTTGTAGATTGAATGAATTAATTTCTGATAAGGACTTTGAAACCATGTTTCAGGACAATCAGTGGACAGTTAAGTGGAAATGGAAGTCCTGCCCACCGCCGTATAGGAACCGTGTAGGGAACTACAAGATACCTGAAGTGAGGAAAGAGGCTTTTGCAGAAGAATTGAATAATTGGATATCAGAGGGCATCTTAATTCCATGGGAAAAAGAGAGAGAGGCGAATATCACGAATGTATTGCCTCTCATCTGAGTGTGAGACAGCAAAAAGGATGAGAGCGTCAAAGTCAGGCCGAGTGCTTGATTTTAGGTACCTGAATGATTTCATTGTCAGTCGACCAGGATCCTCGACCCCATTGTGTCAAGATAGATTGCGAGAATGGCGACAGCTGGGACCGGACTGCTCTGTCGTTGACCTTCGGAAGGGCATACCTTGCAGGTGCGGGTGCACCCGTCTTTGTGGAAGTTCCAATGTGTGAAATGGGACAATAAGACCTTTGTGTCTTACGCGGCTAGGGTATCGGTCTCAACATCGCTCCAAAAGTGATGACCAAGATTGTAGAGCGCGTGCTGGTCTGAAGGATGAGGTTAGGTATAATGATCTGCTTTGCCAGCAGTTACATTGATGACATCTTTGTGAATGAGGGGAAAGTTCCAGTTGACATAGGTCGTGCAAATGTTAGACAAATTTCGGACTGAAGACGAAGCCACCGGAGCGGACTGGGAAAGTTGGATGGTAATGTTCGTGTGTTTAGGTCCTTCAATGTTGATCGTCATTGAGGTATGAGAAAGGAAAGACGGGAGAGCTTCAAGATGGTGTGAGGATGGAATACTCCCGAACGTAGAAGTAAAAAACGATTGACCAGAAGGGGGAGTGCACACAGATCCTTAGGGCGAATGGCTGGGGCAATTATCCAGTATGTGGCTGGCTTTCGACGTGGCATGCGGGGGGTACTTGACAAAGGCATATTCAGCTCAAGAGAAGATTGGTTGGGACGATCCCGTTAGTGACAATTTGATGAGCATGGTGCGCGGAGGTGGATTGTAAGTAAGGGATTGATTAGTCGGTGAGAAGAATTTCCTGTCCGGGGATCATTGGGTATGTGGTACGCTTGAGAGTGGCCAAGTTGTTGTTTGCGGATTGCAAGCAACATTGCTATGGGTGTTGCCTTGACTGTCAATGGGAAATGTCGTGGAAGATGCTGCGTTGGGGATGAGGAATGGAATGAGACACCTTCACATTAACACCAGTGAATTGGATGCTGCCATCAGGGGAATCAATATGGTGGTCAAGTGGGGATTTAAAGTCGTTCATTCGTCCTGTGGTTGATGAAAACTGACTAGGCCACTGTTAAAGGTTGGCTTAACTCTGCCTTTCAAGACAGCCCCACAATGTGCGTACCCATGCCTTTATCGGAGTTGATTAATTCGACGTCGGATCCAAATTTAAAATTGGCGCGGCAGTTACGTCAGCAAAGAGAACTTGGAAATTAATAGTTCGACTTAGTTCGTTCAAATGATTAAACGTGGCTGGGACAAGCTGACACGAGTGCCTAAGTCCTGGTTGTTGAAGAAGGACAAGTCTTCTGACAAGCCAATGGTTTTGGTTAGCTTTGGGTGCCAGTACGATGAGGATTTGGAGAATGTTGTTCGCATTATCCATGAACGACATCATTTTGGAGTCTCGCGAAACATTACAATTGGCAAAAGAGAGAATTGGCACTAGTATTAACAAAAGTATTGTGCAAAATATGGTGGTCGATCGGGAATGTGACAGGTGGAGCTAGAGGTTTGTCCAAATGGACGTATCCAATTATTGCGAAAGGAATAGGGCTCATACAAGCCAGAGGTGTGGAATGGAGAGTATCTTGTGATATCACACACGTGGACTCGCTCTTATCTGACCTTGATTTGACACAGGATCGAGATGTTGTGCATGGCGAAAGTTTCGGAAACGAGTCCGATTCCGAGATGAGTACTCACTTCTGTCAGATTTTTTCAGAATTTGGTCCTCCTGAAGTGATATTGACCGGAATAATGCAGTGTATTTAGGAGTGGTGAACTTGCGGCGCTTAATGTGCATTTGGGATATTCGTGAGAGTATTCTTGTGCATTTCGGCATCAAGGAATGGGATTTCAGAACGAAACCCATGAAAGATTAAGACTTTGGTGGCCAGGTTCAGGCAAATTCTGTGAGACGAGTGGTATTCTGTATAATGTCTCAAGTGCTGTAGAAACGTCCATCTCCTTACAATCCTGATGTTTAAGCCCGATCTCGAATGCTGGTATATGTATGGGAAAGGAGGGTGACTGTGACGGTTTAAAACTTGGATTCGAAGCAAAGTAGATGGTGGTGTGCTCCTAGCTCAAAGGAGAATCCTTTTGTGATTGGTGAAATCGGTCTTATCTTTCGCACGGATGGACGCTGTGATTCGGAGTGGAGTGGTCCAACCGCATTACTGGAATCAATTCTGCTGTTTCTGTGATTGTGTTGACGAATGGAATATCAAGGCATGTTAGTCAATCTCAAAAAGGTACCACCACTTAAGGTGCAGGAAATAAATCAAGTTCTGACAGTGATTCGACGCTGAAAGACGACTCGTCGGAATTTTCCAGTCATTCAAATCTATGTCAAGTATGCCTGTGGACGAAGACAGCGTGACTTTCAATGAATTTATTCAGTCATTCCTCATTGATCGTCATGGTAGAGTGCGGCTCGCCAAACCAAATTACCTTCGTGATTATGTGACCTGAACCTTAGGCCTATTGAAAGTTTGGGATATTTTGAGTTTTGTGATTTTATAGATCACGGGGGAGTGTAGAAGAGTTGGGATATTTTGAGTTTTGTTTAAATTCATATTTTATAAATTTAATGGACTCTGCGCTGAGTATAAATTGTCGCTCGCTAAGGCGCGATTTGCCATAGCTATATCTTTGTCTTCGACTTAACCTAGATATACTATAAGCGTGTTCGCTTGCGATTTCATGGTAAGTTGTATGTTTACCTAAGATATTTCATAACGTGATTGGTGATTGAGTTATCATTGTAACAGAGATCTGCTTTCACATTTTGACTAGTTTGAATTTTATACTTGGTCAGTCGTTAAGACTCTAGTTTCAGTTTTGCGGTAATCAGCTAATGTGGTGTCGAAGGTTAGATCTCTGGTCAGGTAAAGGTGACTTTTGCTGTACAACGGTTGTAAAGGTGTTCTGAACGCAGGTAATAATATACTATTTAAAAATATATCAACGAAAGGTTTTCACA
>CAJQUW010015570.1:0-24068 GCA_907163375.1 Prostheceraeus crozeri | reverse complement strand
GCTAGATCAGTAATGGGAAAAAGACCGTTCCTGGACACCATAAAATTAAAAAAAATAGTATCTTTAAAAACGACATAAATTCTTGAATTTGAACCCTTTTTCAGGTTTTTAAGACCTAAATACATGAATTTAGTCCATTTAAAAAGTACCATTTTTTGAAAAAATGGTATTTTTAAAAACGACATAAATTCATGAATTTGAACCCTTTTTCAGGTTTTTAAGACCTAAATTCATAAATTTAGACGTTTTTAAAAATACCCAATTTTTCAAATTTTTCAAAATCTCAAATTTGTGATTATGACATTTTACTCCCAAAATCATGACCGTTCAAGGACACCGAAAATCATAAAAGTTAAGAATCTCAAAATTTGAGAATTACAATTTTCACCCCCCTTAAAATCATGACCGTTCAAGGACACCGAAAATCATAAAAAAATGGTATTTTTAAAAACGTCTTTTAAATCCATTTTCAGGTTTTTAAAATATGAGATAACTAAACTTATGTGTCTAATAATATTTCTTTAACAGGTAGCGGTTAATGCAAAATGAAAACACATTTCCATCTTTAGAAAATATTTTATTCACATATATGTGCAAGTAGTTTAGATTACAAAGTAAATATATGACAACTAGAAAAATGTTACATTCATAAACTGGGAATGGCATTCCCATTTTTCTATTGTTACATAAAATGATTGACAATACACGACACTACGTCAAATAATATGCTAGAAGTCACACAGTATAAGAAAGAATAAATAATGTTACATTTATAAGCTGCGAATGCTCATTCCCATTCTCTTATTCCGTCTCACAAAATAAAATGTTAATGCATGCTACTCACATAATATAGCAAAGTCTTGCAATATAGGAAAAAACAACCACTGTTTCATTTATAAGCTGCGAATGGCATTCCCATTTTTCTATTCTGTTACATAAAATGATTGTCAATACATACTACTCATTTTGTGTTTGGCGCTCCTGTATATGTTGTGTCTCTAATTGCTGCGTTAGTCCAGTTGACATATCAGATGTTTGATTGGATTCTTGGGAAGAAAATATCCCTGAGCTAATTTGAAGCAACTGTTCCTCTTTTTCAAATTCAAAATAATCTTCAAAATACTTAAAGTTTTTGAAAACAAAGAATATACTTAAAGTACATGTTTGAAGTTTTGTGTTAGCTTGAGAAAGGCGATATAATTTTATCAAAAACGTTACATACCTTCTTGAGAATTTAATGTTATATTCACTCTATAACTTTTGAGTAAAGGCTACCATTGACAAATGTTGCATTGATTTTAATTTAGATAACACAAATCCTTGGCAAATAGCAATTGATAAGGAAGAATTATTGTGTACTTTTTCTTGATAAATTAGAGAATGTAGAGTTGTAACACAGTTTTGGATAGTGCATGTCGCCTGTGCACTCACGTCGAGCTGTCGTTGGATTAGTTGTCCTGATGAAAATGAGTTTCTTATTTCAGAAAAAATCTCATTTTTCTTGTCTTCTTTTTCTGGTTTTATCTTCTTTTGAAAATAGAATTCATGATTTACAATAAGAGTTTTGAAAAAATCTTTCTTCTGATCTTTGATGAGGGGAAGTACTTGATCACAAAATTTGAGGAATTCGCGATGAATAGAAGTACTCATTTTTGACACAGCTTCGATGTTTAGGTCTCGGATAAATTGTAAACAGACACAGTCTCGTAGAACGCTCACAGAATGAATGCACGCAGTAAGACTAAAATTGTAATACGTGGAATAATGGCAGCAGCTGTTTCTGAGAGAGAGAGAGAATCTTTATGACCCTTGCCCCAGCGAAGCGACTAAAGCATACCCGCATATGGCGCTATTGTCTGCCACAAGCCGCAGCTGCTACCACTTCAATATTCAACGTCAAAGCAAGTCAAGCGAAACAAACTAAGATTAGCGACTTCTTCTGCAGAAACTAATTAAAATGTGCATTAAGATGCATGTCTTCCCAAAAAGGATATTTTTCGTGGAGTGAAGAGTAGTTTTTTTTATCCTCATAACATGTACGATTGCATCGGTATTGGGCAGTAGAGGTATACTGGAGTATACCAAAAAATTCAATTGCTTATCTACGATTCATACTGGCAAACATCTTTATTAAAAATGAATGGCGAAAATCTGACTGAGTTATCCCCCAGAGCTTTTGGTCTGACTGAGTTCTTAGGAAATATACGGCAAACAAACAACTACTAATTTCGATTTAAATAGAATTTCAGAAGATTGTATTCAAAATATTTATTCAAAATATTTCTTTAAAAATGGTTGAAAAAAAGTGGAAGAAACCTCAACGGGGACGAAAATGGAAGAAACCTCAAGAATATATCCTTCGTTATCATATGAACGTAGTTCTACTTTAATGTACATTGAAAAGATGAACATTGAAAAAATGAACAAAGAAAAACACAAAGATAGAGTTAGGTATATGAAAGATAAGGAATCTCAATTATTATTAAGATTAGAGCATTAAAAAATTAAGAAAGAGATGGACTAATGTTAAGAATGTAACACAAGGAATTGGCATATTCTTAACAATAAGTTTAGGTGCTTTAACAATTGTTATATCTTCAGGTGTTTTATTAAATCCAGTAGTTGCTACAGCTTTAACAGGTACGGGTGTTTTTGCAACTTCACTTGTTACAATGTTAGAAAAATCTTTAATATCAAAGAAGCGAAAATTATTAAAAACTAAGCATTTACATATTAAAGAAGTCTATGATAAATTGCATTACTACTTTCAAAGAGTATGTGATGATAATGTTATTACGTTAGATGAGATTGAAAAATTTGATCAAATAGCTAATGAAGCTAATAAAATATCGTTTCAATTACAGTCAGAAAAAGTTGATGATAAGAATAAACAGGATGGCAAAATTTCTAGTGATGGTAAAATTTCTAATGAAGAAAATGATAAAATTTTTTAGAAGAGCTAAAAACTTTAAGCGAAAATTTAAGCAAAACTTTATTAAACAAAACTTAAAACGAGAAAACTTCAAACGAAAAGATGTCAGTCAACAAAACAATAAAAAAATAATTTGTTCAGTAAAATGTTTTTGTTGTATTCCAATGTTACCACAAAATTCAAATATTATATTTTAAAAATGGATAAAAATTAAAGCTGATAATAATAACAAAAGAAATATTATAATACTATATTTGTATATTTTTATCACTCGGTAAACAAATCTTCGATAACTCTATCATGAATTTTTTTATCAATATTAATTGTAATGAAGCCATAATCTTTTGACCAAGCATTATTACACGAATGCTTAAATTCATTTTTATCTCTTATACATAAATCTCTTAACAAATCACATAAGTTTCTTGCATTTATTTCAAATAGTATAAATATATTTGCATTCTTTCTAATAACACTTCCATCTAATGAATACATACTTTGTGTTAAATAAAAAACACTACAGTTATTATGTCTACCTCTTGTGAAATAATTTCTCTGAACTGACTGATTTTTATCATTAACACAATCATCAAAAATTACACAATGTTTCATTCTTTTATCTAGTTTACTAGGATCTTGCATATTACCACTATCATCTATTAATTGTATCTTTATGTGTTTATTTTTATTAGATTCTACTAACTGATCATTTTTTGCTGCTTCTTCACACCACGAACTTATTTCTTCTTCATATTCAGATTTTTCATATTCTTTGAATAATGAAGCAATTGCTGTTTTTTTAAGATTATTTTCAAATCCATATTTTAAAAATTGATAGACGGGTTGTTCTGCTGCTGTTGTTGTATAAATTATAAGATTGTTATAATCCAAAAAATTTGGAGTCGTTAAAATTTTAAATAATAAATATGTTTTTCCACATCCTGATCTTCCACAAATAACTGACAAAACTTTATTAGATAAATTTGGATGATGATTAAATTTAAGTTTTTTTTTATTTAATGGGAGCACTTCACTCATTTTTTAATAAAAAATTTTTATTTTTAAGAAGAAGAAGAAAATTAAACTTCTCTAGCTTCGCGTGGGAGTTTATACCTCCCGAACCAAAAGATCTATCATAATCTCTTCACCTCCAAAATTCATTTCTTGTCCTTTCTCATCAGTGATTCTAATGTTAATACTGTTAATAGTTTTTCTTGTAATAGGAAAATATATTAATGTTTGTGGAATTACATTTAATCTATAACCAATGGGTACAGTAAAAGCTGGAAAACTGAATATCAAATTTGACAATTTACCATTTATATATCCTCCTTCAATAATGTCACAATGTACAACAATTGAATTTATTTCAGTTATTTTTGGAATCTTCTCACTTAAATGAAAACCTTGACTATAAGTTTGTTTATTAAATCCTAATAGCTTTGACAATGATCTATCATGATTAAAATCAACTTGATGATTTTCGTCTAAAGTAAGAGAAAATTTATTAACTGCCGGTTCAACTGCAAAATGTAATTGTTTCTTATCTTTAAATGGTATACCTAAATATCTCTTAATTTCATTTGATATTGATTCAACTTCGTAAGAAACAGGAAGAAAAGTTAGTATTTTCCACGTTTTGCCTTTATCAGTAGAATATCTAAATTGATCATTCACATCTTTGATAACGTTTTGAATAGTGTTAAATGTGGAAAAACTAGTCAATGCAATTTGATAATTTTTATTTTGTTCCAAATGTAGAATAGGTTCTAAATTACAAGTGTGTGATGAAGTAGTTGTTATAATTTTTAACGTCGTACTAAATTTTGATGAACACAAAATCTCTGTTAAATTTTCTAAATGATTATTAATTTTGTCAAAATCTACTGATGATAATTCTCTCGAAGACGTTTTTAAAGTAAAAAAAATTTAAACAGATATTTATTTATGAAATATTTTTTTATAAAAAAAATCATAAATAAAAATCATAGATAAAAAATCATAAATAAAAATCATAGATAAAAATCATAAATAAAAATTAGAAACAACATATTTCAGCTACGGGCGAAACCCTTAAAGACATCAGAGATGTCCCTTTATACTTTTATAATCCCCTTTGTTGGACATTGAGTTGAACTTTTATATCTATGTGTGAGTTAGCAGTGTTGGAGCACAGATTTCTGAGCGAATGGTTGATTGCATGTACATGTATATAAGAATCTATGTTGTTGTTGTAGTAATGGATATCTTGTATGACTGCATTACTATGATGATATCTGTGATGTAATTTATATGAATGCTAGTTGTCGATACGTGGCAGTTTGAATTTGCTGTTATTCGATATTGGTGATGCTCAACCAATTTTGTTGACCGGTAGGTCTGCCTGTAGAAGAAGTCCATTCGTAGTACAAGCTTCGAATCGTATTGTTTTTGCTCGTACATTTCGGGACGTAAGGTAGCTACCGCGTTACGACAAATTGGATTATTTTTTCGAATCCAAAAGTCAACAAAATTGGTTGAGCATCACCAATATCGAATAACAGCAAATTCAAACTGCCACGTATCGACAACTAGCAAAAACAATACGATTCGAAGCTTGTACTACGAATGGACTTCTTCTACAAGCTTCGAATCGTATTGTTTTTGCTAGTACATTTCGGGACGTAAGGTAGCTACCACGTTACGACAAATTAGATTATTTTTTCGAATCCAAAAGTCAACAAAATTGACTAAAAATCACAAGATGTCAGAAGTCGATAATGTATCCGTGGTCTCAGACACTTCAGTGAAATCTATGTCGTCAGCTGTTATTCTCACTCGCTCCAGAAAAGCTGCGTTAGAAGTTAAGAAGAGAGACGCTATCAAGCGCGCAGAATTGGAGAAGAGGAAGCTTCAAATTTGTCATGAAATTGAGCAACAGACTTTAGACACAGAAATTGCTGCTGCTGAGGCAGAAGAATCGGTTTTGCTATCGAGTCAAGAACAATCCCATGCTCAGGCTGTGTTGGATATTGACTATTCGAACAATAATGACAATCGACCTACGATCGAAGAATCAGTGAATCGTACATGTAACGTCGCGTCGTCGAAGGCAGTTCCAAATATGTCTTATGTTCATGAACACCAACCTACTGAATCATCGCTCGCAACGACTTTGATGAAGCTCGCAGATTTAACAACGACTGCATCTCTTCCAAGACTGAAATCTTCCAGTTTGATAGTGATTTTAGGAATTTCGTCGCATTCATTACCAATTTCAAGATGTCAATTGAGAGTAAGGTGTCGGATAATGTGGTAAGATTGAATTATCTTATTCAGTATTGTTCTGGGCAAGCCAGGAAATTGATAGAGCATTGTGTAGTCATGGGAGATAGTGGTTATTTGAAAGCGTTAGAATTGTTGCATGACAGGTATGGAGCTCCACATGACATTGCTAGGTCACATGTCGAAGAATTGATAAAAGGTTCAGCTATCAAAGCTAATGATCATAAGGCCTTGCTGTCTTTTAGTGACGATTTGATAAGATGTGAAATAATATTGAAATCATTGGGTTATTTGAGCGAATTGAACAGTAATCACACATTGAAAAGCATTGTTTTGAGATTACCAGTTTCACTGAGAGCTAGATGGGCAGAGGTGTCGCACAAGTTGCACAAAGCTGGAATTGAACCTACTTTTTCTGACCTCTCGGAATTCGTACAAGAACGAGCCAACATTGCATCTTCAATGTTTGGTAAATTGATTAACTGCTACTGATTTTCATATGCGTAAGAGTGAAGCTTCAAAATCTTCGAAGTCGGTTTTTGTTTTAAAGAATGATTCTACAAGTCCTGATACTTGCATTGAACAAAGAACTTCACCATGTTGTTTTTGCAATGAGAATCATCATCTTTCGGATTGTCAAACGTTTCGGTTAAAACCGTATTCTGATCGTATTTCCTTTGTTAAACAGAAAAGATTGTGCTTCAACTGCTTCAAATCAGGTCATTCCAGCAGAGAATGTAAGAAACGCCCCCAGTGTCCTGCATGCAATACTAAACATCATGAGCTATTACACTTCGTCAAGCCAATACAAGCAGAGCAAGAAAAAGCTAAAGTAAATGATAAAGTTTTGACAGCAGTTGATACTGAAAACAGCATTAATTGCGTTAATTGCAATAACAGCAAAGTTATTCTCCGTATTCTACCAATTTGCGTATACGGACGTAATTGTATTGTTGAGACTTACGCATTACTAGATGGGGGTTCAACCACTTCTTTGTGCACTGACAGTCTGTTGAAACGTCTAAATGTTCGGGGATCAAATACTTCATTTCAAATGACGACAGTTTTCGATTCGCGAAATCATGAAGGAATGAAAACTCCATTATTTGTTTCTTCCATGAATGAAGATAAAAAGGTTTGCATCGATGAAGTTGTATCTGTTAGAGAACTTCCTATTTCGATCGATTCAATGGCCGACCAAAGCTCAATCGATACATTTCCACATTTGAAAGATTTAACATTTCCGACCATTGACTCGTCAAAGGTAGAGCTTTTAATCGGTGGCAATGTTCCAGAGGTTTTTTTTGTCGACGAACAAAGACGTGGTGGTAGACATGAGCCATACGCTGTCAAATCAATACTGGGTTGGTCATTGCTCGGACCCGTGAATAAGTGCGCCGCTAATTCAAATGAAATTTTCTTTCAAAAGCTAGATTTGCGTGAACAGGTTGAACGGATGTGGAAAACCAGATTTTTGTGACTCTATTTTTGACAATCAGCAAGGACTATCTGTGGAAGATCGTGAAGCTCAAAAGATGTTTGAGAAGTCTGTTCATCATGACGAGGAGAGATACAACGTCTCGATGCCGTGGAGAGAATTTCCGCCAAAATTAGAAAATAATCTCTCGATGGCCAAGTATCGCTTAAAGTGCTTGGAAAGGCGATTGGAGAGAATCAATCGCTCTATAAAGATTACTGCAATATTATTGACGATCATATCTCAAAAGGACATGCGGAGAGGGTAGGATCGATTGATCAAATTGATTGCAATGAAAAGATGTGGTTCTTGCCTCATCATGCGGTCACAAATCCGAAAAAACCCGGCAAAGTTCGCGTTGTATTTGACTGTGCGTCTAAGTATAGAAACATGTCATTGAACGATACTTTATTGCAAGGTCCTGATCTCGTCAACTCTCTCATTGGAGTTTTAATGAGATTCAGATGGGATCGTTATGCCTTTATGGCCGATGTGGAATCGATGTTTCACCAGGTTCGTGTATCAGACAGGGATAAGAATTTCTTGAAATTTTTGTGGTGGAGTAAGTAATGGCGATTTGACGAAAAACTCCAGATGTTTATTGCATGACCAAACATATTTTTGGAGCAACTTCATCACCCAGCGCATGTTCATTCGCATTGCAGAGAACTGCGAAAGATTTCGCTGACCAGTATGAACAAAGCACAATTTCAACTATTTTGCATCATTTCTACGTTGATGATTGCTTGAAGTCCATCAGTGATATCGACATGGGTATCAAACTAATTTCCGAGCTCCGTGAAATGCTGCAGAGAGGCGGATTTCATCTGACGAAGTTTGTTTCCAACGGCATTGAAATATTGAATTCAATCCCTGAAAAAGAAAGGGATCCGTCTATCGTCAATGTAGAATTTGAAGGAGAAATGCCTGTTCAAAGAGCCTTGGGAATGAGATGGAATGTTGAAAAGGATTCATTTTCATACACCATCAGGAGTAATTCTGTGCCAGTTACTCGTCGTGGAATTTTATCGGTCGCTAGTTCATTCTATGATCCGTTGGGCTTGGATGCCCCTGTCACTCTGATACCGAAACTGATCTTGCAAAATCTTTGTCGCGATAATTATAAGTGGGATGATGTTATTCCAGATAATATTCGAATTGAGATGGAAACTTGGATGAATTCTTTGATGGCACTCGAAAAATTTCATGTACCTCGTTGTTTGAAGCCAATATTCATCACTCAAAATCATTCGATAGAACTGCATCATTTTTCCGATGCTTCTGAGACTGCCTATGGAGTTTGCGTCATATCTTCGAATATTTGATGAACACGGTAATGTGAAATGTTCATTAATTGCTGGAAAATCGCGAGTGACTCCTCTTAAGAGTGTGAGCATTCCACGTTTGGAGCTGTCAGCAGCTGTCGTGGCTGTGCGAATGCACCAAACTATCGTGCGTGAATTAAAAATAACTGACAAAGTACAAACAGTTTTTTGGACCGATTCTGAAGTAGTTCTGCGCTACATATGTAACGTCAAAACTCGATTTAAGACATTTGTAGCTAATCGCCTGGCAATCATTCATGACATTACCAATCCTTCACAATGGAAATACATTCCGTCTACTCTCAATCCTGCTGATTTAGCATCGAGAGGAATTCTTCCTAATCAAACTTCAAATCTCCAAAAATGGTCGACAGGACCAGAGTTTTTGGCTGATCTTTCGATTGGTTGTCCGAAACAGCCTGATATGATTACATCAAACGTTCAAAGTGACCCTGAAGTTAAGACGGTTTTCTTAGTCGAAGCACGCGAGTCTTCCTTAGAAAAAATGATTGAGTCTGCTTCAAATATTGAAAAGCTCCAGAGGAATTTTGCATGGTTACTCCGTTTTAAGTCATTTCTGATGAATAAATTTCTGAACCGTGGCATTGTGAATACTTCGCCTCTTTCTGTAGAAGAAATTGAAAAGGCTAGAAGTGAGATATTGAAGGTTGTTCAACAATCAAGTTTTCCCGAAATCAAATATTGCAATCGAGACTTAAAATTACCTAAATGTAGTCGCTTGAAATCCCTTTGCCCGATAATAATAGATGATCTCATATGTGTAGGAGGTAGACTTCGAGGTAAACTCCGATCTTTCTCTTGAGCAAAAGCATCCAATTATTTTGCCCCCTAAGCATCACGTAGTTGACTTGCTTATTCGCCACTGTCATGAACGAAATGGACACGTAGGACCCCAGCATGTTTTGATTATTTTGCAAGAACAGTTCTGGATATTACGAGGGTTATCGACAGTCAAACGCATCGTAAATCATTGTTTCGTATGTAGACGCATGTCGCGTAATCCAGTACCTCAGCGCATAGCTGATTTACCTAGAGAGAGGTTAGAAGCTGGAAATCCTCCATTTACAAACGTAGGGGTAGACTATTTTGAACCCTTCTATGTCAGATGTAAGAGGACTATGGTCAAACGTTATGCCTGCCTTTTTACTTGCTTAGCATGTAGGGCCGTCCACTTGGAAATGGCATATAGCTTAAGTACGGATTCGTTCTTGTGCTGTCTATCAAAATTCATGAGTAGACGTGGCAAACCAAAAAAGATAATCAGTGATAATGGTAGAAATTTTGTCGGTGCCAATAAAGAATTGGAAATCTTTGCTACTGTTAGACCAGAATAAGATTCGTACGACTTTAGTAGATCTCGAAATTGAATGGCATTTCACGACACCTTCTGCTCCTCATGAAGGAGGGGTTTGGGAAAGACTGATTAGGTCCACCAGATTCATTCTCAGAGCATTGATTAAAAATCAGATTGTAGACGATGAATCTTTTACGACATTCCTGAGTGAAGCTGAGCGAATTATGAATGATCGTCCTCTCGTCAAGAATTTGACGGACCAACACAGCCCTGAAGCATTAACTCCATCAAAACTTCTCCTATTGCGTTCTAACATCAGTTTTTCTTCAGATAAGATAACATCTAAGGACTGCTCAAACAAGCTGATTCGTCAATGGAAGCGAGCTCAATTTCTTGCGGACATCTTTTGGAGAAGATGGATCAAAGAGTATTTACCTCTTCTACAGTCGCGAGGTCGCTGGCAGAATAAACGCAGGAACTTTTGCAATGGTGATGTTGTCCTACTGATGGATGAAAATCTTCCCCGTGGAGAATGGCCGCTCGGACTCGTGATCAACATACACACTGGACAGGATGGACTGGTGCGGACTGCAGAAGTGCGTTCGAAGAATTCTATGAAGATTCGACCAGTGACAAAGCTATGTCTCCTCGAGTCTTATGATGGTGATTCGTGATCCTAGTGTCTTCGTGTGAATATTCGTTTCTTTGCTATGCTGCCTTTTCTGTCAAACAAATATGATATTCATGTCTCGTATATATTCATAAATTAATTAACATTATTGCGTGATCGAATTGAAGGTAACTCAATGTCTTTGTGATATTTTAATGAAGTCTCGCTTTAGAGTGGCTTCATCGTGGGCGCTGTTGGACATTGAGTTGAACTTTTATATCTATGTGTGAGTTAGCAGTGTTGGAGCACAGATTTCTGAGCGAATGGTTGATTGCATGTACATGTATATAAGAATCTATGTTGTTGTTGTAGTAATGGATATCTTGTATGACTGCATTACTATGATGATATCTGTGATGTAATTTATATGAATGCTAGTTGTCGATACGTGGCAGTTTGAATTTGCTGTTATTCGATATTGGTGATGCTCAACCAATTTTGTTGACCGGTAGGTCTGCCTGTAGAAGAAGTCCATTCGTAGTACAAGCTTCGAATCGTATTGTTTTTGCTCGTACATTTCGGGACGTAAGGTAGCTACCGCGTTACGACAAATTGGATTATTTTTTCGAATCCAAAACTCTTCATTTAGAATCTTCTTTTCTAACAGTCTTTTCAATATAGCATGAATTTCATTGAAACTAGAATTATGTCCTTCTTTTATTGCCGATATTAAAGTATTTAATCTATTTAGTAATTCTTGTGGATCATCTGGTAAAAATACAGTTGTTTCTGTTTTAAAACCTTTTCCTACTTTAACTCCCGTTGATAATAAATTTTCTAATTGCTTATAACGTCTAAGAGATTTTACTGCACCAACTCTATCTAACATAGCTTTATATTTTATAAGATCTTCTACAGCATAATTTTTTAAATCTGCTCCTCTTAAAAGATCAACAAAATTTCTATCTAAACTAATAGGTGATTTATCTGGCGTAAAAATTAACCCCCGTGAAGGTTGTGGAAATATTTCTTTTCCACCAAGATAAAATCTTGCAAATAATTTTTTATCTAAAAAGAAAGTAGAATGTTCGAATAACATAGATTTTGGTAATTTTTTATCTATGTTTGCTTCTAACAAACCATAATCATCTAATAGTGTTTTAAGTACTGGATCCGCTATATCAACACGTTTTTCATTAAGTTCTTTTTCAAGAGTTTTAAATGATTCGACAGTTTTTTCATAATCAGTTTTTACTTGCTCGGTTTGCTGCATTTTTTCAAACATATCAGATTGAATACCAGCTTTTATCATTCTACGTTGAAGATGATTTTCTTTCATAATATTTCTTTGTTTTATTAACTCTTCTAATTGTTTAACTCTTTTAAAATTATCAGCTCTAATTTTATCCATTTTTTATATTATAATTTTGTATTATATTATTATATTTTTTTATATTATATTATTTTACATTTTTATATTATTTTATATATATATCAAATTTGTCTATCTTAGAAATTAGAAAATTAAAAAGGTTCAGTAGTTATTCCATCAGGCAAAATCTTTCTTTTATCATCAAATGGATCTAATGCTAATTTATGTTCCTCTTTTAAATACATTTTATGTTTCTTTGAATTAAGTCTATAATTACATGCTGTTTTTATTTAATTATTAAATAATGCATTCTTATAATCTTGAAATGTTATTTGATTAGTCACTGATGCCTTTGAAATTCCTTTTAATGTTTTATGTGTTTTAATATTATTAGTTGTATTATAACAATAACATTTAGATTTTAAAAATATAGCCTCTGTTATGAAATCTTCATTTCCTTCTAGTTCATCTTTTACTTTACATAAATCAGAAGGATGAATGATATCTTTTATTTTATTAATTTCTTCATCAAGTGAAGAATTATACGGTACTGTTAATTCTAAGAAAACAGAATCGGTATCTGTAAAGTGTAATTTATAGTTTTTGCCATAAGCAGGTGCTAAATAATCATATATAAATTTATACATAAATAGTTTAGCTAATTCTAATATAGTGAATCCTATAAAATTAAACTTATCATGTTTTACGCTGATTCGACGTAAATGTACAGCACATAGATTATCACTAAATCTAGTAGTTCTTTTATATGTAGGTTTCCTTGTTAAATTTTGAAATCTATCTCTATCATAAACTATTTCAATATTTTGTCTATTACGCACATTTTCTAAAGTCTTACCATAAAATGCATTATTCATTAATTTGAAGAACACGTTTCCAAAATCATCTTTATTTCTTTTAGCTATTTTATGTTTTTCAATATTGAACTCTATATAATTTTTTAACCATTTTTATATTTTCTATACTCTAGTTTTCGATGTATTTTAGTGAGAATCATTCCATGTTCTAAATACCAATCTAGCATTCTTCCTTCAACAACATACTTTCCTTTATTACCTTGTGTTAACATAAGTTTTTTTGTTGGTCTGTATTTTTTAGGCATTATAGATTTTTGATAATCTGAAAAATCTTCTATATTGGGAATTTTGTTTTCGGGACAGAAAGGATAATATTTTGTTGCGCCTTTTATATAATCAGGGTATGCTAAATCAACTTCATATATATAACCAAAATTATAATTTCCATGTGTTTTTTGATAATCAAGATAATTACACCATGTCATTTCACCTGTTGGTAATTCTTGTATCATGCAAGAAGAATATAAGCTATTAAAATCATAATATAACAAATAGTTTTCTCTCATGATTTCATTAACTGCTTCTTGACTCTCTTCATTTGATATAAGTCCTTCTATATTTTGATTAAACAATTTTATAAACTGATCGCTTTCTTCTGGAGATAAAGGTTTCATTATTCCATAATCATCAGTATTTAATTTTTTATTATAACACTTAACATATCTATTACCTAAAACTGATGAAATTCCACCTCTAATTCCAGATTCAAAAAATAATAATTTATCATATGTATTTTCTTTATAATGTTTAAGTTTAACGGACTTTGTCCTAGAGCCATCGGCTTGAACACCAGTATGTTTTAATCCTGCTAACCATGTTAAACCTGGTGTAGAATAACAATAACATGGATCTATTCCGTAATATTCTAAACACATGTCACGAAAGTTTTCAAAAAGATCAGCTAGTATTAATACATCTATCTGAAGATATTTCATTGTATAATCATACATTGTTTTACAATTTAACTCTCTCCAATTTTTTTCAGCTTCTGCATAGTCTTCTTCAGATAATTGTGATTGTTTTAATGTTGATTTAAATTTATTTATTGGAGGAAGTTGTTTTTCTTCCATAATTTTATTCACAGAATTAAAATCTCCAGTTGTGTACTCATACGGAAATATGCCTTTTAAAGGTTTTAAATTATATTTATTTAATATTTTACATTGTTCAGGTTTCAAAGTTTTTCCCATAACATCTAATGAATAAGGAGTAAAAAATCTAAATGCATCTAAAATTCTACTACATTCTAATTGCATTGAAAAATATTCTTCTTCTTGTTTACATAGTACATTTATTTGTTGTTGTTGTAATTTTTCAGATGAAAATAAATCTTTCATTATTAAATGGAAATCATATTTAGAACCATTATAGAAATATAGAGGAACAAAGTTACATTTAAATTTATTAGCATTAAGATTACAAGAATTATGTGCTGCACCTCTATATAATCCATTTAGATTATCATGATCTTTTACTTTGTCAAGATATCTACCTTTGCCAGTTTTATAATTATTTGTAAATTCTTTTCCACAGTAATAACATTTTATTTCATTATAAAAATGTTTTCTTTCTTCATTCGTTAATGGAATCATTGGTATATTTGTTTCAAGCAATTGTGAAAAATAATTTTGTAATTCTTCTACTTTCTTTGTAAACATTTCTGAACTATCTTCACCATAGTATTGATAATATTCTGATTTAAATAAATTAGGATAATTTGAGTGAATGTACATTCAACATTCAACAAACCCCAACATAATGGTTTTTGTTCAAAAAAATATTTTTCTTTACTTTGCTCAGGTGCACTTTTTTCATATTTACCATTATCAGAATTTTGTGTTATGTTAACATTATATGCTTCGAAATCACAATAAATAGTAAAGGGTACTTTATTTTTGAAATACCATTTATTGTATTCTAAATAATAATCTTTAGGAAAAGTATTTTCAACTGCTTCGTTTTGTTGACAATTCCCCAAATGTCTATTCATTTCTTCTTTAGTTCTAAAGCTCGTCATACATTGGAGACAGGGAAAATTAGCATTATCTGAAGTTTTTGTAAATATAGAAACATCTTTACACAATGTAAAATGACCCTGATAATATAATATATTCGCTTGTCCTGGTTGTTTTGTTTGTTCTAGTTTTTCAAATTTATCTTGATATATTTCATGTGTTAAGGCGATATATCTTTGTAAATCTTTTTCAGACTGTTGATAATTTTGATTTAATATTTGTAACTGATAACTATATTCTTTATCATATTGTTCTTTATATTGTTGTTGACATTTTTTTAAACATTCATTTAATTCTTTATTGTCTTCATTTTCTTCATTATTTTCTTCATTTAATTTTTGAATTCTATCTTATTTTGATATTTATGACCATATTCTTGTACTAATATTTTTGTTTGTTGTTGATAATCTGTTTTACATTTTTGTAAACTTTTATTTAAATTTTCTAAGTTTTGTTGATATTCTAAAGATAAAGATGAATATTTGTAATTATAATCATCATTACGTCCTTTATAATTATGATGATTAATCATTATTGGTGATAGTGTTTTAACAACTTCAAATTTTTCAGTACATATTATATTTCCTTGGTAAAAAATATTATGATGCATGTAATTTCCTCTTTTATTGTATACTATTTCTGATTGACATAAATTTTTATTATTCAAATAAAAATTTTTTGAATCTGAGTAAAGTGGAGTAATTTTACCAATAGAAACATAATTCACATTTAATTCAAAAACATTTACTTCTATTAAATTTTTATTCTTTTTATGAAACTTTATTAACCTATTATAATCATATGGAAATTCATCTAAACCATCCGAAAGATCAAACTCATTTATATATTCTTTTTTATTATAATGACTTAGTCTTTCTTTGTGATATTCTGCGGGATGTAAATGTGCTATAATACTCCACAGAAAACAATAATCATCTTCATTTTTTATGTTAATTATTTGTGGTGAACTGAAAGGTAAAGGAACATAACTACCACCAGTATTATTTTTATATTTATCAATTACTATTTTCTTAGATAGTATTTTAACAAATCTCCAACCAGATTCACGTAACTGGGCTTCAATTATACAATTTTCTAATTTAAGTATCATTTGTTCAAATATGGGTTGTATATCATTTACATTATGAATTTCTTGTGAATTTGTAAAATGTCCTTGTATTATTTCTTCAGGAATTCCATCAGGTCCATTTTTTGTATAAAGTACTTCTACATTCATATAACATTTGAAAGATTTCTTAAATATTTTGAAAAAGTTTGTTAATACATTATAAAAAGTTTCATCGGTTTCATTATATTCAACGGGCGAAGCCCTAGAACCTTCGGTTCGTACAGACTGATTAAATAAATATTTTATATTTGCTAAGGCTTCATCGGTTCCTTCAGCTTCATCAAATTCATCTATTTCGTTAAAGTCATCAGTATCGCTAAATAAATATCTCCCATCTGGTACATGTTTATCTTCACTATTAAAAACTTTTTTATATTCCGAATGTGAATAATCATCAAATATTTTTTTAACTTTTATATCAGTAGGTAATGTTTCTAGATAGTTTTTATAATTATTTAATTTCAATATATTTCCTTCATCAACTCGATCTACATTTTGTAAATGCAATTTACTTTGTAAATGAGATTGATAACTTCTTTTTGTTTGTAACTTTTTTTCACATAAGACACAATAAAACTTTTCCATTTTTTTTTATTTTTTAAAGAAAAATTTGTGTTTTAATGTTTAAAGAAAAAATTCAAAAATATTTTTTTAATAAATTTTTTTAGTAAAACTTTTTTTTATAAATAATAAAAAAAATGTTTGAAGAGTATAAAATAGAACATGTACCAGTTTTAAAAAATTATAGACATCCAACAAATCCTCTTACTCCAAAACAAGAAGTAAAATTTTACTATCATCATAAATATATGCAATTTGTTAGAGATTACAAAATAAAACATGGTATACCAAAATATACTAAAACAAATGATTTTCCACTATGTCTAAGAAGCTTTAGAGTATTCTTAGCATTTAATAATTTATGGTGGTTAATTAATAAAGATAACTTAACAGTATATGATTTAAAAACATTAAATAAATTAAATCTTCATCCATATATTTACAATTTTAAAACAAAATATTATAAAAGAGATTAAAAGATAAATTAGAAAATATTTTTTTAGTTCATTATAAAAATATATAAGGAAAATATTATAAATATATATCTGTAAAATTATGATAAATTTGTTTAATTATTAAGTATTTCACTAACACCATTTATTAATGGTTTTATATCATTATATGTTTTTTTGGCTTCATCAAATGTAGATTTGGCATCAGAAAATGTAGATTTAACATCAGATATTATTGGTGTTTCTTTTCTTAAGCCGTTTCTAACATCTATTGCAGTTTTCAAGTAGTTTAATGTTTCATTATCTTGTAATCTGTTAGGTATTGGTATACCAAATTTTGTATTTAAATAGTTATCAAAATAAAAATAAAATGTATCAGAAATAATGTTTAGTAGTACTTTTGATTCAGATTCTAAAAAAATAATTATTTGTTCTATAACTTGATTTGATAAATGTTTTGCATTTGCATACATTCTAATATCAAAATCTTGATAGTTATTATAGATTTCATGTTCGGTATCTACTAATATATTCAAATCTTTATCATATACTTGCATATGTTCACTTATGGTGTCAACAAGTATTATTCCATATTTATGTTGTGTAAAATATGATAAAGGCATATTTATTTTATAATTTCTATTAATATCATCAAAGAATGCTGCATTATTTTGTGTAGTTGTAAAAAATGTTTGAATGTTTTCTCTAATCTTATTATCTACATCACAAGCTTTATGAGCTAATACAACTATTTGAATATTTTGATGTCTTCCTTTTGTAAATATTTCTTACATATTTTTTTGTTTTGATAAACTTGCAACATCATCTAAAATTAATAAAGATTTATTTTCAGGTGTACCAGCAAAATTTTCCATATCTTGTAACTCATCTAATTGTTTATCATTATAAACGTTTGTAAAAGTTGGCCATTCAGAAGTATGCATACAAAAAATATATACTTGTGTTTCATCCTTATAATGTTCGTTATATATTTTTTAATAAACGTAGTCCTACCACTTCCAGTTTTACCGTAAACAATGAAATGTAAATTTTCTTGATACATTCTACCTTGTTTAATATTTTTATTATTAGTTTTATCCTTAATCTTATCCTCATCAGTTTTCCATCCTTTAAAATTTTTTATTTCTTGTTTATAAAAATTTATCCTCTTTTGTTCCTCTGTTAGAAAGTAACCCCTTTGATTTCCAATACATATAACAAGATGATAAATAAAAAATATTAAGATACATGCAAACAATATTTTTATACAATGAAATTTTAAAAAATTCCAAAGACGTGTAAGATCTGATTGTGCTATATTTTTATTAGGAGATGAATTAGGGGGTGATGTTTCTAAATATTTTTTATTATATATATTATTACCAAAAGTATTATATCTAGGATTATCTACAATATTATTAATATCTTTTACATATTCTACTTCATCTTTTAGATTTGGATCTTGAGGGGATAGTGTATATTGAACTCAGTGTTAATTATATAATTATTTATCATTTCATTTAATACATTAAGAGATTTATGACGACTTAGATTATTTTTATTACTTTTATCACTTTTATTACTTTTAATTATAACCGGTGAATATAAATCTTCCACATTTTCGCTTTCATTCATTTAATATTTTTAAAATAAAAAAATTAGGAATTATTATTTTTTAATTCCGGACTCGCATTCTTACACTCTTATGAGTGTTTTTAACCTCTGTAGAACCTCCAGAATGTATATGTATTTTTGTTCCTATACTCAAAAGAAGTATTTTTACACTTCTCCTCTCTTTCAGAATACATAAGAATATTTTAATAAAATAATATTTTATTCTCTATAAAAAATAATATTTTAATATATATATAAGACTATTTTAATATATATATAAGACTATTTTAATATATATATATAAGACTATTTTAATATATATAAGTCTATTTTAATAATAAAAAGTAATTTTTATCTAATATAAATTATTATTATTATTTTGATATAAATTATTATTATTTATTATAATTGTTTATATAATTATTTATTATATTTATTTATTATTTATTATATATTGATTAAAATTTTGATTAAGATCTTGATTAAGTTTTGGACAAAGTGTTACATGTCTTGGAAAATTTTTTTTAATATAATTTTTTGGCAACCTCTACATTTTACTTTTTCTTTTAAACAATCCTTACACTGATATTTACTATCATAAAACTCTGTCTTAGGTTTAGTAATTTGACAACTTGTACATTGTCTTGTAGAACTTATACAAGAATTATAATGATTAGTAATTCCTTGAATTGTAAAATATTTATTACAATTACGACATAGCTGATCTTTTAATTTATCTTTTTTAACCTCTTCTGGTTGTTCACATAATTTTAAATGACGTGCAAAATTTTTAGACGTTATATTTTTATTACATTCGGAACATATTTTTTTATTACATTCTACAAATTGATTTTTATCAACATAATTATTTTGTGCTACATTATTATTTTTTGCTAAATAATTATTATTATTTTGTGCCAAATAATTATTATTATTTTGTCTAGGTGTATTTTTTCTAGCAGTATAAAGATTTTGTACTTGATCTGAAATAAATAAATGCTTTAATCTTTGTAATGGTTACTCCGGTTGAATATTATTGTTAGGTTGAATACTATTATTAGGTTGAATACTCTTTTGAAATTGATTCATATGCATACCACATGGTGTGTTTTTCATATGAGAATATAATAGCGTTTGATTTAAAAAGCGCATCTTACAAACTTGACAAATTTGTGTCATTTCCATTTTTTATTTTTATTAGAAAAAATTTTATTTTTATTAGAAATTTTTTTTTATTATAAAAAATTTCATTTTTATTGTTAAAAAATGATGTTACCAAATGTTGGTGGAGGTGCATATATCCCGAATAATCGTGAATCAGAAATAGAACTAGAAAATTATATTATGAAAACTGGAGACGTTTTATCTGGTCCATTGCATCTTTCTATTCTTCCGCAACAAAATACAGAGTTAACAAATGAACAATATGTTGATACACAAATCAATGACCTAAAAGAAAAATATATCAACGATGTTATGGTTCCACTTATGAATGAATTAAAGTTGATAAAAAGGATAGAGAGCTAGAAGCAGATATAGCAAAACTTTGTTAAAAAAATTTCTGATCAAAAATTTTAGTATTACTTTCTATAAATTTAAAATCTGCAGTCATTAAAAATAAACATCAGATAAAAATGTTAAAAGAACAATTAGAAGATGAAATAGAGAAACTACCTGAAAGAATTAAAAAAAAATTAAAGCAGTTACAAACTACATTCCAAAAAAGTGTTGATGAATTAAGTTCTAAATTTACTCAACAAATGAAAAAGATGAATAGAATAATAAATGAGGTAAACTCACTTAATCAAAAAGTTGATAAAATGAAAACTCTTAAAATCAATTTAGAAAATGAATTAAAGAAAAATTTACAAGGAAACTCTAAAGAAAATAAAGAACAGTTAGATGCCGTTAAAAGACAATTATATGTTCTTAAAATTAAGTTAAATGCTCTTAAAATGGCGTTGAAGATTAATCAGCAGAAAATGCAAGTTAATAGAAAAGAAATTCAAGTACATCACACGCTACTTGACGCAATAGATAAAGTGCAACAGACAATTAATAAAGTTATCTCGAAGTTGTTGTCCATTCACAAACGTAAATCCTATAGAACCTTGTTCAGAGGCTTTAGCCGATCATAAACGTAAATCTTAGCGCAAATATTAACGTAAATATTTTTTCCCAAAAGTCAAATTTATTCCTAAAAAATGCCTATAATTTATAAACACAATCTTAAACATTTTGCTTCAAATCAAAAAATTGCTCATGAACCATCTATGAAATCTGTTTATCATTATAACAGTGTAGAAACAATTCAAAAAGAAGGGGATGGTATATTTTCTGGTATTAGAAGTATCGTTAACTTAATTAAAAATAATAAAGATTTGATTACATCTGCTGCAAAAGGAGCAGCTGCTATAGGTAGCACAGCTAGTGCAATATCAAATGCTGTTAAGGCTCAAAACGAATTAAAACAACTAGAAACTATTCGTAAACTTAAGAATGATTCTGAAGAACTAAAAAATTTAAAACTTTCAGAGGAAACAAAAAACAAAATTGCTAACATAGCTGTAGGGTCTGATAGTAAAAATAATGAAAAAACAATTGAAGAAATAAGAGGTAGTGGTGTGAACAGGAACCTTCGGTCTAACCAGCAAAGCTGTAGCGGAGCTGGTCTAGCAAAATTCTAAAATTATATTTAGTAAAATTTTTCTGTGTATGAGAAAAAACAAAAAGTCAAATTATTTTTTAAAAAATGTCTTCTCTTATCGAAAGCAAATTTAGATTAGACGATCCTCCGCTCGTCAGTTACAATCAAAAAAAGAATGACTATATAAGAATTGCTATGAATCCCGGATCTTCCAGTAGAGTGAATACTGGAGGTGATTTAATTTTTGAAGTTGATAATCAGCAAAGTTATTTATATTTACCTGATTCCTTTTTACACTGTGAATATTCTTTATATAGTGATGCTAATTTTACAACACCATTACCAGATAGCGATAATATTGCATTAGAGAATAATTTTTTTCCAAGATTATTATACAAATGCGTTTAGATGTTGCAACTCAAAATATAGAAACAATAAGTGATTCTCCAGGTGTAATTGATACAATGCTTAGATTTGTAAAAATTGGTGAAAATAATAAAAAGCATGAAATCGAAGGTTGGTTTCCTGATACTAATGATGGTATAATTGTTGATGATTTAACTCACGCTGGAACAGATGCAACAGGAATTGCGAAAGATGTAGAAAATATTGCAAATCATTTAAATAAAACAAATAATACTGCATATAAAGAAAGACGTGAATTTAACAAGAAAAGTAAACAGACAGTAAATTGGTCATTGTCTCCATTATTCGGTTATTTAGATTATGACAAAATATCATATCAATTAAAATTTAAGTTAATAATTCATCGTACAACAAATAATGAATTAATCTTTTTTGGTAAGACTGGAAAAAAAGCATATTTAAAAATTGATAGACTTGAATGGTGGATAAATCATATTACTCCTAGTTTAGAGGTTGAAACAGCTATTGCAAAAAGATTAAATACTAACAAACCAATTCCAGTAAATTTTCTAAAGCGTACTGCTAGTTCAGTAACTTTTTCCGAACAAAGATTTAACTGGCATTTTACTAGAACTTCGAATACTCCAAGATATTTATTACTAACATTTCAAAGAAATAATTCTCCAAGTTTTGATAAGAACAATAATCTTTTTCATATTAATACAATTCGAAGTTTACAAGTTGCTTTAAATCAAACCCGATATCCAATTGATCCATTAAGATTCGATGATACCAATAATCAATTTATGGAAGGATATGATGCTTATAAAAATCTTTGTATAGAATTTAGAGTTGAACCACAACTAACTCCTGGAGATTGGAGACATTTATATCCAATTTTCTGTTTCGATATAGTGCACAATCTGAAGATATTATTAAAAATGGTTGTGATGTAACAATTAATATTGAAAAGAAAGATTCCACAACTTCATTGATGGCTTATGGTTTATCGTTAGAAGATGTAATTGAAGTTCTTAATGGGAAGATGGTAAGGATAAGTTAATTAAAATTTTTGGTAACTTAAGAATTTTTCATAACTAGAATAGATTAAAATTTTTCCTAACTTAAAATTTTTTTATTAAAAATGTCGCAAGCGAAAAGTAATATTAATAAAACTGTTGAATTAAAATTACGTAATATTGTTGACAAAAATACCCCTAAAACTATTACTATTAATAAAAAAAGTATTACATAAGTAAACCAATGATAGAGAATATTAAATTACAAGAAGAAAAGAATGGTGGAATTCTCCCATTAATTCCACTAATAATAGGTGGCATAGCAGCTGCGGGTAGTGTTGCAGGTGGGACAGCTGGTATTGTACAAGCAGTAAATAAAAATAAATCAGAGAAGGCAGCGTTAGAAGAAAAAAAACGTCATAACAGAGAGCTAGAGAAAGTTGCTAAGTGAGAAGGAGTAGTAGATAATTTTATTAGTGAATTAAAATTAGTTGATGAAGGAAAACGAGTTCTTAAAAATATTCTCCACAATGTTGATGATTTAATTGAAATTAAGGAAACTAAAGATGGTTCTGGAATATATCTAAGTCCTAGTATGATAAGGTAATAACCTCAGGACCTTTGGTCCGATTCGGTAAAACATTTATTTTATCTTTAAAAATGAATTCTACAAATTCCGAAAATTTAATTAAATTAAAAATTGCTAATTTAGATTTATTAAATTATCTATTAAACAAAAATAAAAAGTCAAATTGTAAAATTTATGAAGGTAACGACATACAAAAAACTTTGGAAAACTTTCCTGGATTTATTTGGAGTAAATATTCTAAAGAAAAACATCTTCATGGTAATTCATATACCGGTCCAGGAACTCGATTAGATATAAGACTAGATGAAAATAATAATCCAAAACCGGGTGAAGAACCAATAAATAGAGTAGATGCCGCAGCTTACAGGCATGATTTGGCTTATCGAAACCATGATCTAAGTTCTCGACATGTAGCTGATAAGATGATTCAAGAATTAGATAGTATTCAAAATCCTATATTTAGAGAAAAAATTGAAAGAATGTTTGTTAAGAAAGCTTTACAAGCT
>CAJQUW010015569.1:0-15324 GCA_907163375.1 Prostheceraeus crozeri | reverse complement strand
GATTGTCCAGTAGAGGACTATGAACATGTCAAGAGAATGGTTAAAATTTGAATGTGAAACGTTTGGCGATTATATGATCGCTTACTTCGAATTAGATGTCATTTTGCTGGCTTGATTGTCTTTCAGGAATTTCGAGCGTGGATTAGGAGAAGACAAATTAGATCCTCGTCCACTTTGTCAGTCTACCAGCCATTGTCCTTTAAATCAGCCTTTAAAATGACGGTGAGACCATTCATCTCTTACAGACCGGAGATGTATAATATATTTGAGCGCGGAATACGCGGTGGGGTATCACATTTGTAAATAAATCATATAAAATCTGAATCAGTAGGTGGATGATCATATCCACTAAAGCACTATCACAAAATATTTATATGCGTTCCACTGTCTAAACCACTACCTCATTCCGAGTTTAGTTGGTTAAATCAAGATGTGCCTTGAGTATTACTCCAACCCTTCATAAACATACTGAAGATTACAGATGAAGGTGATTGGGGATATTATTTTGAAGTGGATTTTGATTTATTCCAAATAGCAATTTAAAAATAAAACTGTGATTTCACTGCACCTGAAATCTGGTGAAGTGACTGAAGATATGTTTTCACCATTCAAGTCACAATTTCATAATAACTTAACAGAGTGTGGAAAGCCAGGTATTAACCATGCCGCAAACTTTTACTCACAATATGATAAGAAAATTTCTGGTACACTTCTGCCATTACTAATAAAATTCTATTTAGAAATGGGGCATGCTTCTAAAGTCAGGTCTCCGCCTTATCAAATTTAGAAAGAAAGCCTTCCTCAAAACCCTACATAGATAGTAATCAGTCAAAAAAGTGCACTAGCCCAAAATAATTGAAAGGATTTTTTCTAAATATATGAATAACAGTTTTTCGGAAAAACATGGTGGATGGTGTTTGAAAACGTAGATGAACTACAAACTAAGGTCGGTTGGATGAACAAAAATATCGAAATTGACCTCAACACCTCTTTTCATTGATAGAGACATATCGATGGGATTTGTAGGGTTTAAAAATGATAAAATCAGAAAGTGAGTTGTGCAAACATCTATATTGGGGCACGCCGTTTTGATTATTCCAAGCTGGAAATGTTATATCAACTCTTCTACAAATATTAAAACCATGCCCTCTCGTAAAGAGGTTCGCTTGCTGGGTGGTGGATACAGATAGTTTCTTTTTGGAATTAACACTCTAAAAGATTTAATTTTTACTGAAGTAGCAAGTCATTAGAAACTATTTCGACACATCTAACTACAATCCCACTCATCCACTCTATTCCATACAGTATATAGCCAAACTTGGTTGTTTTAAGGATGGAAACAGCAGGAACGGGAAATAGATGAAATGATTCTCTCGTCCTAAAATGATTCATGAAATTAAAAAGAATGTGCAGATAGTAGTAAAGCGTGCTAAAGGTATATCAAAATCCATTGTTCATTAAAATGAAACATCGTCCTATAAGGAAGGCCTATAAAATAAAAATATAACGTTTGTCCATATGACATCTTAAAATCTCAAGTTCATACTGTGAAATACGTACACGTTCAAGAAACGTGCACTTTCAGCCATGGGAGGTTAAGAGGTGTTGGATAGGGACTAACAACATCTCTTCCACGATGGACATCCTGACACAAAAACATACACACAATAAGACTAAAACTCAGCTACCACATTCAGGAGATGTATTGGGACATAATCAACTTTAATCAGGTATTTTGATGTTGCTTTTTGGTTAGATATACATGGATTGTTTTATGTATCGATGAGATCGTTTCTTCCTTGTGAATTTATGCTACAGTCAGTCCATTCCCCCTATATCTGTGAAAAGACTTTTTCATTTTATACATATTTTATTTCAATAAACATATCACAAGGACTTCACTTTGTTTTCCCGAAAACACTAAAGTTACGAGGTGATATAGTATCTTTCACTGGATGCACTCTTGTAACCATTGTAATTTTGATAGTAATAGAGGGTTATAGTTTGTTTGAACGACGGGATTGATAGAAAATAGATTCAAACATCTTCTTCGACTATTCCATATGAAGCGTCGTTTTCATGAATGAAATCACGTAAATGTATTCTTTGTATCTCACAACAGAAATAGGGTAAAATCCAAAATCACTTTGATGTAAAGGGCTGTTCATGTTTATCAAGGGTCATTGGTTGTTTCTATACCCAACTCGTATGCGCAGCAGCGAAAACAGTTTGTAGCATTGGAAAAACAACGAGTTTTTTCAATTTTTACTCATTTGACATTGAATGTCCTCGCCCAGTTTCAGAACACGCGTTGATTTCAATTGAAAACGGGAAATGTGGGTGTCTTTACATCTATTTATTTTCATCACATGCTTCACTTCTGTGTTATATAAGGATTTACTAATGAATGAAGCTTTCCACTGTTAGGATATAGAGCGGCATTATCTTGATAGCAACTTGAGATGTCTTCATAAGACTGGTAAATTTTCTTGATGCGATCACCATAGATGTCCACCCACCATTCATCATTAACTGAATCAGCTTTAGTGTGATATTCATGAGAAGCATACACCACACCGCTTCCAATAATAGGTGTCTAATGTCTTACAAAATGACGCAAGGTTGGAGAGAAATAAACTGTAAGTTTGTCATTATAATTTCTGAGAGGACAACCTACTATTTTTGTTCCGCCATAATTTTCTCTCCATACTTCTTACCCACAGTCGCATTCCATTCGTTTTACTAACTCAAGTAAAGTGATAAAGGTTGAAACATCACACGCTTTTTCAAAATGATGCGTTCTTCGCATTTCTACAACATCTTCATCAAATATTTTAAATCATTATATGAAATTTGTTGATTCGATTTGAATAAACTTTTTTAACATTTGCAGTAGCAATTGACGTTAGATGTAGTCCATGGACCAAAACCAGATGTGTGATTAGAAATTCAATTATCCATACCTCAGTGTAAGGACCTTTAGTAAAAGAATGAAAGCGGAGGAACTGTCTCTCCCACTCCAATGATAGATAGTAAACTCATAAGCTTTCTGATTTTTATTCTTCATGATGGAAGTATTACCACTGTTGAATGCCTTAATAATTTTCTCATTCCCAAATGGCTCATAAGAATCAGATTTTATCTGAATCCATTCATAGTTCCACTTTCCATCTGATGTTAAATTGTATGGGAACTGAAATGCATTATTCATCGTAATTCCATCATGGGTGCGAGGAGTCAATATCATTTCTTCCAAATCATTCACATTCTGAATATTGCTATCATAGCAAATACTAGAAACACGCCACCTCCCATTTTCACCTTCTAAATGCATGTGGGCGATTTAATTCTTACTCGTTCAGTCTCCTGATGGTTTATTTTTGGGGAAATTTATTCATAGAAGTCATTATGGGTAAGTAGATTTAGAACCGAGTCCATATTTTCCACTTTCCATATTTTCACATTGGATAAAACATATTGCATTACTTTTGCATTAACTTATTTCAATCGGTAATTGGAGTGTGATACTTGTCACAGCATCTTTATGAAAAAAGGAGGAATGGGAGGCTGAATCAACGCACCAGCATCTGTCATAAATGGCATATATCAATTTGTGGGATGTAGTTTGATTTCAGCTTTGTATAATGCACTTTCTTGAAACGTAATTGCTCAGATAAAATACTCCGCAGCTTTTTGGCTGGCTATGGTATCATGCTAGCAATGGAGCTTCACATCTCCCACACAGTAAAATATTCACCAATATCTGAGAATATATCTGAAAATAGTTAATTTACGACGCGATAGCGACATGTCTGCGCTAGCTTTGGTTACAGTAACCATCTTTTAAAGAATATTTTTGATCAAACCCACAAAATGTCCATTAGTGTTTTATTCCATAATTTATGTTCAATTACCTTTTCACTTATTAGTGAGAGACAATAGTACCTTCTTTTTCAGAAAATGAAATATGTTGCTCATTAATCACTTCATTTAAATTAATCTACAACCAATTTAATGAAGTAATGAAGCGAGGCTATCAAACCACACTCTTGTTTCATGTAAGATACCACCTAAAGGATCTACACACTTTCTGTATTAAAGATACGTCCATTCTGTATCAAAATTGATTTGACCTTTGCACATGGTTTAAATTGTGTGCCTATTAAATTTTCTATGAACAGCTGCAGAAACGATGTCCGTAAGAACTGATGAAAATCCTTTTTGAACAAACTAATACTAGAATCATCATCATTGTAATTTACTTATTTGCAATAATGATTAGATGATTTGATATAAGTCCAATGTTTGCCACTTGTTTACCATCCAACTCGAAGTGAGATAATTTAAATTTCTTATAGATGTTTTCAGGAGTCCCTGTTTGTATTTTTGCTTAATCAACAATCTTCTTCACCAACGTCTTCTCATTTCTTTGGAATAAGATCTACATTTATAAGCTTCCTCTCGATATATTAAGTTTATGACCCACTTTGTGTGGTAATTAACGTTTAAAATTAGTCATAGCTTGTTAAGGCGCTAGCGAGGTAACCTAAATCATTTCTTAAACTTGGATCTTAAACCCAAACCAATCCATCTTTCTCTAACTACATGATGTAAGTATAGTATAATAATCATCATTGTGGCGGAAGTAAATGGGACAATATGTTTACACGCTGTATTCAAGAAACTCATATACTAAACACTTTTCTACCATGATAAGAGATCTTTTCTTTGGCCACTGTGGAATGTATTTCGCAGCCCTTTTCCTCACATTGGTAAGCAGCTGTTACGTATCATATTTTAATAGTCATCACCTCATGGATCAAAAAGTATACGACACAGTTGCTATTAAACAAGTTGAGTGACACCCACTTCCCAATTTTTCCCATTTAGTCTGTTGTGTTATGGATCAATGGGAAAGTAGAAAAGAGTGCGTGCTCGATTACTTAGCAAATCTATTTTTGTTAGCCGCCATTGCTATAAGCAAAAATATGATTAAAACGACGACATTTTTATAATTGCTGATCTGCGACTGTGCATAAACATCATGAAGACTTGGATTTTGGACTCTTACAATATATCAGAGTTGATCGTGATGGAACGTACATTTCAAAATTCTCATGAGTCATACTGTTTTCTTTTTTTTTTGTTCTTTTTGTTTTCATTTCTTTTCATACTTCAAGAGAGAATTACATTAACATGGCGACAAATTTTGTCAACTAATGATATATGAGGATTTTGGAATATTTTGAAACATGTAGATTGCATCTCCTTGGGGTGATCCAAGTTTGGCTTCAACATTACAGAAATGAAATTCAAGTGTCTACCTTTCTCATTCCGCTAAAACTAGTTTCATTTCGCAAATCCATTTGGGAGAAGTATCTAGAAGATACATAACCATCGCTCCATCATGACATTTATTCGGTCGTGAGTTCATCGCCCTACTATGCAAATCTTAATCAGACAATGACTTACCACGCACCATGAGTTGGAAATTAGATTCCATAGGAAAGTTGGAAATTAGTTATTGGAAATAGAGTGAAACGGATCATGATCGAAACGTCTATTTCAGAGATTCAACTGGAAATAGTGAGAAGAGAGATTTGCTTTATCTTATCGGTCATTTTCAATCTCTACATCATATCATGAAGGCTTTGAAATAACTTCTATATGAAAAGACATCACGTATTGGAAATCGCATCTGGTTGCGCGTCAACACTTTTGGGGGCGAAAAATTTTTCAACTCTATCATTCCCAACTCATACTAACTTCACATTTCATTCAAGGTAGTTGGGAATAGTATAAAGGTAAGGTTACATCGCTCAATTTCTCATTCTTTCATCATGAGCGCCAATCGCTTTACACCATCGGTCAACATTCTCCGCTCGACTTCAGGGAGACTCTACACCAAAATCGATCTCACAACATTACCCAACAGCTTCTCCAAAACAGAAAGTATTACCCGGGCCGTGACCTCAAATGTTAGTGGGTGAAGTGACAACAATTTCACGGAATCTTCAATCTTCCCAAATGGGACTGTACAGATTCTCGGCGCCCTTTCTCATTCAATCGGCGCACAGTTAGTCAATGCGCTTAGAGCTCAGACACTACTACGTCGGATATGGAGGAGGGAGGAGGTGTGTGATGTTCGAATCTGACTAGTCGGACAATATGGTGATCTTCTTACGCAAATTGAGTGGTACGTGTATCTTTTTGAAGATTCGTACAGCAGTTTTACAATTTGTGTTTATGAACACGAAACTTTTCCTGCAGCTCTCCTTAGTTGTTGGTTACCTGTGCATGTGCAATCTTTCATAATAGTAAAGTGATCATTACTGGACTAAAAATCTCATGTACATTGTACAAGCAATGATGATTCCATAGGAACTATATCATTGAGTATGTACCGTACCCGCGGGGATTGTAAAATAAAAACAACAATTTTTTCCAACCATGATGTTTTTATTTCAATCATTGATAGAACTTACAATTTAATTTTTTTCAATTAGAGGATGGATACATGAAAAGTTTTGAATATTAGATCAAATCGAGATACATGTAAAACGTTTTAAGATGAAGTACAGTACAAAAAGCACCACACGTTGATGAAAGTGGATGTTGTAGTATGCGTTCATTTCGTCTGATATTGGACGCGTATGTTTTCTCAACCACTGCTGTGTGGTATATTTGGAGGTTGAGCAAGAGAGTCTAATTAGTTCACCACGTCACGGGTCCGGTCTTCTCCCCCTTCAATAAAGATCGCTTTTCCAATGCTCACGCCTAAATTCTGCAGATATGAGTGTTTAGCACAATATAAGATGGGATAGTGATTTACTGCAGGTGGGCATTTAATTTTATTTGTAATGTTTTTTAGTTTATTTTTTATTTTTTGTAAGGTTTTTTTTTTGTCGTGGGGTGTGATGTAGGTTTTAAGTTTATTTTAAGGTATCGAGTGAATTTAGAACATTATCGAAAGCTTTCAACGTTTCGCTTCGTCTGCATTTACGCTGCACTATTAGTCTCTTAATATCGTCAGCAGTCAACCAACTCATTAACGATTATACTGAAGGAATCACGTCACGATTACTTTGTAATTTGTCAATATTTGAATCGAAGACTGCATAAATTAAGACATTGATCGTCTCAGGTAGTGTTCTTTTGAACGTCAAATCCAAACGAATATTATGAGGCACGTTCGCTTGACGATAGGGTGCACTAATATCGCTGTCAGCAGTCAAATCAAATGCATAAATAGTATATCCACTCTTAAACTCTTTCATAGTCAGTCCGGTTGGTGTCATCGTATTGTAAAAGCCAGAATAAGAGAGTATGAAAATTATTAAGAAGCTAAAATAAAAAAAAATTAGAAAAATGGAAACAAAATAAAGAGACATCCATAAAATCAACATTAAACTGCGCAATAAATTGATCGCAAGCAAAATCTGGGTTTGTAGAGTGGACCAGGAATGGACTCAACTCCATTTACACGTAAAGCAATTGTTTCACTTAACTGATTGTGTGGGTAATAAAATTGAAAGGCTTCTTCTGTTTTTATTATTACCATTAAATGCGATTCATTTTCTACCATTGCCACCATGAGGAGGACCTTCGCAGACGCGCGTGCTTCCGATGGAAAGAGGCCCCCATCTTTCATGAAACTCTTTTGATCTTTCGGACATTGTAAAGGTGAGTAGCTTTGTATGCTGAACGGGGTAAATGGCATTTTGGCGGTTAAGACCTTCAGCATGTCCTCTAATGACACTTGGATTCGGTACTACTCGACGAATGTAAAGTGCAATATCTTCCACATGAATTCTAAAATTGTCAACTTTAGGCAAATGCCATTCAGCGCAAATTCAGGCTTATTCAATGTCAGCTTGAGTCGCATGCTGGTATTACAGAGTAAAAACTTTGACTGTCTAAAGAAGTCTAAATTCAGCGGACCATATAGCTGACATACTTTACTATCTTTAATCATAGCAGATCGCTTTACAAAGCCACTGTTTGTTTCAACATCAAAATTTTCCTGCTTCATCTCTGTACCATCCCATGGCTTCCATATGACTTTTTTGTGCTGCTGGATGAAACTGTGATACATGATTGAAATATGATTTATAGGGATAATCGCTTTGACCACCTTCCACCTGCTGCTCTCCAATCGTTAGAGAAACATCACGAAGTAATGTAGTCAATGGTAAATTGTTCAGTCCAACTTTATGTGCATCGTCAATAGCAGTTCCATCTGCTTGCTGAAATTCTAAACCTCAAATCAAGCATCGCATAACTCAAATCTATGTAGTCATCACTACCACCAGGAATAACAAATTCAATGGGGCCAGCATTCTCAGCTGTTCGAGGATGATAATCTACAATACTTGAACTAAGAATATCTGTCTGTATGGCTTGTTGATCAAACAAACAAAAAACCGGAAATAGTACACTCCATGATTAGAAGTTATAGCAGCGTCGTTCGTTTAGCGCCTGATGAATGATTAGAGCCTCTGCGACGTTTGCGTGAATGCCTTTTGACTGAAGATCGCACCTTACCAGCTCCGCGATGTTTCCTCCTTCCTTTTTTCATTCGTTTAGGTGATTTCTTTCCTTGAGTAACACCAGCAAAGGTCTGCTTCAATGTTTTTAAACCGCGTTCCTTCCCACGATTCAACAAACTGCTCTTAAAACTTCTACCTCTGGAAAGATCACTAGCAACATCACCAGCAAAGCCAACGGCATTACTTAAAACATTTCGTTTTAAAGATCTACCGACATTGGATATGAGAGGTGCTACAACAGATTTCAGTGCACCAAGTATGCTACCTCCACGTTGGCGGCGAGCGCCGATGTAAATTTGTCCTCCACCACTTACATAGGAGGGTCGTGAATAAAATGAGGCAGTTGGATTCATAGCTCAAACCCTAACATTGTTAGTTACAACTTTGCATGAATCACTGTCGATCACTTAGATGAAAGATGTCGGCACGACGCATCCAAGAGTTCATACTTGAAGGATAACCAGTCCATTTAACAAGGCACCATTCTTCACCTTGCCGTTTTTTACATCGAATGATTTTCTCTACCAAATATGTTTCACTTTCAGTGACTACCTCAATCTCATCGCGGTAAAAGCTACCCTCAATTTCTTCATTATCGTAATCTTTCAACTTGTAGGTGGTCGGAGAGTCTTTTTGATTAATCCTTGATACTGTAAATACCTCCTCTGTCCAATTCGGAAGGTACCCTTTAGCAAAAACACTTTTCACTTTTGAGATACGAACTTTATCACCAATTTTCACATCACTTTTCACATGAGTGCGTTTACGTTGGAATGATTCGCGCACTTTATCTACATTGTCAGCATTTACATCTACTGGTCTGAGTCCAATAGAACGATGGATAGAGTGATTGTAGGCATGGAGTGTATCTTGTAGAACCTTTGTCCAATTTTGTGTCAAGTTGGCAGTTTAAAAAATGTCGCCACAAGCGATTTTTTAATGTGCGATTAAAACGTTCAACGAGTGCAGCTTTATAAGCACTCTTTACACTAAACAACTCAATGTCATGCCTCTCAAATAATCTTGTCACATGCTGATTTTTCAAACTCTTTTCCTTGATCACTCTGAATTCTTTTTGGAATGCGACCTTCTCGAAAAATTGTTTGGAATGCTTTTGCTACTCCTTTCCCTTCTTTAGTTTTTAAAGGTGGAGCCCACGCATAACGCGAGAAAATATCAATGACGGTTAAAATAAAATTATTGCCCGAGTTATGTTTGAAAAATGGAGGCAACATCACACAAATCTGCTTGCCACTGTTCATCGATGTCATGAACAATATAATGGCGGGTGCGGTACTTCTTTTTCGCTTGTTTGTGGAGTGTATAGGTAGCCTGACCCTTTAACCATCGTTTCACTTGTGATTGTGGAAGACCACTCGCTTTTGATAATTTCTTGATAGATGCAAATCCTGCCGGATGTTTTACATCATAATAGATTGACTTCAAACGTTCAGTCGATGACGACTGACTCTTTTTCCTCCTTCTCATCTTTTTGTTTTCTTGCCTTTCTACATTTACAACAACTGCAGCATTTAGCTTTAGCGGTTTTGCGATCGTGTTCACATTGCTTAGGGGTTTCATTATGAGAGCTGGCGCAGCAAGTGCAAGTGACAACGACATTCACCTCTGGCGGCTCATTACATGGCAAGCAACACATCTGCTTCATATTAATAGTCTGAGAACATGTATTTCCTAGGAGGAGCTGTTTTACGTTTTCCTTTTACTAGTTTTAGTGGTGATGTAGATCTACGTCGAGTTCTTCCTCTTGTTTGCTTAGTGAGTGTGGGAGGGGATGTAGCAGGTGACGTCTTAAACCAATTTGTTGGCATTTTCATCGCCTGAAGCATTGGAGTAGTAGCCACTGTTGAATCAAGTTCTTTCAATGTCTCATTATTTAAAGCAAATTTTGGCACATTATGCTTTTTCAATAGTTTAAGAAAGTATGGACAACCAGGTGGAACATAGCCCTGACGGCGCTTTCTACGTGTCGCATACTGAATCAAGTCTTCATAACGTGAAGCATCAATCACTTTATTTTCATCTGTAATGATTTCTCCTCTATCATTTACATTGAGATGGGGTTCAATACTGTTGAAAAGAGATATGGCATGTGCGCGAGATGCTAAAGGTGTAGCAGTCGATACAGAGTCACGCATCTTATTCTTCAAGTTTTTCAATTGCTCAACAGTTTCCGATTGTAATAATACAGCACGATGTGGATCTTTGATGTGAACATTTTGCTGATAATCTATTTCTTTCCTATACATTTGATTTGCAAGAGGTTGCTTTACTTGCTGCATGGCAGTCAATTGTACATATTCATCCTGAGGAATAACAATCATGCGAGAATAAGAACTCATAGTTTGTAGATAATCATGGGAGTTTTCAAAATATCACTTCGAAATCTAAATTCTTCCGGACACTCTTGCGTAAAGTCAATGAATAAGTAACCGTATGGTTTTTCAGTAGCTGCTTGAAAAATTTCAATTAAGGCTTTTGATCCTCTGGGTGCAACTTGTCGCGCTAAAATTTCAAATTGACTTTTATCTCGCGGATTCTTGAAAATAGCATAATAGTGTGTATTCAGGTTTCGTGTACGAGCTTCTTTTCCATCAGGAAACAAATTTTGTGTGATATAGATGATAAAGCACCTTTTATGGTGTGCTGCGCGATGTGAACATATCTGTAACATCTTTTGAATTCTTACTTTCTTTTAATAAATCATCCAATACAACAACATCATTAGACTGAAGTTTATCCACTGGAATAATTCCTTCATGTCGAATAAAGTTGCGACTTTGCAATTCCTGAAACAGCGACGGTTGATAAATACCATAACACCAAATCACTCGATTGATAGGTTCCTTAAACAACTCCCTTCTTTTATCCAATAAATTCAGCGTGAAAACAGTTTTACCTGCATGAGATGGACCTGATACAGTCAGAACTTTATCACATTGAAGTCTGAAATCCATTTTATTACTTTGAGATTCAACATTTGCATAATTAACGCTTAGAGCCAAAGATATTACCCAATAGGTTGCCCACGGCAGGAGCTATCATTGGAAGTATTGCTGAAAGGAAACCGCCCTTTTGTGTTAGAGTTTTCCTCTTTCTTTGAAGGGTGACTTTAGGATTGGAGATGAAACGCAATTTCGTAGCATATCGCTTAAGTAACTTTCGTTGTTTTGGCGCTAATTTCTTCGTCCTCAACTTCCTCACATGAGAAATAATTTCACAAATGAATTTATCGTTAGCATGTCGTATAGCATTGTATCGCTGATTTGCTTTCATTCGTCGGAGAGCTTGAATGGCTGAAGAAAACTTTTGACTTTTACGTTTCGTCATTTTACGTTTCGCCATTTTCCGTGTTAGTCTTTGCTAAAACCTATCTTTACCACATTTGCATAGGTACTAACTATTGCGACATAAGTGACACTCGAAATGAGCAATATCACAGTGGTTACATTGGCAAAGTTGAATGCAATTACGTATGAAACAGCGTTGACAAAAAGCATGCTTACATCTCTTGAAGATGCGCTTTTCATTTCCATCCTTTCGCTTACATACATCGCAACACATAGTTTCACCGTTACTGATGTCTATAGCAAGTCTTTTTGAAGATATGAATTTGCTAGCCTTTTCTAAATAATAGACGCATGTACAGAAGGAATATACTTCGAGAGTGAGCAGACATAGCTCGAAAACCAGTTGTGCTACAATCAAGTACCACTGCATTTTCAATTTTTCTTTATGGAAAGTTGAATGTGAATATCTGAAATCGCTTCAATCAGTAGACTGCTACCATGATGGTTAAATGCGTTAAGACGTTCAGCAATTTTTATCATATGTCTTTTAAAAGATTCTTCGGGGTGATCTACCACTTCCATTGAATAAGAAGCAAAATGGAAAGAGCGACTTTCCACTCTTCCTTTCCAAAATGACTAAACTTAATTTTCGCAACTAATCGCGCCATGATAATGCTATCAGAGAATGTATTCATTAACTCTAGAAATAGAGTGCTAGCATCATCGACCACTGCTTCGATGTCGGTCTCATCTTTATGAAAATTTATCACATAATCTTGAACAGCTCCTTTTAAACTTTGCCTATGAAAATGTAATGTTCCGCAGTCGTTTGAGAAAGGACATGATCGCCCTTTATCTAACCCATCCATTGCATGAAAACAACAATTCTTCTCATAGTAACATTTATTGAATAACGGTAACAAGCATGCATTATAAATCAATGGTTTGAAAGAGATAAAATAGATACAGCTGGTAACTATCATACAGCGAGCAATGATAACCATACAGGACTTTGGCAGTGTTGAGGTAAGGAGGAAAGATGCATTGGTTATGAACGTAGCTACTACAACGAACAGACAAAATATTAATTAACACACAAATCCTTAAAACGTTTCGTGACTTCATGGTAGTGTTGATTCACTCTACTATCCCAAGGCGGGAGCAAAATATCATCAATGATTAGATTGAGAAATACTTTCCTCTCCTTACCAGGATTATTACAAAAGATGCGTATAACATTGAAAGCAGCTAACCATCGTTTAAAGTCAATAAGAAGAGCACTCTCACAAGAAAAGCCATAGTCTTGCAAATATTTCAGATTAAGTCCATGAATGTGTTTTCTCGCCCATTGATCAACATTGGGATCGCAGTTGGCATGTTGATGATAGACACTAACAATCTGATATGTCCAATTGTTCATAGCAATAGCACTGAGCTCCTGTACAGGTTCACCCTCACAATCCATAAAAATGATGATAGAAGCCTAAAACGGAAATTTACACATCTAAGGAAACGTTTCTATAACATATTACAAAATGAAGAATTACATCGATGCTTTTCACGACAAAATACACAATATGATATGATGGCAACGAAAGAAGTAAAATGTATCTAATAAGACCACGTCACTTACGACACTCAAAGGCACATAAGCGAATAATGGTCATAGGGGTAGAGTTAGGAAAGGAAATAGTAATTCTCCTTCTTTGATTTGCGGATGCAGCATTCTTCTCCGACTATATCTGCGCTTCGTACTCACTGCTGCCTGTTAAGGATTTGATCAATATGTCGTCCACGTTGGGTGGTTTTGGTATATATTATAGGATGGTTCCATATGCATGGAGAGAGAGGTGTATTTTATTATCCTTGTGACGACCATAATATAGCCCATTTCACTTTGAAAGGATATATCCAAGTACCTTCTCCGAGCTCGTCACATATGTGATGGGTGGTTGGTCCTGATCTCCACGCTCCTCCTTCTCGCCTTATAGCTCTAAGTACACCAATGTGATACCGGTAGGCAAATGTGATTACCATCCCAAATCTTTTAATAGGGAGTATCCTTGTCATCTCCTCGCCTTCCACTCTTGAGCTAGCGCTCGGAGTAGGAATGTCCATATTTAATGTCACCAGTACTCCACCTCAATAATATCAAGTTGGTGGCGAATGTACGGACTCACGGGGGATCAGTATGTTAGTCCCCATACTGATTGTGCAATATCTTGACATCCGTGGGAAGGGGAGCATTCCCGTTTTGGAGTACGTACGCCATGATCGTCAGCACCAGGAAACGCAAGGACATCGTTTAAATTTACGCTATGTAGCGGTGTGAGAGGATTATGTACCTATGGTTGTTTCTTCCACTGGCCTTCAGTTGTAGTTAATAGATCTGATCGTAGCGAACCTTGTAACGTTTGAAAGAACCCGCCATTTTGTTCCTACTACGTGCAGCGGGAGATGGAGTTAGATGCCTGAAATGAAAAAAGATTGTATTAAGTTTTACGTTCAAGGGAGTGAAGAGGGAGGAAAAGTAGCGACTTACCATTTTTAGTATGGATAACTTAGAAGTAGGGAACTAGAGTCGAGAGAGTGAAATATGCGTCCGTTCACTCGTGTGATTCAACGCTGGAATGATTTCCCACTGTGGAAGGCTCGCTAGTTTATATAGAAATGCTTGCATTTCTCATTGGATGATGATCCTCATTGGACAATAACATCAAGCTGATTCCAAATCTGGCCTCCGTATTACCAATCCGAGCCTTGCATTCGCCCCACGCCTGGAGTCTCTCGCTTTCTTGGGAATTCTAAACTCTATCGTTTTTCGTCAATCTCCGCACCAAAAATCTTAAATGGGCGCTCCCAGGCGAAGGCCATCTCAATTACGGAACGATGACACGATATGGAAACATCGCGCAGCCCCGATTCGCCTTTCACGCTCGCTATTTGGTCTTACTCTTAGTTATTCAAAACGAGCCATTGCACGACTTTCTACGATTCTCTAGAACCAAAAGTTGGAAGATCGTGCCGGGGGGGGGACGTCAGCGAACTTTTTCTCTCCGATTGACTTGGAAACTCACCATACCGATGCAGAATTTCACGCTGGAATCCGAATTGGCCTCCGTTTTCCATCTTATGCCTCCGTTTTGACGCTACTGCCCATAACGTCCAAATTTACTCTGTCGTTTTTTTCGACAGTCTCCAAAATCTTAAATGGCGTCTCACATCTAAACGAAGACAGATATGAACAAGCCGTTTCTTTCATGAATTTGTCTCACTCTTAGCTTTCAAACGAGCTATGGCACGACAAAATCCGTCCACTGGAAGCCAAAATCGAAGCTCGCTGTCCAGAGGGGGGGGGACGTCAGTGAAATTTCAAAATTTGATGAAAAATGGGTTGGTGACGGTCCCAGGTCGAAAATTCACCCCTTCGAAATTTTCAAAATTTACCCATACAAAGCCACTTGACA
>CAJQUW010015566.1:0-11317 GCA_907163375.1 Prostheceraeus crozeri | reverse complement strand
TTATTCATTACGTTATCATTTAGTTAAAGCTTCATATTATTCACAGCGTCTTACATCTTGTAACAGGTTCAGTAAAATAAAAGAATTGCAGCAGTAGTATTACCTGTTATCAACTGGAACGGATCATGTCTTAAATGACATGTAATAACAAGAATTTTTATTGTAAAATTTTTGTTGGTGGTTTAGTTGTAAGGTTAGTGACTTTTGACTATATTTGCTACATGCACATGTATGTACTAGATGATAAGATGGATTCGGTAACAAAATGCCAGTTTCATAATTTAGGTAGTTAAGATCAACTAAATGGCTCCTAAAAAAAGTAGATGGCAGTAGTAGCAAGTTGCTGTAAATCAGATATTTGCGAAAATCCTTTTTGTGAGTCATCACTGACGAAACGTATTTTACTTTCCGAAAAATCTGGCTTATTACAAGAAAGCACTTATTGCGAAGATTTGCACAAGACATTTGAAAAATCAGATTGTCCCGACAGAAATTGGTGTTGGTCAAGTTTTGATAGAGCGGTGTTTACTCATCATAATCAATGAAAATATGATACTATAATTAGCTGGTACTTATTAGGCCTGCGAAAAAAATGGAAAAAATCACTTGTCCCGACCTCTGATCTATAGATAAAATGAAAAACTAACTTAAGTGCATGTTTTTTTTTCATTGAATTTTGATTTAATTGTTAATAGTTGTTCTGTAAATGTAAAAACTATTAAGTTTGATCAGTCAGTACTTAATCCCTTCTTTGTAGATGGTTGTTTTTCCCATTACACGGATCTCTCAATTGCATTGGATGTTACGGGCTTTTCTGCAGCTCATTTAAAGTGGTCTCCGTTATTCCCTGGTCAAGTTGCAATTATTATGATCATTTAACAGCATTTTGTGTGGATTGACGTTGAAGGTGGTCGTTTTCCCGGATACACAGTTTCTTCCAATTCCATTGAAAGTCATAATTGGTTGCTTCTGATTTTGGCAGCTCATTCTCTATACTGTAATATTTAAATATGTGATTTTAAAAGGAAACATTTTCAAAATTTGTGGCTGTTTGAAAATGGGATTAGGTCATTCTCTTTTCTCCGCAGCTCAGCAAATTCAAAGACGTTACTATGACTTTCATCATTTAGTTACGATGTAGATGATATAAAAGGAGTTTTATCGAATATTTATATATAAAAAGCACGAGATTATCATAATGAACTAGAAATAAGAATGGAAATAAATGATCACTTTTAGTCATCGAAAATTGCCGATGCTGTTGAAAATATATTCCCAACTATCGTCTGTCTCAGAACCGCGTCAGTGGACGACGAAAATTTGAGAAAATATTTTTTCAACTTCAAAACAGCATCGCATTTTCGATTTTTAAAACAGTATGCTGTTTATGCGGAACAATTCAATGATATTTTTGAAAATGAGATTCTATTCATCTACAATTGACATCTTAAATCAGATAAGGGAATCTGTCAAATGATCCGCGCATGTCCCCGAAATTTTGAAAGAGACAAGTGTGAATTTTTTGGAAAACCTGGTAAGCCGCGTATACAGTTGCTATTCATGTATTCATAAAAGGTGACTTAATCAGTAAAAGTCAACCATCAAATGTCAATTTTGAGTACAGCCCCTCCCCCTCCTATTGAACGTCAAATTGCAAACAGCCCCTACAATGGTTTTAAAATAACATAATTTTTGTTACTTGCAGGTGATGAATGCTCCGTGTGATCTCCACATTGATTCTTTACTTCCTTTGTCTCTATAACTATCTGGTACTCGCTGCTTACACCTGCGTCAATGTGGGTGCAATTGATTGATCAATGGTTGATCTTTCAATATTTTCGTGCTAATTGTTGGGGATAATACTGTGAAATTAATCTTTTTGTTTTGGAATCCATTGAGTTTATTCATTACATACTTGTGTGTCAGAATCTTCGACATCAAACGTGGTTATCGTTTTATTACTATACATATATGGTCCCTTGAAGTGTCAGTGGCTGTTTATGATGCCAAATTATACCGATGACTTACTGATAATCATTACATCAATCGTGTATATGCATTTTTCAAGTCTTGCAATGTCCTAACGTTATGTCACCATGATTATCGTGAATGCTTCGTGAATTTGTCGTCTATGAATGTATTGCATTTCATATATATTAGACCCAGTATAGCATGGATTATACAGTGAGATTATATCAACTTCATAATACACGCATGTGTCTTAGCGTATCTATCATTTCCGTGTGTAATTCCAGTTCATAGAATCCTAGAGGCCAGCTAACAGGTCTCTTAAAGGCGAATTAGATGTAATTTTTCTGTTGGATACTGAATTTAATTCTGTTTTTAATTAAGTTATAAATTTTGTTAGAGTAAACCCCAGAACTTTGAATTGGCTGCTGCAGCTGTGCCTGGGATAAAAGTATGTAAAACAATTCAATTTTAATTTTTTGAATTGACTCTTTTGAAGGTTTGTTCTGTTTTTCTTTTATGCAACTTAATTTAGCTTTTATTATCCAATTTCAGAAGAATCTCAATGTTTGTAAAGAGAAAGACTAGCGAACAAGTTTGTTATATGAAGTGAACTTTTTTCGTTATGTTTTTTAGCCTCCATGTTTACACTGATTAATTGTTTTTTTGTTATAGATAAAATCTATTCATACCATAATGAGCTATGTATTATTTCCTTAATATGTGAATTTCAGGTAGTTCTAGCATGCAAATCAGATATGATTTACCATGCAATTGATGAAAACGTAATGGCGCGTCAGGTTGGTGAAATTCATTTTTTGAACCGCATGATCGATCCAGAAATGAATTGAATAGAAATACATGTGAAGAACCCATTTGTGATTACGAGCACCCCAGTCGGCAAGTGCAATGAATAATTGCATATTTCTAACACGAACTGGTCTATTCCACACTCAGTTGGAGAATTCAATTCTGTATCGATCGTGCTGTTTAAAAGCGCACTCCACCTTCCTGGGGACCATGGTCAACTTCATCAAGTGCATCGTAAAATCATGCATGATTTTTTGAGCAACATCAAATGTCACATTGATAAATCATTGATACTTAATGGATCATGGATAATATTCATGCATGATTGATTTCTGATACATGCATGAAATCATCCAGAAATATCCATGGACGGGCTGCTAGGGATAACGTGCAGTGTGCGTCATTTGCTCATACCTACAACTTCCCTGATGCTGAGTAAAAAATGGAACATATTACAGCGATGACGTGCACGTCATGGGTAGTTGGGGCAGTGTTGTCAGCTGCTAGTCGCACACAGATGTAACCGGTCACCGGTCCGGTATGGAAAATCAGACCGGCCATACCGGTGTAAATCCGTTCCCGTCTTATTTAAGAAATTGCACTTGCCATACAGAGTCCTTGACTTAGAGACAGTCGTTGTTATTAAGCATGTCAGTTGAGCATGCGATTATATAAGCGTATTTATTGGGAGAAAACTGTTGCGTGGAAAGAGTTGAGCTGAAGGTCTACGCTTCTCATTGCTTGGCTGCTTGATCATGTGCTTCTTCCATCAAATGGAGTGTAGTTATAAATAAAGACTTCTCAACAGGTGACTGTTCCTGGCATAGGAATGCCAAGATGAAGGAGCTACAACGATAAGACAGCATGTGACTGGAGATTTTGATCTGGGATACACCGAAAATCTTTTATCTTTGCGCACTGACTTTTACTAGGCCTAAGCTAACACAAATTTGTGGAGAACCAGAAAAATGTCCAGTTATTCCGATCAGTGAAACGCATTCGCAACGAGTCCCTCATTACTGCCGTCTCATCTGAGCAACGCGATTGGTATGCTATTAAGCCTAGTATAAGTGATAATATTGTTCCGTGTAGAAGATTTGTCCATAGACATATCCTAGCAATAGCAAGACCCAAATACGTTTGATTGGATTTCTTGTATGCCTATCTTTATTGATAACTTTGACAGGTTAAATGGCCTCACTTAGCATCCAGGGAGTTGCTATTGGTATGGGATTGTGACATTCCTGCATTCGGTCTCATGTCATGAGGTTGCCGGCGGACCGCCCCGAAAATCTCGGGTCTGCTTCAACATCTCTGCTGCAACATAGGGCCTACACAACAATAGATGATATCAACTGGTGTGGTAGTCACATATTAGCCTATATATACATGTATATTAATAGCTATTTATAAACACATGCTTTATCGAAAAGGTCGGTCCAGTACCGGTGGCCTGCCCGTTCTCGAAAATTTCTGACCGGTTGCAACTACGTAGTCGCACACTTGCGCAAGTGCCTGCATGACGTACACCGCACGTCATTGGGCTCATGAGGATAAAACTGCTGAAATGAAATCTAAAGAAGCATGTGATCAAAGACATTTCAATTTCACTCCATCGATTTGTCCATATAATTGCATTTTAGCGCCACAGGCATCTTTAGTTATCAAAAATGTATCAAGAAGATTATGTGAGAAATGGCGGCGCTCATACAGCCACTGGATATCCGCGAAGATATCCCTTGCGATTATTAGAGCGTGGCTCTCGTCTGAAGTGGAGAGGCGCCCTCCCTTTCGAAGATTGTGCTGGAATTCGAAATAAACTTTGGTAGCTAATTTGTGTTTTTTCCTCTTGTCTTTGTGTCTTGACTCTTTTCTGTCTTGACTTTCTGGGATTTCTGCTGATAATAAAGTTTGCTTCAAAATACAATCAGATAGCAGTTTGCCGCAGTCATTTTGATGTAAAGAAAACCAAGCTCAGAAAGGTTTCGACATGCAGCAGGTTTCAGGAGTAGTCTTATAACATATTTGGTTTGCAGGATTGCTCATCCATACATATTTTTGAATTGCCTTCTAAAAATAATATATAAACTGAATGAAACAAAAAATGAAATATAGGCTTACAATAACTAAGTAAAATGACTATACTGCCATGTATGCTGTGAGCAATCTTCATGATATATCGTGAGGTCTAAATTCAGTCAGCTCAGGACAGTACCTGTGGGTGTGGTTGTATATACCAGGCCGTGTGCACGTGACCAAGCAAAATTAGAACATCGAATTTTTGCTCAATTCTGCCATTAACTCATTCTCATTAATCCACATCTACAAAATTTGTAAAGGAATTCTGTTCAAATATCCGGTAACACCGATTTTCAGATTTTTTGCAGTGGGCGAGTTTTTTAGATGCAAAGTTAAAAAATATCAAATTTTTGCGATATCTTTGATATACTCGTGTATATTCCTCTGAACAAATCCTGTCAATAATTTTTCAAGAGCACCAACAAATTGTCTGCTAAATCGGAAATATTTGATAAAAGTCAGCTTGATTTGATTAAATTGTCTGCTGACAAGCTTCGTCGAAAATCGTCATTCCATGACGTTATTTAACTATTATATCAATACTAGATCGGTCATAATCAAAACAATTCCTTCATATTACATGCCCAACTACTTTACACATATGTAAAACGATAGACCATGCCAGTAGAGCAATAAATAATGTCGCGCAATGATGCATCATTGTTCAACACTACAAGTAGCACTTTCAGACTTAAATGAAGCCTGTGTAAACTCAAATGACAGTGTACACTGTAAATTGCACGATTCCAAACACATACGAATATTTTTTTGGTATATATTTGCTTCTATTTGCATGCTTTTCGTATGATTTAAGGTCTTTTGTCAATGAAGATCTCCTTAAGGTTCTTTGGCACTTACTACTACTTTGTAAGTAGAAGATAAACACATTTAAGAGTCAAACTTACGATACTGAATTCGATTTTAATACAAGTAAGTCTGAGGCATTTCATAAATAATCAATAAGTATACAGCCATCAACGTTTATGTGTTATAATCCTTTGGTGTAGGCCCACTTCCATAATGTACTGAAATGCCGGAAGCTCATACAATTATTCTTTATTCCCTCCTCACGCTGTCTCTTTGAGGGTGAACGACATAATGAAAGCTACAATGATCACAACGGACGGATTACGCTTACGCACACAAATCAAAATGGCATGATCAGTCAATCTGACGCAAACAGGAATACTTGAAAGTCACAATAAATAACGGTATAGCAAACTCTCTACGGAAAACACAGGTCAAAAGTAATGATAAAATAAAGTAAAAAGAAAAATAGAGTTTGAGTCAAGGTATCAGGTTACAGCAATAAACAAATTCTTTGTGTACACAAAGAGAAGGATTCTCGAGTCTTATGCACACAGCTTCAGAGATGCGGAGCTCCAACTGGCTGCGAAATTGCCTCAACACCTTGAATGAGGCTCTTGATTGCATTTGGCTGCAGATCAGGTGATGCTGGGTTATTGAGTTATTAAGTTGTTGGGTTATCATTGTAGCTTTCATTCTGTCGCTCACCCTCAAAGAGACAGCGTGCGCAGGGAATAAAGAATATTTGTATGAGCTTCCGCCTTTTCAGTACGTATATGCGTTATGTAATTTTGAAATTTGGCACATTATCAATGCGAAATATAAACACATTATAATTCATGAAAGCAACTATAGCTATTGAAGCTGGGACATTCCCATAACGATGTCTACATGTTTCATAATTTTAATAAACTTATAGTTAATAAGACTTAAGGTTTGTCCTTAAGAGGACAGGTGGTGCGTTCCCACCGGCAGACATTAAACGTTCAAGGCGCGTCAAACTTTTGACTATCCTAGGACTACATTTTAGAGCCAAACTTGACGAGATCGGTGTGGAGGACCTTCCCACTAGTCCATTTTTCACTCAGCGCTTCTAAAGCGGGGCTGGACCTTACCCCTAATGGTCCTCTGACTTGTGATCCTCGACAAATGCATGAATGCATGAAGGTCTTTAAGCACAAAGACTTGACGGATCTGATTGCGTGCCGGGCGGACCTACCCGGGGGTCCATAACATAGCGCTATACGGGCTGGACTTCACCCTTAAGTGTACGAGATCGTACAAGGCCGCTTAACAAGTGATCTCCTTGGTCAAAGTTTCAGGCTCGATTGATTAGGAACTTATATATAAATAGACACTTAGTAATCACCATGTCAACCCCATGGAGACCAGTAACCGACACAGTCCATTCATCACACTAGGGTAGTTAGCGATAAAAAAAAAAAAGAACAAACGTTAAAACAAATAAAACAATAGCCAGTAGCAGCAGGTACCCGCCTGGTTGCGTTCCCGGCCCCTCTAACCTGAACGCTCAAGCCCATGCGCGGGCCTCCGCATCAACTTATATGCGGCTGTCATTCTAAAATCAATACAGTAATGAAATATGTGTAATAATAAGTAATACTTAGTAATAGTAACAACAAAAACAAAACAACCGCAAAAGACGGAACATCCAAAACATACTAAAATATAGTGTTTAAATACTGAAATGGTATAACCCAATAAAAAAAAAAATGTATAAAAAACATGTTATTATATTGTTTAAAATGCGCCTGCGATGTCAGCTGTCCTGGCTGAAAATATCCAAACTTACTTTGACTAGAAAATTGTTATGACCGGTTAGGATTTTCCAGTTATATGCCTTCATTTTATACTTATTTTACAAAAACAAATCCTCTGTGCTGCTCATTCACAAAAAGTGTCATAATAATTCGTTTAATTGAACTTCAAGATGTGCGCAGATGCGACAAAACGTAAAACCTTGCCGGCAAAACATTAATTCCCATGATATAAGGTATAGCCTGTCTGGAAATGGCACCAGAAACAACTGGGAAATCAAATCTTCCACTTTATGATATATTGAGGTACGAAGACCGTCACTACTAGATTTGGAGTCTCACATCGAGGTAAACAACTGCTTTGTCAGTGACTCCGTTTCTATCTGCTAACGCTCCATTGGGTAAATTTTTCGAATTAAGGTATTGAAATGCTTGTAATTTATTACGCAAATATCGTCTATATATCTCGAAGTGGTGACAATAAATTTAGCTATTCCAAACTTTTTATTTTACCAATTGTTTCATAAAAGCAAATTCGCAATTTAACAAAACACCAATCGGCAAGTAAAGGACTGCAATACCCTCCCATTGGTACACCTCGAATTTGTCTGAAACACGTAACCGGAAAAAGAAATGTAGACTTCAGGACACTATAAACAATCAATACCTTCTTAAAAGAGTCCACTCATAACAAGAATACCCCATATATTTGATTTTGGAGAAAAACGACTTCTCATAGCCCTACACACAAGTTATCTACGATTAGTGGGAATTGAATGTGAATCAAGGATGGAAAAAATATTATTCTTGATAGCCCTTGATCTAAGTTGTATAAAGAGAGAAGAAAGTCAAAAACTGCATAGAGTGGACGTTCACGTAGAAATATCTCAAGAAATCTTGAGTCGAGGCTACACCCCAAAAATAAGAATAACCCTATTACTTCCTTATTGACTCACAGTATCTATGGAAATTTTCTCTTATCACGTTCAGCACCTTTGTTGATATTCACCGATAACTTTTTAGTTGTACAATTTCTGGCTCCGGCAAATGAATCTAAACTAATAAGGATTTTTATGCAATTTTGGAATCCAGAAAAGTTTGGTAGTTTAGGTCCTTGTCACAAACATTAATATTAAAGTTTGATTTTCATATCTTTAACGTTGTTTAGAAAGGACTTCCTTATCAGAAATAAGCTCAGGTTTATAAGTGCATTGCCTACTGCAGTGGAAGAATCTATGTCAAAACCAAGCTCGTCCATCAGGATTTTTGAGATAGAACTTTTTTACATATAAACTAAAGTTGTTGGATGCTTTATATCCGACAGAACGACTATCAATGTTTTTTAGGAGACTCTGCAACTCCATACATCATCAAACGATGTTGCATTATCTTTCCACCCAACTTCTTACAACGAAAGAGCGGTGCTTTACTAACATCATGACCCTGTTTTTCCAAATAGAGATGTGTCACTCAACTTTTAAGTGAAGGCGACCTGACACACGAGATATATGATTTCTATGGAATCGCTGATCTCTTTTTGAATGGATTTCCATGATATTGACCTATACAATCTTTGTTATAGATGCCATACGCGAATATAGCTCTGAGACCTGATCATTTATTATATCTATATTACCGTAAAAACATGCCCAATAGAGCTCATAAACAAAACTGGTCTCGAGTCACAGCTGCATCCTCTGTAAAATGCCAAACAACATCTGAATTGTCAGGCTATTAAGAAACTTATATAAATGAGAATTTCAAACAAAGAGGGTTATTAAGCATATGGTACACTTTGGGAGATATAGATGGTATTTTCGCTTTTTCTGAACTAAAGCACAAGACACTTTTATCATTAAATACAGAAGGTAATGAAGTTTGGTTCAACTAAGAGACTTGAAAGGAATCACTATATGCTTTTGTCTTCGGTAAGCTATCCCCTCTTGGTTTCCATATAATTTACTAATGAACATATGTTGTCAAAACGAAAGATATAGGTCATTCGACTGAATCAAAACCTAGAATCATAAATTTTGAGCATGCATCCACTAATCGAATTTCAAGCAATTATAGAAATGTCTTATTTTGTTGCTCTTCAACAACTCTTGAAGCTCCAAGAAATATCCCTCAACAGACTATTAGATGGAAGGATATTTCTTTCTACCACGACTTCCTAAGGCCATGATGTGCTTCTCTTACGTCCTGCTAATAGGAGAACTAAAAAATGAAAATGAATTTTGCAGTGTTCTGAGAGGCGCAACCACCTCCGCCTAACACTCTGTCATACAACACCCAAAAGGAAAATGGCAAGGTGTTCAGCGTTCTTATATGAAAACTTCCTTACTGTTAAGCTCGAAGGCAATTTCTGTATCAGATTAATTAACGAACCTCGACAAGTCAATAATTTGTTATACTTACATCATCCCAATTGTGATAAAGAGCTATTAAAATGATTACTTAAATACGTATTGAGATGATTCTTTGAACAGACGCCGATGCCCATTAAGTCTACAAAGTAATATGGCTGTTTTGTCTGTACCCAACATACTGGACCCCACATGATTGACATGTGATCAAATATATTACATGCCTACTCTTACACGAGAAACTACTAGGATAATTTAAAACGAACCGTCTGCCGGTACTAAAACTCTTAAAAGTAGTATTAGTGTCAAGAGATTTACAACATAGGCATCTTTTGCTGCCACAGACATCAACACTACTGACGCATGTGGAGGGCGCTATCCACTCCTTCGCATTAACGTCATACACTTTAGCTTGCATTATATCCATATTTCAAATGCCAGGACCCCATACTAAGCAAGGAATCCTTTCAGAGGTTGGACTTTAGATCCTTGCTATCTAATTGGTACTTAGACCTAACACAACTACCGATGTCATTAATAAACCGCTATAAGAATGTGAGGCTTTCGCCTGCCAGCAGAGGTCCAGTAGCGGGGTCATAAACCACCAGCATCTGCAGACTTACTGTGTTAGCAATTGAAGCTGGGACATTCCCATAACGATGTCTACATGTTTCATAATTTTAATAAACTTATAGTTAATAAGACTTAAGGTTTGTCCTTAAGAGGACAGGTGGTGCGTTCCCACCGGCAGACATTAAACGTTCAAGGCGCGTCAAACTTTTGACTATCCTAGGACTACATTTTAGAGCCAAACTTGACGAGATCGGTGTGGAGGACCTTCCCACTAGTCCATTTTTCACTCAGCGCTTCTAAAGCGGGGCTGGACCTTACCCCTAATGGTCCTCTGACTTGTGATCCTCGACAAATGCATGAATGCATGAAGGTCTTTAAGCACAAAGACTTGACGGATCTGATTGCGTGCCGGGCGGACCTACCCGGGGGTCCATAACATAGCGCTATACGGGCTGGACTTCACCCTTAAGTGTACGAGATCGTACAAGGCCGCTTAACAAGTGATCTCCTTGGTCAAAGTTTCAGGCTCGATTGATTAGGAACTTATATATAAATAGACACTTAGTAATCACCATGTCAACCCCATGGAGACCAGTAACCGACACAGTCCATTCATCACACTAGGGTAGTTAGCGATAAAAAAAAAAAAGAACAAACGTTAAAACAAATAAAACAATAGCCAGTCGTCAGCAGGTACCCGCCTGGTTGCGTTTCGGCCCCTCTACCTGAACGCTCAAGCCCAGGCGGGCGGGGCCCCGCATAAACTTATATGCGGCTGGCATTCTAAAATCAATACAGTAATGATATGTGTAATAATAAGTAATACTGATAGTAATAGTAAAAACAAAAACAAAACAACCGCAAAAGACGGATACATCCAAAACAAACTAAAATATATGTGTGAAATACTGAAATGGTATAACATCTAATTAATCT
>CAJQUW010015563.1:0-35036 GCA_907163375.1 Prostheceraeus crozeri | reverse complement strand
ACAATGTGACGAAAGATTATTTGACGCCTGAGGCATTGTGACTTTTCACTTCCATAAAATGACACTGAATTCTTTATGACGTGGTCTTTGTGAGAACGTGCTCTTTAATATCGCCAACATCGAGAATCATATGATCCATCAAGAGGGTTCAAGCTATTAATAGCCGACTTTGAATTCTAACGCGTTATTATTAACTATTCACGCACTTTGAAAATTCACATTAAAAATCTTGATGAGACCTATTTACGCAAACTTAATTTACTTTCATTAATTAAATATTACTTCCATCACATCAAACGCAGCCGTTCACAGACACAATATTCACAGAGACGAGGTCACCGATAAAAGTTCGTGAGGCCATAGAGCAGCGTTTGCATTATTTCATTGTAATCGAGTTAAACAAATATCGAGGGAGACACGGAGAAAACCATCCGTTTCTGACAGAAGCAATACAACGAGGCTTGGCCATCATAACGATATTACACAAATAGTTAGTGTATCAATTTATGGAAGTTTTGATCATTTTCAGTCAGAAAAGCATGCGGAGAAGATCCGATGCTAAGTGATTGTTGAAATGCATACGATGTGTGTTTACCTAGCTTTTTCATGTTATTGCCATAAAATTTTGCATTGCACACAGCACTTAACTATGATTTACCTCATCTGTGATGCGGAACTCGCATGATTTGAATTTCTTAACCATGATTATCGTTTTCACCTGAAAGGGAGAATAGTCTTTGAGATGCAAGAAAATCATTCATTTCAAAAGCAAGGTTCTGGGTCCCCTGAATTGTCTTCAGCATTATCCACCCATTGGTGGGGGTATCACTGGCTTCCAACCAGCTCATTGTCGCCCAGTTTTGCTTCACATCAACTGTACTCATGTGATAATCAAAACTGGACAGTTAGAATTCAAGAGTATATCCTACATACTACAATAGATCACACAGGTCTACCAATTTAGAGGAAATGTTTGCTAGACTGTTCAAATTCAAGAGTTTCTAGAGATTCTTCAAAAATGTGTTGCCAATCAATGTACAAGCGGTAGAAGTTCTACAAAGCGGTTTGAAGTTCCTAAATTTTCATTTCAATCTTCCAGGATTGAAATTACTGGTCACAAAATGAAAATATTATTTGAGTGCTTTGCATGTTTTTGAAGAATAATTCGCACAGAATTTAAATGATCGATAGAAATCATCAAATTTTCAAGCTAGATCTGAGAAAGTTGTGTGATTTCGAGCGCTTTCACACAAGTCAGGTTATTACGCAATCGACTGTGCAGTTCTCGCTAGCTAGCAGATTTCATCAACGTCCGTATTACGTATTTGCTTTGCTGCCGACTGATGCAGATGGACTGGAGCAGAATAGCCCCAGCTACAACAGCTCTAGCTGGAAAGAAAAAACAATATCTGGAAAGACAAGCACGTTGAACTCATCAAAATATCAAATTCTAAAGATCATGAGTGCTTTCTTCTCTTCTGCATGGCTGTGAATATAGCAACAAGCTGGAAAGAAAAATCGATGCCTATGATATGAGATTTCATCGTAGACTAATGCAAATCAGCTACCATGAACGGAGAAGGAGCATCTCAGTTCTGGAGGAAATAAAATAACTGTTGGGTGATAGATGCAGCGATAAAATGCAAAATGCAATTGCAAAAGTACATGCTTGATCTGGGAAAAGATCACTTAATTGCTACCTTATATTTGAGCTCTTTTACAGAACATTCTTACCGTAATTACAGAACTTTAGAACAAAAGTCAAATAAGTCAAAACCCACTTCGGAAGGCAGCTTCTACATACAAATTTTTTCGTGTACTTATAGCATCGCCCACAATACCATTTTTCACAGGTCGTGCAGCGGCTCCAGTCAGGTCCCTCATATTCTTCAAATTCACATTCACATGCCGAACACACATCCGAATTGACGTTCGTCTCCATCTGGAAGACAATGGTTTAAAAAATGCAGGGACTCAAACAGGGGGGAAAGCAAAACAAATTGAGATGATCTGCCACGTAGACGGATAAAATTTTGCTGTTTCTGCAGACAACGATTCATGAATATTCATTGTAATAACACTAGGAAATGCCATTTTTGGATTTTATCGCAGAATGTATGCAAAATTATTTTGTTTCACACAAATAATGCTCGATCGATCATCGATTAGCACAAATGTAATTGACAATGGCAATGCTATAAGCATTGAGGAAAATTGCATTATGTTCACAAATAGCAGGGTATCCATCATCCGGAAAAGAACACATACAGCTCACGTATACATATCGCACATACGATAAAACTTTCGCGCATGATTGTTTCAATTTGGCCTACTTGCCATGCAAATGTTTGTCTCGGGGATTCAAACGCTGTGTCACAAACATCCGGAAGAGCTTTTCCTCTAGCACTCTTCTTTTTTTGGGCTCATGTTCAGTTTTGACATTATTACAATTGTAATCCAAGAATCAATTTCAAATTGTTGCTAAAACTTAATTAATGCGCTTAGGCTAGGCCCCATGCTGCGACTAAAAATGCATTGATTCATCAATACATAAAGACAAAATCACACAGAGGCAAAGTAATGCGGACAAAATCTCGTCTTTTTAGGTATTTTTTGCTTCTTTCACAATTTACGAGTTACTTGAGTACATATTTCTACTTCACTATACGAGCAGTTTTCATAAAATTGTTTGCCATTGTTGCCATAATGAAAACATAAACCAGATGGCCGTCAAAAAAATCCGGAATTCCGTAAGATTCCGTTCCCCATTATTAAGTCAAAATCATCCAAAAATACCACCCACAGCATCAACGGCAATTATTCTCAGAAATGCAGCAAAAACATTTTTACACCAGAATTTGCTTCGTAAAATTTTCGCATAGGTATGCATGTAGTTGCATATGCACACTATGCTCAAAAATCTTGAAGAGTTTTGAAGCCAATATTTACAAATCAAATACATCAATTGCAATATATCTGTCAGTAATCTCTACATATGCAAACAGATTCCACAGCTATAAAAATCAAATAAAAATGAATAACTGATATCACCTTTTTACAGATAAATTTCCGGCTTATCAGATAATTGATCGTATTAATAACAATGAATGAAATGAATAAGCCATGGATCAAATTGCCATGCATATGTGCGACTTGAACCTGCGACCACCCCAGCTATCTATATCTATGCTTGATAGCGTGGATTGATTGTATTATTGCCTTCATTGCATATCATTCTATCGAAGGCCTTCATACAAACGTTCATTAAAATATACATGTACATTTGTTCTCAATCTTCCTCAATAACATATAACTGCAAAAGTCAAGAAAAATGCAATTCGATTCTGGATATTAAAATATCTTGATTTTAGATGCTGCTGGTTTTATTTGAATATAGATTGGTTTTAGATATATTCTTTGCAGTTTTTAAGGGAAGGCCCATATGGCTAATTTATTGATAAGATCTTCAGAACTGCTTCTAGGCATTGAATATTCGTCTCCCAGCCAGTGCTATCAGGAACCTGGGTCCAGTTGCACGAAACTTTAATTGTATCATTTTATCTTCGATTATCTCATCCTAAAAGAAAATATAATGTCGGTAGCACCAAGTTGAAATACGTTATTTGTTAGAGATAAAAATTTAGATACAGCCCACACATCCTGATTTTTATATAATCTTGAGACGATCATCTTGTTCCGTGCAAGCCGGCCCTGAACAGGATGTTGACAAAAGATTCAGAATAACTCGGATGAATGTGCGCATGGATATTCTACATAAGTGTTAGACGAATTCAAAGATTACTACACCGAAAAATTGATTGTAAAATATATGCATTTAATTCTGGCCTCACCTGATCTTTAGAGGATGCCCACATCATAAGAGCTTTACTGCTCAATTTGGGACACCTTCGTAATTTCAATTTTGATGATGATCCCTGCAATGATATTAAATGCAACATGATACAAATCTAGATCGAAGTAGGCAACTGTATTTCTTGCATCAAATGTCAAAACGTTCATTTCCAAATAGGAAAAGCGCAGATGAAGCATAGGAAATATAGATGAGGTGAACAGTAAAATGGTAAAACGAAATTTGTACAATAAGTTTGATGAGAAGTACAAGTACATGAATGTATGAGCACAGAATTGGTTGAAGAGGCACTTCACATCAAGAACATTTCATAAAGAAGTATGTTATTATACATCTGCAAATAGCTGATTATGAAATTTGAAGGTTGCGGTAAAGCATAGCAACTCATGCAGTTATGGAACACATGAAAATCTTTTCGCCATTGAAGTCCTTAAGTATTCGCCAGAGCGTGCATTCCATTGGCTCGATACACAAAGATACATGCAGTATATTTTAGAGAAAAATGGCAGTGATCACAAGCTATTTATCAACTCACTTTGATTTGCTCGCCAGTCTCCTCAATTGTTCTGTCAGATTCCTGAGAAATTCAGACAGACAAGATCATGAGACTACGTACAGTACAACTCACAAGTTGTTTGTCAACTCACTTCATTTTGCTCGCCAGTCTCCTCAATTGTTCTGTCAGATTCCTGAAGTTTAGACAACTTTTATCAACTTTTCTTTGTTTATACACACGTTGAAAATGGGAAAATGAAGGATGCTGAACAGCAAATTGAAAGGAGCAAAAATGAAGGATATCAAAATTGAAAAGTAGCGCATTCATGGCAACAGTCACTACATCAAAATTGACAACTTTCACAATAATATCTTCTGTAATGAACGGCTTATGTATAAGTTCGATACAAGACACATAGCCGTTGCCGAAAAGAAAGAAAACATGAATTAATCAAATCAAGTTGTAATTCGAAATTCATCACAAACTGCAGTGCATTGATTTACTCATTGCTTTAACTTCAATCTCAATATTTGAATGATAAAGAACTGCATTGTACTCGTAGATAGCTATTCATCAATGCATTTTATCATGATTTGAACACTGAGTGGGGTACCTTGCTAGAAAATGTGTAGAGACTAGAGCATAAATAAGCATTAAGCATGACAATAAATTTAAGCTGTGTCAGAAAATATGCGACTGGAGAGGGATTGGAATTTTTGCTACAGATAAGATAAATGTTGAAAATGTCACAGTGCAATCTGACTCGTGTCCCTTTTTCACGCAATTTCAATCGATAATCATCATCGCAGCTATACTGAATCAACAACACGACCAGCATTTCTGAAGTCGAGTCAGCTTATGTCTAAGAGATGATGCGAAGAAACCTTCCCATGCGCTTCTTCACGCAAATTCGATCGATATAGTCACCGTCATAAGAAAATATTCATGCATGTTAAAGTATTGAAATAAAAGCGCACTGATCTTTCAATGGATGCAGGGTCTAAACCCGTTAAGTTAACAAGACAATTTTTCATGAGGGTTATAACAATCTATGCACAAGAGGAATTCCCGAATAGCTCCATTTCTATACTGCATATTAATGGAATATAACATTGATTTTGTGGTCAGAAATATCTGACAACTTCGTCTACCAACCCACCCTATTAGAGCTTTATCTAAGTTTTTTGTCAAAATTTCTGTGTCGGTTTACCTCTTGAACGACCTGCAAACCTTTTTGTCAAGAACAATAACATTATTTAATAGAACTACCACATTTTGATGAATCCAGCTTAGAATGGGATTTCTTTGCTAATTGAAGCTGGGACATTCGACTATGACGCCTAAATATTGTTTAACATTTTAATAAATTTATATTCAATATGACCTGCAGTTTGCTCCTAAGAAGACAGACAGTGCGCTCCCACCAGCAGACATGTTAAGTACCGTTAAGTATTATTGAAAATGTTATTTTCATTGTATCTAACACACTCAGTGGGGACTCCAACTTACCAACAAAGACTTTACAAGACAGCTCCCCCTATCAGCCAGTCGCTGCGTAGTAGCTTGATAATTCTGTCGAGCCACATGCCCTCGATGAGCCAGCCTATCATTCAGGGCAGCTTGTTCTTCCACATTCAATTCTTCTTTTCCCTGTGGAATGAGATGTTGATAAGTCATATATTCTTTTAATGATTCACTAGTTTTTCATGATAATGTGTGACAACAATACCTCGAAAAGAGTTTTGATGCTAAATAGACATGGTCAAAAAACGGGTCAACAGAGCTAAAAAACTTTCGAAAGTAATTCCCGATGCATTGACAGCAATTTTTATTTGCTTTTCTTATGCCACTCACTGCATGCATGTATTGGAGGCAACAGCAAGATTCAGGGAAATTTTGATTAGTCGTGGAAACAACGATTGGCTTTCGTTCAAAGCGTGAACGTCGAAATCATTAATGCATGACGGCTAGCATGCTTTGTTTTAATATCATGATCAAGTATACAAATACAGACAGCAAAACATCCCAACTGTTCCTACCCATAGCAGTTGGCATCCAAGACAATCGCCTTTGGCTACCATGAATTGAGCTGAATTAAGAAAATGTAGCATCTCTTATGAAATCTCTTACCTTTGTTTCAATATAGTGTCGATAAGCAGTATTTGTTACATTCAGTATCTTGATATTTGCTAGTCGTACACGTCTCCAAGCTGAACTAAAATTGGCACCTTTACCAGGAAAAACCATAAGAATGGGCGAACTATCTTGAAATCGCCTTGCACTTCCCGTCACATATCCATGTGCAGCAACTGCCAATCCTTCCTTCTCCAATCTTATGCGACCTAATTCGAGTAAAATTGGCACGTTTTCCTCTGAGATTGTTACTCGTTGGGCCCCATAAATGTGACAAGTTTTATGACTATGAACTCTGAAATGCGGCATTTCACCATTTTTAGCACTTTCTAGTTCGCTTTTCCATGCGAGAAATTCCGACAGAGTCGCATTTGACGGCACATCAGGGCGATTACAATTCCCATCACGAAACGAAAAAGCGGCCCCAAGATACAGTGACAATGATTCTGCGTCATTCTTTTGGAGGGCTACACGTCGAAGTTCAGCAATCACAAGATTCATGTTTATAACATCTTCCTCAGTAATTAAATGATCATCCAATTCACTCTGAAATAGAATTATTGGAAAAATTGGTCATGTTCAACATTCACATAAACAAAAATACGTCATTCAGGCTGTTTTTTTACAACAGTTGGTAGTTTATTTCTTGCTTGCTGATGTTGCCATTAGAATTTGGAAAAAATTCTTATCTATAATTTTGTAAATATTTATACAGTAATTTAATTGCTGCTATAATTTTGCTCTTGTTATCAGATGCTAGTGATGTTAAAGCACAAATCATTCTGATCACTTATTCTCTGCTAGACATGGAAATTTCCCTCATTTTTATGGGAATGTTTTGAGCCTCTGAATTACTATCAGCAAAAAAACAGGTGTTTTCATCAGTCATATCGGCCATATAAAGGGTTAGCGAAGCGAATCACATTTACTAGCTGGAAGATGTTTTTAGAATATAGCCACAGCAACAGACATAATTTTATATCAAACAGAAACGAGCGACTGCGTGCTCCTTGTCCAGCATTTATACTTACCCTTAAGCGTGCATTATCTGCTTTTTTGTTTGAATTATTACTACGATTCCAAAGGACCAGTTGATTTTCAAAGGCTTTCAGCTCTGGCTCTAAACTGCGATCACATATGTCAGTCATTTTATTGCAACTGAGGTATCGCTGGAGAGATGAAAGTGCCGCCAGAGTTGATGTACAAATACTCGGAGAGCTTTCGGCAACTAATCCCAAATGATCTGAGATCGAATTTCGATTTTCAGGAACCAACACGAGATCGAAGAAATTGTTCACCTTTGTCACGGTCATAAGTTGCTGAAGATAACGTGTGTACTTCTCTATCGTGCCACTCGATAATTTCCCTCCACCCCAGTTATTGAGACAGTTCTGAATAATAAGAACTTTTTTTTGAAACATGAATCATATAGAATTCGGAAGACTTGGTCTACTGGCCGATCACTTCTAATGCAAATAGGCCTATTTTTGCTGATCAAGTATTGTAAATTACATCAATTTTATTAGTAAATGTAGGCATGCACTGCAAACTTTGAGGGACGAAACCAAAATTTGGCACCTATTCGTGAAAAAAATGTTCATTCACGAAAAATACTCTGTTCATGTGATGAATGTAACAATAATACAAAAATACTACAGTCATTTGCAAGATATAAGGAAAAGCCAAATAAGCAATATTCATTTATCTATAGAATATATATGCTACTCGTATAGTTTAGGAATTTTTCTCAATTCGGGACCAATCCACAAATCAGCAGTTATGCATTCATTTGATGAAATGCGCAATATCAAAGTGTTTAACGCAATATGGATTAGAATCAGGCAACAACAGGCACGAAACTCTCGCGTTGGTCGGAATCGACGCCTGGACATTGTGCGCAAATTGACAAGAATTTTGTGCCCTATAGTATGCAGTGCACACTCTGAAGTCAACCCTCGCTTTTTCGTCCGCAGACCGGTAGGCCTGTGTGCAGAAAACTCGAAGAAGATTGCTTGCGTTAAAAATCGAAATTAAGCCAATGCAAAAGCAGTCTTGAACATCATTTAGACTGCAACTCGCTCGCCACCAAATGCATACGAGGGATGCATGCCAAAATAGATTTTGGCGTGCAATCGCACAACCAGGGTTGCCACCCAATTCCAAAATCCAAATCCCGGAAATTTAGCAAATTTGCTAAAAACGGATGGAAAACAATCGATTGAACTAGACAACACTACAGATAAAAAATATGAGCTTTGAGTAAATAACAACAAACTTAAAGCAATTATTGTGAGCCGCATATACGAAGTTTCGATGTTCTTATGAGCAGAAATAGAATCAAAGCAGCAAGTACAAATTTCGAGACCTGTATGACATTGTCACAATTCGTACAACTTTGTACACAATTCGATACGCGTATTGAACATGGTATCTTAACAAATAATAGTAAGATATTTTCCATTTTAACTTACCGCAAAATCCTCATTATTCATCAGTATTACATTAGAACTCGAAGAATTCTCCCTCAAAATCTGATCTTTCGCTTCTTCCAATGAGATAGAGCGACTCATAGGCTTTTCATTATGTATTCTAGACAAATGCTTAGACATATAATTCTTTCTCTGTGGGATTCCGCAAAAGCAACATTTTTCATAGTCAGTTATTCCTCAGGCCTCGATGGTATAATTTTTGATTCGCACCACCATATCCTGCATTGACATTCCGCCCACATTTATATGTTTTCTTTTTATATGTTCGGCAAGTCTGCTGTCTTTAATTACATGTATGCCAAACTTATCTTCTTCAATTGGACATAGGTATTATCTACCACGACGGCGCTTCGAGCATGAATTTCGATCAGGCGACCCAATATTGGCCGAGTTTTTGTCGCAAGTGCTGGAGAAACTTTCTGCCTCCTCCTCCTCCAAGGTACTAGTGTTCTCATCCTTCATGAGAAAATCTAGAAACGAATTGTCGAGCTCCTTTTCTGAAAGCATTCCATCTGAAAGTATGTCAATCGCATTTCGACAGCCTTATGCAAAAATGGCCTATCTGCAATTTTCCACTTTCGAGAAAATTGAAATAAACTTTCCTATTTTTTATTTTCCGGGTACACAATATAGTTTTTTCGTGTGTTATATCAAGATTAGTATACCTAACAGGGGATCACTTCATTTTCGCTATACTGCTTCGACAATAGGTTGTTTTTGCAGATAGGCGAATTTTGCATTAATTTTCTGTAGATAGGCCATTTTTGCACAAAATTAGAATACAGATCGATGATTTGTTTCATTTATATTTTCATATTATCTTACAAAATTAGATAAGTATTTTGTGTGTTATATGATAATTACATACTTTAGGCCTATAAGTATTGACTTGAAAAGATAATCTAATTGTGGGCCTAATTTTATGGGGAAAATTTAATTATTATGATGAAAGATTTGTATACATGGCTGTTACTTTCAGTTCAAACACATCAGGAAGTAAATATTGAAACCATCTTACTCCATTTCACCCATTAATCGAGAATAATCTAAAACGGAGCTCAATGAAAACGATTAATTTTTCATATTTACTTGTGTTAGTTAGAATGTAAACAAAAAACTATTCAAAAGATTGCAAAAGTTATCAAGAGTGAGGAAGGCTATCATAAAATGCATGCTTTTTACTTGGGATCACTGATTTGAGTACCTGAAGATCTTGATACTTCCGCTCCGATATTTCCAGATGCGTCGGGAACATTTGGTTCAAGAGAAGGGTCGATGTACGATTTATTCTTTGTGGTAAAAGTGACCACTCCTCTTCTCCTTTTAATTTGAAGTACATTTCGCCTGTCATTGTGTACTTCAATGCTGATAGTTCATTAACTTTTGCGTCTCCGATATTCTTTCCGGGTCTTATTGACTTCACATATAGGTTTTGAAACCCCTTTTTAAAATAGGAATGGTTCAAATCATGAACAACGTATGGTTCAGGGTTTCGGCGGGCCAATTTCATCGCCATCTTGTAGTCACTTGGTGAATAGATTTCGCACCTAATTTTTCTTTCAATTGTGCTGTGCATAGAATCGGCCTCCATTTGACTATGCCCGCTGATGAGATACTTCTGTATTATTGCTACGTTTTTTTCTTTAGCCAAGTGTAGGTAGGCATTGCTGACAGTTGCGTTGCGGTTTTGATAAGCACAACCGTCGGACCAAATAATTAGTTTCTCAACACTGTCATGACGATTGAGATAATCCTTGAAGTGTTGATACTGAAGGTAGGCAAACACTTCAGAGGATAGATCGCCATCAACCTCGGCCCAAGGATAGCAATGTCCCTCTTTGGTTTCTAAACAGTATAATGTGAAGTTATGCATCTGTAATTTTGTCTTATAATACATGCAGCTTGCTTGTGTTTTGGGACATAACAGGACTGCCTGCAAGTCCATAGTCCATACTGAAACTTTCGGATTGTTTTTTGCTTCATTTTTGTCATTTGCCTTCTCGGCTTGGGAAGCATCCTTTAAAGTCAAATGCTTGGAGTGATCCTCTGATGATAGAGTGCCAATTTTATATTTTATGCATTCATTGCATTGGTCCTTTCTCGGAGTAAAGACTCTGAACCCCATGGAGTGGAACTTCTTGAGAAACGTACTGTAACCCACTGGCTTTTGGTTTAGAGCTTGTGCACTCGTTTGATATTCTTTGAATAGACCAGACAATGTCTTCCCAGATTCAAGAAATTTCTGGTCCTGATATATTGCTCTGCAATAATGCGATGGCATTGTAGTTATACTATTCAAGAATGTCTCTAGGTTAGCGGTGACTTCCTCAGTGATCCTATTTGCGACTGTTCGAGCAGAACTGGTCGATTCTGGTGATATGAGAGATTCATTAGCCTCCTCTGACATCCAATGCACAATAGTTCTTTGTGGAATGCCAACTGTCGAACAAAACAGGCTCTTGCAGACATGATAAGAATTTTCGTCCACTTCCAAATTGTACGAAAAGCTCCTAGATCTGCGAGAATCACTGCTTGATGTACGGCGTTTTGGTTCTGCTGACTTGATGAGGCTTTTGATGTATATTTTCCTTTCTCGAAATGTCTTCATCTTACCCCAAACATTGTCGAATATTTTCATTCTTTGTTCTTCTGTGATATTACAGCAAGCTCTTGATGAGGTTTTGCAACCATTCGATGTACAAGGCCCTCCCATGGATCGAGCCGGTTTGTTGTTGTATGGTTCTCCCATTTTTCTTAGACGCTTGGTTCGATTTCGTTTGCACAGGTCAGGTCTTCTTTGCTCATACTTCCTTTTTCTTTTGTCAACTGTAGGCATCTCATCTTCATGACTGACAACGGACATCTCATCTCCATGATTTGTATCTGAAAGAAAAACAAACAATAGTAACAATGGATGCTAAATGCTCAACTATTACATGTATATTTTAATTGTGTAGAACAAAGCATGCTAATTAAATGAAAATCATAATTTGACAATAGCCTCTGGCCACCAGGACGCAAAATATATGTATCTAAAAATGAAAATCATAATTTGATCATAGCCTCCGGCCACCAGGACGCAAAATACATGTATATTAATAAAAGTTAATTATCTTTATTTAGCTATTGACTAAAAAGGTTGTAAAAATCAATGGGCTATGCACAGCTATCTATGGTCATATTGTACTTAACCTGAATTTTTTAATAAATGTTCACGAAGTTCCTATTAAATATCAATTCGAAACATGTTACGAAACATATAGCGGGCAGCTATGTATTTCATTGTTTTGCAAAGCCAAAAATATAGCAATGATATATTAAATAGTTGACTATATTTCTTTAATTAGAATACTTTTGCATATCGATCTAATTTGATTTTCATAAATGCATAATTTTATTGAAAGAAAAATATCATTTCAATTATTTATTCGTTTCTTAGCACGAATGAAAAGTTAGTTTCTATATACTTTACTCGTGTAATAACGTCCGGAAAACTTCATTAGGCGTCAAGGGCATTGAGCGGGGGTTCACAGTTAATTCTGGAAAGTAAAATATGCCTGTAAAAACAGACATTTGTTTGATGTCAACTAAACATTTGATATTGAAGTTATCACGTTCTTGATTCCTTCTTAGCTATACCTGCCTACATATAAATGTCTAGATTGATCAGTGTTCGATACAAGTATTATAACCATATGTATTTATTGAAATAATTCATAAAATGGATATAGAACTCAATAAAAAATCAATTTATGGCATGTACATGCTTTATAAAGTTGCAAACTAAAATAATATGTGTACGTAGAAATTAATGTCATAATGAAAATAATATCATAAATAATGAATATTCAAGGATTCTAAATTGAAATTATTTGGATATACTATTTGAATAATGCCTAATTTATGATACATTATTCTAACATGTAGCACTGATTATAATATTATACTAAGAGTTTTATAAATTACCCTACATAACTTAGATATTTGACAAATATTTCCTGTACTATCGGTAATACTGAAACATCAATGGGCCGATTGTTAAAAACTTACCAATTCGTCGTTTTTTACAGGCTGCTTGTACCATGAGCATCCCTCTACTTTTCATATCCACGATAAACGAAGTCTACACTTAACAATCGAGTTGATATACCTAACACGCTTGAATGTAGGAAAGTCAATGTCAACAACAGGCTGATCAATGTCAGAATGATCCATTGATCCTCTGTCTATTGTAACACACATTATTAAACTCACACAAGGACGTACTATATTTAGTATGCTACCAGGACATCAGACGCTCCACTCAGTGCAGTATTTTTTGAAGGCCGATTGTTCGATGGCTCTCATCTCTATCGACAAGCTACTGCGCGCTGTCACACAACGAAATTTTGTGTGCACAGTATGCGACCACTGTCTTCCCACAGGCAACGTGCGTCATAATAAAGAAGTATCACGCTTGGCATCTATTTAGAAAAAGCTACTGTTAATATGAGTTTCATTGTCGCTACGTGTTCCTGCAACGATGCCGAACAAATTTAAGTGTTGACAATAGTCGAAGTACCCTACATGTGAACCTGAGTTATTTCTGCGTAATGGCCTAACTGACAATGTTAGATAGGCCAAAATGCATTTATGCTAAAAATTAGCATTTCCAACGATAACTTTTTTAAATGTTGATGATTAATCGATGACAAACAAAATAAGGATTATTGCTGTATAATAATTCCATTTTGGCCTAAGTGGTAGTTAGGCCATTTTTGCATAAGGCTGTCGATTTGTGAAAGCTCTATCGGAATGATGATAATCACTTAGATTTATCATCATTTATTTATTTATTTTTTGCTTCAGGTAGAAACACAAAGCACAAATTTTGAATTGGTTTCTGTGGATAACTATGGATTGCCATTTTCTCGAGTTTAAAATCTTTAGAGCAATCTTTGAAATCTCGTGAACCAGTCACATCATCATAAGAATATAGCCTACCTCTATCAATTTCAATTAATGCTTGTATCACGGAATGTCAGTACCAGTGCCGTTGAATTACCAACTCATTGAATGTCAAAAAATTATTGCTACAAAAAAGTTGACCAGTCACAGCCCAATCTACAGTTGGCCTAGCATCCTATCAAGAAATGAAAAAAACGGCCCAAGATACAGTGGCAATGATTCTGCGCTATTCGTTTGGAGGGCCAGACATCGAAGTTCATCAATCACAAGATTCCTGTTTATGACATCTTTCTCTAAATTTAGTGAGCATCCAATTCGCTATGAAGGAATTGGCTGAGTTTCTAAGGACGGATTCTGTACTTAACAGGCTAAATGTACGCAGAGCTGAAGACGTATTCAAACGACATCAACGATGCAGTCAGCTAAAAATTTCGATGTGGAGGATATGAAATAGAATGTCTAACACAATATCATGACAGCCATATTCTGAAGCAATTATTTGACACTTGATGGACCTACTCGCATTACAACATAATGAATCATTCTACATGTAGATCTAGTGAAATGCGCATCGGCATATACCTATACACTATATAGATTATAGACTATAATCTATAATCATCACGCTAAATCGCAGTTGCTTGATGGGAATGCATAGTATAATGCAATCAATATATAGCTCATGCACATACTCCTACTAAAAACCGTGGTCTCTGCATTGCTAAGTATTCTGAAGCTTCTTTGATATGAATCTCTTTCAGCTTCGGTAGGTCCATGATAAGTTTTTCTTTTATTTTGTCACTGTTGACATATTTGCTCTCCTCCAACGAGTCAGCATAATTTGCAAAACTCAAGTGATGTGATTATCGATTGAAATTGTGGAAAAAAAGCAATTGAGTCAGAAAGTCCTGAATTGTATTTCCTTTTCACTCTGCAATTTCTTCACTTGGTTTTCGTTGACCATGACCCTATCTTCTCACTGGGGTCCATGCCACATACTGCAATCTGATGTTACAGGGCTAGATGATGAGTTGCAAAAATTGATAGGATAAGAATTTCGATAAAAAAACCTCAGAACCTAACCCTGAGAAAATGCTTTTGCGGAGAGCTGCCTCTTGATCCCTTTTAAATCAATCGCTGCATATTGCAAGTAAAATAGCTTCTGGTACATGATAAAATCTGCAAGGTTGCTTTTAAAAAGTTTAATTTTTAATTCTCAAATCTGTTGTTTATTTCTTTCCCCGGGATTACCAAGAGTGATTGAAAAAGAGCTGTTCAATCATCACTACATATTAGGAAAACATCTCTCAAAATCAGGCTTTCTTTCTACTGCGATATCTTGGATGAATTATTCGAAGTTAACATAAGCAAATCAGAAATGTGAATGCACTTGCCACTTACATGTATAAGAGTATACATTGTGTGGAGATGCACATCAAAAAGCATTTCCCAACAAAGCAAAAACTGAAAATACTTTATTTTGCTACTGAATTTGCGGAAATGTTGAATTATGCTCTTGAACTTCTAATCATTCAGGAACGAGCGTGAACTATTTTTAACAAAACAGTGAATATACTTACAAGAAGAATCCATTCTGAAAAGTAATCACAATATGAGAGCATCTTGTCATTGGAATAAGGTAGTACACTGTAATTTTGTAGTTTATTTTGACATTTTAGTTTCTTGAGCATTAATTAGATTCTGGTAATATCTTTCTTATTTTATTTGATCCGTCTATCTATTATTTGATAAGTCAGAACCTCTATCAATATTTTTCGACTTCACAGAGTGACTGATTATAATCAGTCATTCAGACCTTGATTAGCATTTTTCAGCAGATTTATAAATTTGTGATTCTTGGTATTTCTCATGTACGGTGGGAGAGCTGTAAGATAATCCATTAGAAATTGCAGTTAACAGACACATACTCAGATAAATATCCAAACAACCCTTTGACACTTTTCCAGCACCGTTAAAAGCTACATATTGTTTAGTAGAGGCAAACCTTTTTGATTATAAGCGAGAGTTAAGAGCATGGCTGGGAAACATGTTTTCATATTCACTGCGTTGTAATATATTGCGTCTATTCCTATGGTGCTATGAGGGCAATAATGAACATCCTATTCAAAAGAATGCAATTGACATAGGTCTACTAAAGATACGCTGAATAAATTTATTGCTTTAATCAGAACTAGTCATATTGCTATACCAATTTCAGAATTGTGAGACACTGAATTTCACTACCATTTCAACACCATCGATATGGGACATAGTCGATGACGACATTATAATACGGACGGAAGTTAACCGGTTGTCGTTTGGGAGAAAATTTCCCTGCTACTCGATCGTTTGATTCAGAAATGCTAAACGTTCACTGTCACGATTCCTTCATGCCTATACAGTTTATGGATGCGCTGACAGATTTGCACAAGTCATGTAATATAATGGATATCCATCAGGTAAACCTACTCAATAATAAGTGAATAAGCGAAGTCCAAGTGTTTCTACAGATTCTTTCCGATAAAACCCAAAGATGGCTTCAAATCACTCGACGTTCGAAGGAAAAGCAGAATGTGAACCAGTTTTTTTTCAAAGATATCGTTTTACGAGAGGAAGATTTCGTTATATTCTGCCTTTATTGAAGGACTACCCTTCCAAATCTGTCAAAAATCGAGGAAATCAGCCGCATTCCATTCAGCTGAAAGTGGCACTCCGATACTTTGCGAGTAGAAGTTTTCAAATTTCTATTGACAGCTTGTTTATAAGCTTTCCCAGTCGACAGCAAGCAAAATTGTGCAGAGGTCTCTCCGGCCATTGCAAGAGAGCACCCGCTATTCACTAAATTTTACAAAATTTCCAAATCTATCTCAACGATGCTTATTTTATGGATCTTCACGTGCTTTTGACTTGTGTGGATGGTAGGCCTACTCATATTCCATTACAAGTGCATAGCGTACATCTTAGAAGCTATACAATCTACTTTCTATTTCCGTAGATCTCCTGGTCTCCACATGTAGATGACCGGGAGGCCTGCCTGCAGAAATAGGAAGTCACGGATGAAAGCATATTCTCGAAAAAGGAGAGTGAAACTGACTCTGATTGAAAACACGATCTACATTCAAGCAAAAGGCTCAGTTCCAATCCACTGAACATGAAACAGTAGAATAATGCCGGCATCCTCATGTACGTTTAGGCGCCTTCCTACCTCTAATTAGCGCCCTCTCCATTATCAAGAGCCCCGGACAACACATTTAGAAAAGCATCCCGCGACTGTGATTAGAGGAAATATGGGTTGATTGTCCATGCTTTGTTTTCAGCTCAAACAGAAGGTTTTTATCTACCTGCAAGAATCGTAACTTCACTTAGTCACTGTGCAAGTAGCCTACTCACTGTGTACTCAATAAGTCTTTAGGCATAATTATAAATGATCATATTCCATTCAGATAACTAAATCTAAGTCGATCTTCGAATATCGATCTTCACAAAATGTGATACATGCCTAGTCCATCACACACTGATTCGCACTGTCACACACTGTGTGAAGTGTAAATACACGCATGCTTGATGATCCGCCAGTTATGTTATCATTTGGTTGCTTGTATGCAATCGCCGCTACTCCATGCAGCTGTCACTCGTGCGATTGATGTCTTCATGAGCAAAGACAAATGTTGTCAGACGACAGAGTAAGTCAATGAAGGTTGCTATTGAAGCAATCCTGCACATTGAAATTGGACCCTAATCCCTTGTAATCAGAATTCGTCCTTTTTGAAACTCAGCACCAGTTCTGAACAGGTCTGAAATGTAGGTGAAGAATAGAAGAGCCAACTTTTCATCAACTTAGATGCAATTATGTCGGAAATCTATGACGTCTACGAAAGACTTCAGTTGTAGAGACAATGCAAGTGTTCGATTACCTGAAGCTTCTGCTGATTGAATTAGTATTGAAGACCATGAACAATGTAACAAACTGAGTCGCAGCTTCACGATTTTGCCACGACTCTAATTTAGGCCGACCTTATGTAAGGTGACATTGAATGCCATAAAATTTCACAGCAGATAAAGGGAGACTTTGTCGTAAGGAACTCCTTCACGAAGGGAGCTCCAAAGGAGCGTTCAGGAATACTTCTAAGTCGAGGCTACCTTGAATAAGGACATCTTGGAAATGACTACCTAGGTCAAAGCGACCTTATGACGAAAATGTATGGAGGTACAAGAATACGGCCCAGTGATTTGGTGGGGTTATCTTGACAAACTAAATTCAAGGTGTTTTCTTTGAAAAAATATACTTTATAAAACGCGAAGACTACGAATTACATTGCATAGTTAAATTACTTTGAAATTTCTAGAATTATTTGATTATTATTTATTTAGCTATCCTAGTTAACAAGAGCTTACAAATAATCAGGGATAGGCTTAAAAGTAATTACCTTTCTGTCAAGAATAATTCGGGAATCAATACTTCCTGGAGTATTAAGTCCTCTGGAGATTTACCTGATAGGACATCAGACATTAACTGCTATTCCCTTCAGGTGTATGATTTCTCCATGCTTTACACTAATTTAAACTTGAGTCAAGTTAAAGATTCTTTGAAGAAACTGTGTGACCTGATTTTCAGCACATCCAAAACCTTCATTTGCATAGGATAGCAAAACCTTCTTCTCGAACAAAAAGTACAAGGGGTATCACTGCTGGTCGAAAGAACAATTCCTTATTGCCATAAATTTCATTCTTGACAATGACAACATTTCCATTACTTTTGGGGGAATTGTCTTTAAACAGATTCGAGGCATTCCAATGGGGGGAATTCCAGTTCACTGTTATCTCATCCTTTCTTAGTCTATAGGGAGTTCAGGTACATGACTGGTTTTCTTGCTGCCAAAAAATTTGGTTTAGCCAAGCTCCTATCTTACATCACTGGTTATGTTGACGACATTTGTGTTTTCAATTACAAACATTTTGATCGAATCCTTTCTAAAATTTATCCTCTTAACCTCTTGACCAAGGGCCGAAACCTTGCTCTTGCAGCCACATGCTTCCCCCCTGATGACTCCTCGCATAGCTTTATATTTTTTTAGAATTTCAGTTCTTCTTGTATGTTATATACCTATAAATCTATATTATATCTAATCTATATAAACTATATAATATATATAATCTATACTATATCGAAATATCTATATATTTATGTGTGAGTTGGTTTTCATGTATTATGTTTTTACATGCATGTACCCAGTCAAAGTACAGTCTGCGACATTTTATTAGGACCACCCATATTTTTTTAGTTTTTTACACCTAGCTACTTGTTGATGTCATATTATCTTTCACCCTTGTCAATACATTAAATAGGCATGTATGCCAACAATATACCACAACATAGCCATCTACTGATTAGTAACATAGACACCAGACACTCAAACATAAAAATTGACCGCGACATATTATTAGGACCACCTTCGACATTTAGATAAGAAGCTTTCTTTTAGACATGACAACGCTAGATAAAGATCTATTATCAGTTATTTACTTATATGTCGATTTCTTAGCAATACAAATTGTGTGTTCTGGTTGCCTTATTTGTGCATTGTCGGCTTGCTGTGAGAAAGCCGCATGTGAGAAACTATCATTAATGTGTGGTGTGTGTCGTCCCCTGCGCACGCACACTGTTGTCTGTCAACAATAAAGATATTAATATTCATTATCAAATCGATCCTTGATTTGCTTTGCATCATCGAGACCAGATATCTGAACTATTGAGATAACATGGATATCTACCAATACGATTTATGTTAAGGTCTAACGTGGAAAGTCTAAATCTTACTCATGAGTAAAAACGGATCTAACAACAAGCATAAGTGGCTCGTAGATGGAAGCTTTGTCTCGCGAAGAGTTTTCTCAGCGTGAAATCGCTACTCGTTGTTATGTTTCAAAGTAGTCGGCACTACTTGTTCAACGGAATATGACTTCTGGAAATCCTTATGCAGCAAACCGACAATGACGTTGTGAAGCATGATGAAAATCTACGACACAAGATGGCCGATTCCAAGAGCGCAGGCCTACTGTTTGAAAAGGGTGGCTAATAACGTCGTCCCAGCTACGAAGACCATGGTAGAAGCGTTACATCAACGAAGCGGCACACACTGTTCAACGAGGGATGCATAAAATGATTGCCAGCGGGATTGCGGTCAAGGAAAGTGTCGTAACTGACCCCATGCATGAAGATCTAATAGGCTTAATTTTGCCACTCGCCATGTCAATTGGAGCGTCAATGACTGGTGAATGGTGGCATTCTGCGTAGAGCCGAGCCTTGAGTGTCACCAGACTACTCGTCAGCGAATGTGGCAGTCACGTGGATCACTTGCTCCTGCGTTTCAGCCCGTCAAACACCAAGCAAAGGTCATGCTGTAGGCCTGTTTTCTTGCGAGGAAACTGGTAGGCTTCATGTTTGTGAGTGCCCTATTAACTCTATTCGACTTCATCCTTACAAGTGCTTCAGAGAAGGGTGATTCCATAGTACGTGACTGCTGGTTTCCGGAAAACAACGGACTGCTTATGCAAGAGGGAGCTCCCTGCCACACTGTCAGTATTGTGAAGCGACGTTTTGATAACATCAGCGCCACTTTGTTGGAAGGACCATCTCCGATGTAAACCATTCAGAACATTAATGCGCTATCATGAAGCATCGGCTGCATAAGATTTACATAAGATGTTTGGGTTGCTAATTACAAAACAAAAACGCAGCGTTGTCATGTCCAAAGGAAAACTTTTTATGTAAATGTCGAAGGTGGTCCTAATAATATGTCGCGGTCAATTTTTGTATTTGATTGTTATAGTGTATATGTTATTAATCAGTAGATGTCTATGTTGTGGTATATTGTTGGCATACATGCCTATTTAATGTATTGACAAGAGTGAAAGATAATATGACATCAACAAGTAGCTAGGTGTAGAAAACTAAAAAAATATGGGTGGTCCTAATAAAATGTCGCAGACTGTACACTGAAGTATTATTGAAGTTTTTGACGGCAAGTAAAACTGAGTAGAGAAAATTAAAGTTTTACTTCGATTTTCTACCCTAAACATTACTAAGTCATTTCTGCACTGAGAAACGAAAAAAAAGTTTTATTTAAGTTTCTAGGGTTTAAAATTGTAAGTATTTACCGAGTTGGAAAACTGAAGTATTACTGATGTTTGGGAACTGAAGAAAAACTAAGTATTTGTCAAGTTGGGAAACTGAAGTATTAGGCCTACCGAGGTTTGGGAACTGATGAAAACTAAGTATTTACCGAGTTGGGAAACTGAAGTATTAGGCCTACCGAGGTTTGGGAACTGATGAAAACTAAGTATTTACCGAGTTGGGAAACTGAAGTATTACTGAGGTTTGGGAACTGAAGAAAAAGTTAGTATTTACCGAGTTGGAAAAATTTTAGTTTTACTGAATACTGGGAAAATACTAAATGTATAAACCAAAGTTTTACTAAGATTTCACTGTCACAAAAAATTATATAATACTAACTGCATATCACTTCAATTTTACTTTAATAATACTTATTTTTCTTTGACGGGGTATGTGTATATAATATTTGCTGACTTATGTCTATTATGCATGTGTGTGCCTAAGTTTATATATGTTTTCATAAATGCATTATTATGATTAATTTTTGTTGTAAATTCATTGCTAATTTGGGCCATTTATTTTCTCTCCAACTATATCTCATATTCTTTAGGTTATATGACCATTAGTATTGTGTATCTTACTCATTTTAGAGTTTGGATATCTAGATTCCCAGTATTAATTCTTCTGTGCATTTAGACTTTTAATAAACTAGTTTTATTCTAGGATTTGCCAATAGGGTATGTGTTTAACTGTATATTCTTCCGTTCCCGGATCTTCGCATTCGTTAGATATGCCGTGTTTACATATAATTGTCATAAGCGACTCCCACATCTGCTGCTCCAAAGTAAAACTTCGTTTTTTATCTCACAACGCCTCTGTAAGCATATATGTAGCACCACCAAACCTGACTCGTCTACTGTTTCCGACAACATAGATATTTTAAATTTCAAAATCAAATAAATACACAAACTAAATGAATTACAATGAAAACTGAACTACATTTTTTTTTCGTTTGACCAAATTGGCAATGCTTTAAGCATAAAAGCAATATTTTCATCATTTTTCTATATTGCTCCAACTTAGTTGAAGCAATAGCCCCATCCCTAAACCGTCCAACGCCTAATCACGCGGGTTTGGAGTTGGTCTTCGTCAACACTTATCTACGTGGTGTCTTCCATCTGTAGTAGCTAGTCTACAAATCGAATAGTCGATGAATTACTACCGTGTCATTTGCAGTAATCTTCCCCACACACAACAACTTACCTTGACATGCCTTTGTAGTAAACTGATGAAAAAACTCGTCATCGGCTTATCAAATTCGCTACAGAATTACAGCGTGCTGATTCGACGTTGGCATCCAATGAATGACTTGTTCATTTCCATGACGCACGAGACACATTTCCATGCAGTGAATAGTGTCTTGTGTGAAACTGTCTCACTAATAGTTACCTGCCTATTTATAGAAAGTTGATGTGCTCGATATAGATCCATGATATACTATAATGATGATAAAAGAGATCGATTGTTAGAAAACAGACTCGATCTCAAATAGCATTTTCTTAATAATCTGCATTGAATAATGCCTTTTTCGTGGCGCTCCGCAGTGGTGATCAGTTTGCATGTGGAAGAAAGTTCTCTTGAGATAGCTAAACTTTTTGACGTCGCAAAGGTCGGTTTGCGTGATCTCCCGTGCTATAGGTGGTCGGAGAGTCTTTTTGATTAATCCTTGATACTGTAAATACCTCCTCTGTCCAATTCGGAAGGTACCCTTTAGCAAAAACACTTTTCACTTTTGAGATACGAACTTTATCGCCAATTTTCACATCACTTTTCACATGAGTGCGTTTACGTTGGAATGATTCGCGCACTTTATCTACATTGTCAGCATTTACATCTACTGGTCTGAGTCCAATAGAACGATGGATAGAGTGATTGTAGGCATGGAGTGTATCTTGTAGAACCTTTGTCCAATTTTGTGTCAAGTTGGCAGTAAAATGTCGCCACAAGCGATTTTTTAATGTGCGATTAAAACGTTCAACGAGTGCAGCTTTATAAGCGCTCTTTACACTAAACAACTCAATGTCATGGCTCTCAAATAATCTTGTCACATGCTGATTTTCAAACTCTTTTCCTTGATCACTCTGAATTCTTTTTGGAATGCGACCTTCTCGAAAAATTGTTTGGAATGCTTTTGCTACTCCTTTCCCTTCTTTAGTTTTTAAAGGTTGAGCCCACGCATAACGCGAGAAAATATCAATGACGGTTAAAATAAAATTATTGCCCGAGTTATGTTTTGAAATGGAGGCAACATCGCACAAATCTGCTTGCCACTGTTCATCGATGTCATGAACAATATAATGGCGGGTGCGGTACTTCTTTTTCGCTTGTTTGTGGAGTGTATAGGTAGCCTGACCCTTTAACCATCGTTTCACTTGTGATTGTGGAAGACCACTCGCTTTTGATAATTTCTTGATAGATGCAAATCCTGCCGGATGTTTTACATCATAATAGATTGACTTCAAACGTTCAGTCGATGACGGCTGACTCTTTTTCCTCCTTCTCATCTTTTTTCTTTCTTGCCTTTCTACATTTACAACAACTGCAGCATTTAGCTTTAGCGGTTTTGCGATCGTGTTCACATTGCTTAGGGGTTTCATTATGAGAGCTGGCGCAGCAAGTGCAAGTGACAACGACATTCACCTCTGGCGGCTCATTACATGGCAAGCAACACATCTGCTTCATATTAATAGTCTGAGAACATGTATTTCCTAGGAGGAGCTGTTTTACGTTTTCCTTTTACCAGTTTTAGTGGCGATGTAGATCTACGTCGAGTTCTTCCTCTTGTTTGCTTAGTGAGTGTGGGAGGGGATGTAGCAGGTGACGTCTTAAACCAATTTGTTGGCATTTTCATCGCCTGAAGCATTGGAGTAGTAGCCACTGTTGAATCAAGTTCTTTCAATGTCTCATTATTTAAAGCAAATTTTGGCACATTATGCTTTTTCAATAGTTTAAGAAAGTATGACCAATCAGGTGGAACATAGCCCTGACGGCGCTTTCTACGTGTCGCATACTGAATCAAGTCTTCATAACGTGAAGCATCAATCACTTTATTTTCATCTGTAATGATTTCTCCTCTATCATTTACATTGAGATGGGGTTCAATACTGTTGAAAAGAGATATGGCATGTGCGCGAGATGCTAAAGGTGTAGCAGTCGATACAGAGTCACGCATCTTATTCTTCAAGTTTTTCAATTGCTCAACAGTTTCCGATTGTAATAATACAGCACGATGTGGATCTTTGATGTGAACATTTTGCTGATAATCTATTTCTTTCCTATACATTTGATTTGCAAGAGGTTGCTTTACTTGCTGCATGGCAGTCAATTGTACATATTCATCCTGAGGAATAACAATCATGCGAGAATAAGAACTCATAGTTTGTAGATAATCATGGGAGTTTTCAAAATATCACTTCGAAATCTAAATTCTTCCGGACACTCTTGCGTAAAGTCAATGAATAAGTAACCGTATGGTTTTTCAGTAGCTGCTTGAAAAATTTCAATTAAGGCTTTTGATCCTCTTGGTGCAACTTGTCGCGCTAAAATTTCAAATTGACTTTTATCTCGCGGATTCTTGAAAATAGCATAATAGTGTGTATTCAGGTTTCGTGTACGAGCTTCTTTTCCATCAGGAAACAAATTTTGTGTGATATAGATGATAAAGCACCTTTTATGATGTGCTGCGCGAGTGAACATATCTGTAACATCTTTTGAATTCTTACTTTCTTTTAATAAATCATCCAATACAACAACATCATTAGACTGAAGTTTATCCACTGGAATAATTCCTTCATGTCGAATAAAGTTGCGACTTTGCAATTCCTGAAACAGCGACGGTTGATAAATACCATAACACCAAATCACTCGATTGATAGGTTCCCTAAACAACTCCCTTCTTTTATCCAATAAATTCAGCGTGAAAACAGTTTTACCTGCATGAGATGGACCTGATACAGTCAGAACTTTATCGCATTGAAGTCTGAAATCCATTTTATTACTTTGAGACTCAACATTTGCATAATTAACGCTTAGAGCCAAAGATATTTCCCAATAGGTTGCCCACGGCAGGAGCTATCATTGGAAGTATTGCTGAAAGGAAACCGCCCTTTTGTGTTAGAGTTTTCCTCTTTCTTTGAAGGGCGACTTTAGGATTGGAGATGAAACGCAATTTTGTAGCATATCGCTTAAGTAACTTTCGTTGTTTTGGTGCTAATTTCTTCGTCCTCAACTTTCTCACATGAGAAATAATTTCACAAATGAATTTATCGTTAGCATGTCGTATAGCATTGTATCGCTGATTTGCTTTCATTCGTCGGAGAGCTTGAATGGCTGAAGAAAACTTTTGACTTTTACGTTTCGTCATTTTACGTTTCGCCATTTTCCGTGTTAGTCTTTGCTAAAACCTATCTTTACCACATTTGCATAGGTACTAACTATTGCGGCATAAGTGACACTCGAAATGAGCAATATCACAGTGGTTACATTGGCAAAGTTGAATGCAATTACGTATGAAACAGCGTTGACAAAAAGCATGCTTACATCTCTTGAAGATGCGCTTTTCATTTCCATCCTTTCGTTTACATACATCGCAACACATAGTTTCACCGTTACTGATGTCTATAGCAAGTCTTTTTGAAGATATGAATTTGCTAGCCTTTTCTAAATAATAGACGCATGTACAGAAGGAATATACTTCGAGAGTGAGCAGACATAGCTCGAAAACCAGTTGTGCTACAATCAAGTACCACTGCATTTTCAATTTTTCTTTATGGAAAGTTGAATGTGAATATCTGAAATCGCTTCAATCACTAGACTGCTACCATGATGGTTAAATGCGTTAAGACGTTCAGCAATTTTTATCATATGTCTTTTAAAAAATTCTTCGGGGTGATCTACCACTTCCATTGAATAAGAAGTAAAATGGAAAGAGCGAGTTTCCACCTCTTCCTTTCCAAAATGACTAAACTTAATTTTTGCAACTAATCGCGCCATGACAATGCTATCAGAGAATGTATTCATTAACTCTAGAAATAGAGTGCTAGCATCATCGAGCACTGCTTCGATGTCAGTCTCATCTTTATGAAAATTTATCACATAATCTTGAACAGCTCCTTTTAAACTTTGCCTATGAAAACGTAATGTTCCGCAGTCGTTTGAGAAAGACATGATCGCCCTTTATCTAACCCATCCATTGCATGAAAACAACAACTCTTCTCATAGTAACATTTATTGAATAACGGTAACAAGCATGCATTATAAATCAATGGTTTGAAAGAGATAAAATAGATACAGCTGATAACTATCATACAGCGAGCAATGATAACCATACAGGACTTTGGCAGTGTTGAGGTAAGGAGGAAAGAAGCATTGGTTATGAACGTAGCTACTACAACGAACAGACAAAATAGGAACACACAAATCCTTAAAACGTTTCGTGACTTCATGATAATGTTGATTCACTCTACTATCCCAAGGCGGGAGCAAAATATCATCAATGATTAGATTGGGAAATACTTTCCTCTCCTTACCAGGATTATTACAAAAGATGCGTATAACATTGAAAGCAGCTAACCATCGTTTAAAGTCAATAAGAAGAGCACTCTCAGAAGAAAAGCCATAGTCTTGCAAATATTTCAGATTAAGTCCATGAATGTGTTTTCTCGCCCATTGATCAACATTGGGATCGCAGTTGGCATGTTGATGATAGACACTAACAATCTGATATGTCCAATTGTTCATAGCAATAGCACTGAGCTCCTGTACAGGTTCACCCTCACAATCCATAAAAATGATGATAGAAGCCTAAAACGGAAATTTACACATCTAAGGAAGCGTTCTATAACATATTACAAAATGAAGAATTACATCGATGCTTTTCACGACAAAATACACAAATGATATGATGGCAACGAAGAAGTAAAATGTATCTAATAAGACCACGTCTATGACACTCAAAGCACATAAGCGAATTGTCATAGGGTAGAGTTAGGAAAGGACTAGTAATTCTCCTTCTTTGATTTGCGTTTTGATGTAGCATTCTTCTCCGACTTGCGCTTCGTACCACTGCTGTTGAGGATTTGATCAATTATGTCATCTACGCTGGCTGGTTTTGGAATATATAGGATGGATTCCATATGCATGGAGAGAGAGGCTATTTTATTATCTTTGTGCTGACCATAATATAGTCCATTCACTTTGAAAAGGATATCCCAAGTACCTTCTCCGAGCTCGTCGCATGTGATGATTGTTGAATGATCTCCCTCCTTCTTATAGTAAGTACACCAATGTGATACCGGTAGGCAAATTTGATTACCATCCCAAATCTTTCTATAGGGAGTATCCTTGTCATCTCTCGCTTTCCACTCTTGAGCAAGAGGAGTAGGAATGTTCATATTTAATGTCACGTACTCCTCAATAATATCGAGTTGGCGGCGAATGTACGTACTCACGGGGATCAGTATGTAGTCCCCATACTGATTGCGCATTATCTTGACATCCGTGGAAGGGAGCATTCCCGTTTGGAGTACTACGCTATGATCGTCATAACGCAAGACTTGTTTAAATTTACGCTGTAGCGGTGTAGGATTATGTACCTTGGTTGTTTCTTCCACTGGCCTCAGTTGTAGATGATCTGATCGGAGCGAACCTTGTAACGTTTGACCGTCATTTTGTCCTACTAGTGCAGCAGATGGAGTAGATGCCTGAAAATGAAAAAAAGATTGTATTAAGTTTACGTTCAAGGGAGGAGAGGGAGGGAAGTAGCGACTTACCATTTTAGTTGGATAATAGAATAGAGAGAGAAAATGTGCGTCCGTCACTCGTGTGATTCAACGATGGAATGATTCTCACTGTGGAAGGCTCGCTATTTATAAAGAAATGCTTGATTCTCATTGGATGATGATCCTCATTGGACAATAACATCGAGCTGATGAAACAAACTTTGGTAAAGGTCCCAGGTCGAAATTCCACACTTTGGAAAATTTTTAATTTTTCCCATACAAAGTCACTCTGACACTTAGGATTTTTTCAGGTGAGCTCCGACCTAAAATCTTGTAACCGCTCTAACTTTTGAACGGCTGCTCCGATTGACTCGCAACGAAAAATGCGGTCGAGCAGTGTTTCATCCTCTTTCCAATGCAAGTCGAACGAACAAAATCCGTCCACTAGAACCAAAGTTAGAACAAAGGGGGGGGGTCAGCGAAATTTGATGAAACAAACTTTGGTAAAGGTCCCAGGTCGAAATTCCACACTTTGGAAAATTTTTAATTTTTCCCATACAAAGTCACTCTGACACTTAGGATTTTTTCAGGTGAGCTCCGACCTAAAATCTTGTAACCGCTCTAACTTTTGAACGGCTGCTCCGATTGACTCGCAACGAAAAATGCGGTCGAGCAGTGTTTCATCCTCTTTCCAATGCAAGTCGAACGAACAAAATCCGTCCACTAGAACCAAAGTTAGAACAAAGGGGGGGGGTCAGCGAAATTTGATGAAACAAACTTTGGTAAAGGTCCCAGGTCGAAATTCCACACTTTGGAAAATTTTTAATTTTTCCCATACAAAGTCACTCTGACACTTAGGATTTTTTCAGGTGAGCTCCGACCTAAAATCTTAAATGGCGTCTCACATGTAAACGAAGACAGATAGGAACAAGCCGTTTGTTTCAGTGAATTTGTCTCACTCTTAGCTTTCAAATGACACCTCACTCGACAAAATCCGTCCACTAGAAGCCAAGATCGAAGCAAGCTGTCCAGAGGGGGGGGGACGTCAGCGAAAAATATTTATCTCCGATTGCTTTCAAATTCACCATACAGATGCAGAATTTCACGCTGAATCCGAATCTGGCCTCCGTTTTCACATCCGAGGCCGCGTTTGGACACTACACACCAAAACATACCACAGTTTAACCAAGACAACCTAGACGGTCGCCCACGTCAACCTAGACGGTCGCCCAAGTCCACCAGGCGGTCGGACACAGACACCCAAGACTCACACACTGACGGTCCAGAGGGGGGGGACTCAGCGATGGCGGCCATCTTGCGCTATCTGGTGTTCGCCGTTTTCTTACTACTGTAGAAGACTGAAGGAGTATGGGTATCGCAGTTGCAGACCGGCAAAGAAACCGCGCCTTACCAAGTCGATGCGACAGAAAAGGCTATCCTGGGCACGCGAACACTCATCTTGGACAGTGGACGACTGGTCGAAGGTAAGAGTCATTTTTCCTTTTTATATTCTATAATGATTTTATCTAGATTAATATTAGAAGAAACTGAATTAGCTCATCAAATGTTTCATTATGACTCGATCTTATATCATTAATCCTCTATATTACAGGTCTGCTTCTCGGACGAATCCACACTCGAGTGCCATGACGGGAACAGAGCACTAGATTGGCACAAGGTTGGATCTCCAAGGCCAATCATCCAATCCGTCAAGCATCCGACTAAAGTAATGGTGTGGTCTATCATGTCTGCCAAGGGTGTTGGTCGAATGACGGTGGTCGAGGGCATGATGAACTCCCAAAAGTATCTACAGGTTCTCCAAACACTGGTCTTGCCCCAACTGCGGGATTGGTTCCCGCACTGTGAAGGAGTTTTTATGCAGGATGAAGTTCCTTTTAGACAACGTAACGGTACTACCATGGCCAGGTAATTCCCCGGATTTAAATCCGATTGAAACCTTATGGGCAATCATCAAGATACGCTTAAGATGTGAAACCATCACCAACCGAAATCAAATGATTGCAGCCATAATTCATCGCTGGTATCGAGATGATTCTATTGCAGAAACGTGCAAGAAATTGATATTCACAATGCCTGAACGCATTCAAGCCGTGATTGATGCGAAGGGAGGTAACACGAACTTTTGAAGATTTTGGTAAGCTATTGTGACTAATTATTTGTTATACCTTGGTAATCCACTTAAGCAATCGATCGTTTTTTGGAAAATATTCATTTTTGTCAGAGTGTGACTAATAATTTGTGAGAGACTGTAAGTCTATATAAAGCCTTTTCGACACCTTAGAAAAGAGTACAATTTTTTAGCGAAAAAAACAGTCGGGGTTATATGGAAGTAATATATGGAATATGGATATGTAGAATAAATGTGGAATATGTATATATGGTATATATGGAATACCTATCAAAGTAGCATGTATATATCTAAAACAAACGAACTAAAACTCCAGACAAAGTACCTATAGGGGTACTACGCTATAGCGGGTACAATTTATCAACAAAAGTTAATTCATAATTGTTTTAGAGAACATTTGTAGCATGAAACCGAACCAAAGCACGATTCACAACACCAGAGGTCGCAGAGCCCACATTTGAACCAATCTTCGGATGCATATTCCCATTCAGCTTCACAGCAGCAACATACTTGATCTTCCACTTCTTTTGACTTTTGTCGGACTGCTCTTGACTTCTTCGGACGTGATACTACTATGGTAGAGTCCTGTACAACTGAACACTGATAAATTGAGCTGGATGTGCAAGGTAGATCGTTGGGAGATTGCCTGTCATTTGCTGAATCTGTTTCTCGAGCTGTCGGAGTTCTCTTGCGATCAAATCTCATTTTGACTGAGTTTGTGAGCTCTGTTATCAGGTGAAGTCAAATGAAGATTGTGGTGACGCTCATGCGCTGGGTTCATTATTTTCTTGGGACTGTGGATGACATTTCTAACCACTGATGGCGCAGAATCAGCACTTGAAATCGAGTCTGATGTTTTCAGAGTTGTCTTGCACGATTGAGCTCTTCTTCATTTTCTCTGTTCGATTTGAAGGACTGAGAGATCGAAAATTCTTGGTCTCGAACTGTATTTTTCAATGGAAATATTCCACAGTGAGTGAAAGCTTCAACAACGAGTCCTCGCTTCTCTTGTGGACCTTTGAAAAATAGAGTAGCAAAATCTTCAGTTGTAATAGCGACGACACCAGAATTGTTCAGAAAATTTTCAAGTGCTTGACACCATGCTCGTTTCAATACAGCGTTGAAGTGTGTGTCAAGAGGTTGGAGCTGATGGCTTGTATGCGGTGGAATACAGATCAGCTCAATCCCGTGTTCAGTGCAGTAATCTATGGCGTTGAGAGAGGCATGCGATACATGTCCATCTAAAATGAGAATGCATTTCTTTCCGTCGATCTTGGTTCGATGTTTTTCAAAGTGGGCCAGGTATTGCAGAAATGTTTCTGAGTCAATGTAACCTGATTTTGTTGATGACACAGTTATATTCATCCCATCATATATCTGTCTCACCGAATTCATTACCTTCTTACCCTTGCAGATAATGAAGGGCGGAAGAATGTCACCAGAAGCACTCACTGTAGGTAAAACAGTCGTTAGTCTTCCACGCTCACCAGATAGGACTGCTTGTACAGATCGAGCACCTTTCTTTGCGACAACACGACTGGAGGTGTTTGGTACAGTAGATAGTCCGGTTTCATCGGTATTGTATATCAGTTGTGGATATATCGACTATAGTCGTTGATATCGAAAGAATCGAATAAAAGTCTCAGATCTTTGAAGTACGATTCAACACGGTCTTTGTTGAAGGCTTGAGCACGAGCCGCGGAGAGTCCTTCTGGTTTGCGCAAGGTGAGGTCAGGATTTCTCCTCCTGAACGCTAACCACCAGTCGTGAGAAGCACAATTATTCTCATACCAGTTCTTGGGGATGGGCTTCTGCAATTCTTTACGTCGCTGAAGGATAGAAGCGTACTCAAAAGCAGCAATTCTAACGGTTGTAATGGTCACAGGGAAGCCCCGTTCACCAGTATAGAGAATTCTTTGGCAAAGAAGTTGTTCTAGATGATTTGTAAAAACAGTCTTTTGACCTGGACGCGTTGTTTCATCTGCAATATGACGACGCATCGTATTTCTAGGGACACTGTGACGCCGTGAGCGAAGCACCTTGCTTGACGAGAGATACAGCACATCGCAATTGTTCAGGTTTGTATTTCAAGCGAAGACCCTTGGATTTGTAATTTCTAACCATGATAAACGTAAACCGTCAAGCACACGCACTCATAACGGACGACAGTGGTACGTATTCGTATGGGAGCACTTTAACTGAGACGTGCGATCAAAGTGTTTGCGTGCGATCGATTTCTCTCTCGGTATAGCGACCAACTCTGAACCAATAGCATCGGGTTATATGGACAGGCAAGGTAGACGGAATCATACATGATGATGAAAATAAAAATAGCCATAAGGGTTGAACAGTGATGCTGCGCGCTATTCTCCATTCACAGTAGACTATTATCACTCGAGTTTTCGAATGAGTCGGAGACGGTAAGTCTTATAATTTTCCGTCAGAATGACAAAATAGACAATGAATTTTCTTTCAATGACTGACTTATGGAATGTTTTGTTCTTATGAAAATGACTCATAGGCATCATATGGATGTATCAAAACAATCTATATAAGCCAAACTAATGATTAGATCATGTTATCAATTGTTGTGTTCTTTCTAACCTTATGTAGATGACTTTAACAAGAGTCAACCCCGACTCGAAAAATAAATTTAATATCATTGTAAGATTTTCAGCATTCTCCAAACTTCAAATTAAGTAATATCTGTTATGTTTTGTTATGTTATAATTGTTTTAACCTGCTGTTATAGAGATATGAACATTTTCGAATTTGTGTTTCATAACGTGTTCTTCATCAAGCTGAATAAAACCTACATAAACACGCTGTCGTCGCTTTCTCAGGTATCACAATTTATTCAGCTTGATGAATATCTGATTAAGTCATTCTTAGACTTATCCGACAATGGATAGAATAACACGTCCCGAAAAGTTTGACATTCCTCCAAACACGCCCTCTGGCGGCAAGCATTGGAAACTCTGGAGTAGGAACTTCACCTACTTCCTCTCAACAATCGCGGCTCACAAACCAGACGAACTGGAGGTGTTATTCCTGCACATAGGTACCAACGTGGTCGATATCATTCAGGACTGCACGAGCTACGCGGATGCTATAGGAAAGCTCAACTCGGCTTACCTGAAGACGCCTAACGAAGTATATGCGCGTCATTTACTCTCTTCGAGGGTACAAAAATTAGAAGAAAATTTGGATGAGTTCATCCTTGCTCTCAACAATTTGGCTAGTGACTGTAATTTCCAGAACGTTACCGCCGAAGAAAATCGCCGTTTATTCATCAGAGACTCTTTTATCAGAGGACTTCGGTCTCCTGCTATTCGTACTAGACTTCTTGAAAATAAGAAGCTATCATTGGACGACGCTATTCTACAAGCTAAATCCCTCGAGCAAGCGCAAAGCAACGCTGAATCTTATGCAAGTAATTTCAACACCGTCGCGTCAATCCTCAACTCCGACACGCAAACCAGGCAACTAAGCAGTGAAGCCAACAGTCTCCAGACACAATCACTGGTAGGCCTTCATGAAAGCGCACCCAGCATCGCCAACCCGAATGAAACTCTAGCCACTACACGTCTAAATCAAAGGACAAAAGACTCCTGTTACTTTTGCGGCATGAGACGGCATCCACGACAAGAATGCCCGGCCCGCGACTCTACCTGCAACAAGTGTGACAAGAAGGGCCACTGGCAAAAGGTATGCCGCTCAAAACAGAAATCGCCACAAATATCAGCAGCCATTCAGTCGTCGCCAACGACTACTCTTGCCGCCTCATTCGTATCAGCGGCATGCCGCTCCCCTGTCAAGGTTAACGCAAGTATCGACGGCCAATCTATCAAAGCATTAATCGACTCAGGAAGCATCGACAGTAATTACATTTGTGAAAACCTCGTTGATAGACTTAATCTTGCTGTTAATCCGCGGTCAAGTTGTGTGTCCATGGCATCCACAAATCTCACAACTAATGTAAAAGGATTCTGCTCTGCGAATGTGAAGTTACTCGGAAGAGAATACAAAAACGTTGAACTTTCCATTCTGCCTGAACTGTGCAACGACATCATCCTCGGTCTTCCCTTCTTTCAGCGACACGAAGCTGTCACTTTCGCTCTTGGGGGCACGGAGCCCAGCCTTAAGATCGGTGACGAACCTAATCTCAAATTCTGCGCACTCACTCGAATGAAAGTTGAGACTCCAAGGCTCTTCAGCAACCTAACTCCAGATTGCCACCCTATAATCACGAAACCCCGTCGCTTCAGCGCTAGTGACGAACAGTTCATAGAGAAAGAAATTCAACGCCTTCTGAAAGATAATGTTATCGAACCCAGTCGTTCGCCCTGGCGCGCCCAGGTAGTCGTAACTCACAATCAAAACAAGAAGAAACGAATGGTCATCGACTTCTCGCAAACTATTAACAGATTTACACATGTGGACGCCTTCCCTCTTCCCAACATTCATGATCTCGTGAACAAAATCGGAAAGAATAAGTTCTTCAGTGTAATCGATCTCTCGAGTGCTTACTATCAAGTGGAAATAGAACCATGTGAAAGGCCGTTCACCGCTTTCCAGGCTGGAGGACAGCTCTACCAATTCACAAGAATCCCCATGGGAGTCACGAATGGAGCCGCCGCCTTTCAACGGGTGATGAATGATATTATTAAACCCTGGGACCTAAAGGAGACCTATGCTTACCTTGACGACGTGACGGTCTGCGGAGCCAATAAGGAGGAGCACGACTTGAACCTGGAACGCTTCTGGAAAGCCTCGAACGCAGTGGGGCTAACCATAAATCGCGAGAAATGCAGGTACGGCTTACAAGAAGTTAGTATTCTTGGATACTCAGTCTCTGAAGGCACCCTCCGACCAGACCCCGAAAGGCTACGCCCACTACAGGAACTCCCAATACCGCATGAAAAGAAGTCCCTACAACGACTTATTGGCCTACTCGCTTACTACGCGAAGTGGATCCCGGGTTACTCGAAGAAAATTAGACCTTTGATAGAATCAAAGAATTTCCAATTATCCCAAGAGTGTCGCGACGCAATCAAC
>CAJQUW010015562.1:0-164548 GCA_907163375.1 Prostheceraeus crozeri | reverse complement strand
TATTCATCGTTATTCCATCATGGGTGCGAGGAGTCAATATCATTTCTTCCAAATCATTCACATTCTGAATATTGCTATCATAGCAAATACTAGAAACGCCAACCTCCCATTCACCTTCTAAATGCAGTGGCCGATTTAATTCTACTCGATAGTCTGATGGTTTATTTTTGGGAAATTTATTCATAGAAGCATTACTGGCAAGTAGATTAGAAACGAGTCCTTATTTTCACTTTCCATATTATTCACATTGGAAAAATATATTAGCATACTTTTGCATTAACTCTTCATTCGGAAATGGAGTGTGATACTTGTCACAGCATCTTTATGAAAAGGAATCAACGCACCAGCATCGTCATAAATGGCAATATCAATTTGTGGGATGTAGTTTGATTTCAGCTTTGTATAATGCACTTTCTTGAAAGTATGCTCAGATAAAATACTGCAGCTTTTTGGCTGGTATGGTATCATTGCTAGCAATGGAGCTTCAACATCTCCCACACGTACATCTTCACCAATATTGGAATATATCTGAAAATAGTTAATGCGACGCGATAGCGACATGTCTGCGCTAGCTTTTGTTACAGTACCACTTTTAAAGATATTTTGATCAAAACCCAAAATGTCCATTAGAGTTTTATCCATAATTAGTTCAATACCTTTTCCACTTATAGTGAGAGACAAAGTACCTTCTTTTTCAGAAAATGAAATATGTTGGTCATTAATCACTTCATTTAAATAATCTACAACCAATTTAACCGAAGTAATAATGCGAGGCATCAACACTCTTGTTTCATGTAAGATACCACCTAAAGGCTCTACACACTTTCTGTATAAAGATACGGTCCATTCTGTATCAAATTGATTTGACCTTTCACATGGTAAATGTTGCATATCAGATTTTCCATGAACAGCTGCAGAACGATGTCGTAAGAACTGATGAAAATCTTTTGAACAAACTAATACTAGATCATCATCATTTAATTTGCTTATTGCAATATGATTAGATGATTTAATATAAGTCAATGTTGCCACTTGTTTACCATCAACTCGAAGGAGATAATTAAATTTCTTCAATAATGTTTCAGGAGCCATGTTTGTCTTTCTTGGCTTAATCACAATCTTCTTCACCAACGTCTTCTCATTTCTTGGAATAAGATATACATAATAAGCTTCCTCTCGATATATTAACTGTTTATGACCACTTATGTGGTAATTAACGTTAAAATTATCATAGCTTGTTAAGGCGCTAGCGAGGTAGCCTAAATCATTTCTTAAACTTGGACTTAAACCAACAATCCAATCTTTCTCAACTACATGATGTACATAAGTATAATCATCATTGTGCGGAGTAAATTGGGCAATATGTTTACACGTTTTATTCAAGAAATCATATATAAACTTTTTACATGATAAGAGATCTTTCTTTGGCCACTGTGGAATGTATACTCGGCACCCCTTTTCACATTGGTAAGCAGCTGTACGCCTCATATTAATAGTCATCACCTCATGATCAAAAGTATAGACACAGTTGTATAAACAAGTTGAGTGACACCAACTTCCCAATTTCCATTTAGCTGTTGTGCATGATCAATGGGAGTAGAAAAGAGTGCGGCTCGATTACTAGTAAATCTCTTTGTAGCCGCATTGCTAAGCAAAATATGATAAAACGACATTTTTATATTGCTGATCTGCAACTTTGCATAACATCATGAAGACTTGGATTTTGGACTCTCTACAATATATCAGAGTTGATCGTGATGGAAACGTACATTTCAAAAATTCTCATGCTCATACATCAAGAGGAATTACATTAACATGGCGACAATTTGTCAACCTCAATGATATCATGAGGGATTTGGAATATTTTGAAACATTAAGATTCATCTCCTTGGGTGATCAAGTTTGGCTTCAACATTACAGAAATGAAATTGAAATCTACCATTCTCATTCCGCAAACTGTTTCTCATTTCGCAAATACAATTGGGAGAAGTATAGAAGATATATACATCGCTCCATCATGACATTTATTCGTCGTGAGTTCATCGCCCTACTATGCAAATCTTAATCAGACATGACTACCACACATCATGAGTTGGAAATTAGATTCCCTACAACGTATTGAAACGGATCATGATCGAAACGTCTATTTCAAAGATTCAACTGGAAATGTCAGAAGAGAGTTTGCTTTATCTTATCGTCATTTTCAATCTCTACATCATATCATGAAGGACTTGAAATACTTCTATATGAAAAGACATTCACGTATTGGAAATCGCATCTGGTTGCGCGTCAACAATCGGCGAATTCAACTCTATCATTCCCAACTTCATACTAACTTCACATTTCATCAAGGTAGTTGGGAAAAGTATAAAAGGAAGGTACATCGCTCAATTTACTCATTCTTTCATCATGAAGCGCCATCGCTACACCATCGTCAACATTCTCCGTCGCTTCAGACTCTACACCAAAATCGATCTCACAACATTACACCAACAGCTTCCAAACAGCAAGTATTACCCGGGCCGTCCTCAAATGTTAGTGGTGAAGATGAACAATTCACGGAATCTTCAACTCTTCCCAAATGGGACTGTACAGATTCTCGGCGCCCTTTCTCATTCATCGGCGCAGTCAATGCGCTTAGAGCTACAAAGACTACTACGTCGGATATGGAAGAGGGAGAGGTGTGTGATGTCGAATCTGACTGTGGACAATATGGTGATCTCTACTCAATTGAGTGACAGTCTATCATTTTTGAAGATTCGTACCAGCAGTTACAATTTGTGTTATGAACCCGAACTTTTTCCTGCAGCTCTCATTAGTTGTTGGTTACCTGTGCATGTGGCAATCTTTCATAATAGTAAAGTGATCATTACTGGACTAAAATCTCACGTACAAGCAAATGTGATCCTAGACTATCTCATTGAGTATGTACGTACCCAGCGGATTGTAAAATAAAAAACAATTTTTCCAACATGATGTTTTTATTTCAAATCATGATAGAACTTACAAATCATTTTTTCATTAGAGGATGGATTACATGAAAAGTTTTGAATAATAGATGCAAATCGAGATACATGTAAACGTTTTAAGATGAAGTACAGTACAAAAGCACCACACGTTGATGAAAGTGGATGTTGTAGTATGCGTTCATTTCGCTGATATTGACGCGTATGTTTTCTCAACCACTGCTGTGTTGGTATATTTGGAGGTTGAGCAAGAGAGTCAAATAGTTCACCACATCGGTCTTCCCCAATAAAGATCGCTTTCCAATGCTCACCGCCTAAATTCTGCGAATGAGTGTTTAGCACAATAAAGATGGGATAGTGATTTACTGCAGGTGGTAAGGTATCGAGTGAATAGACATTATCGAAAGATTTCAACGTCGCTTCGTCTGCATTACGCTGCACTTTAGTCTTAATATCGTCAGCAGTCAACCAACTCATTAACGATTATACTGAAGAATCACGTCACGATACTTTGTAATTTCAATATTTGAATCGAAGACTGCATAAATTAATACATTGATCGTCTCAGGTAGTGTTCTTTTGAACGTCAAATCCAAACGAATATTATGAGGCACGTTCGCTTGACGATAGGGTGCACTAATATCGCTGTCAGCAGTCAAATCAAATGCATAAATAGTATATCCACTCTTAAACTCTTTCATAGTCAGTCCGTTGGTGTCATCCGTATTGTAAAAGCCAAAGACATCCATAAAATCAACATAACTGCGCATAAATGGATCCGAAGCAAAATCTGGTTTGTAGGGTGGACCAGGATGACTCACACCATTTACACGTAAAGCAATTTCACTTAACTGATTGTGTTTAAAATTGAAAGGATTCTTCTTTATATTACCATTAAATGCATCATTTTCAACCATTGCCACCATGAGGAGCTTCGGTGCTTCCGATGGAAAGAGGCCATCTTTCATGAAACACTTTTGATCTTTCGGAATTGTAAAGGTGAGAAGCTTTGTATGCTGAACGGGGTAAATGGCATTTTGGCGGTTAAGGCCTTCAGCATGCCCTCTAATGACACTTGGATTCGGTACTACTCGACGAATGTAAAGTGCAATATCTTCCACATGAATTCTAAAATTGTCAACTTTAGCAAATGCATTCAGCGCAAATTCAGGCTTATTCAATGTCAGCTTGAGTCGCATGCTGGTATTACAGAGTAAAAACTTTGACTGTCTAAAGAAGTCTAAATTCAGCGGACCATATAGCTGACATATTTTACTATCTTTAATCATAGCAGATCGCTTTACAAAGCCACTGTTTGTTTCAACATCAAATTTTCCTGCTTCATCTCTGTACCATCCCATGGCTTCCATATGACTTTTTTGTGCTGCTGGATGAAACTGTGATACATGATTGAAATATGATTTATAGGGATAATCGCTTTGGCCACCTTCCACCTGCTGCTCTCCAATCGTTAGAGAAACATCGCGAAGTAATGTAGTCAATGGTAAATTGTTCAGTCCAACTTTATGTGCATCGTCAATAGCAGTTCCATCTGCTTGCTGAATTCTAAACCTCAAATCAAGCATCGCATAACTCAAATCTATGTAGTCATCACTACCACCAGGAATAACAAATTCAATGGGACCGGCATTCTCAGCTGTTCGAGGATGATAATCTACAATACTTGAACTAAGAATATCTGTCTGTATGGCTTGTTGATCGAACAAACAAAAACCGGAAGTTTTACACTCCATGATTAGAAGTTATAGCAGCGTCGTCGTTTAGCGCCTGATGAATGATTAGAGCCTCTACGACGTTTGCGTGAATGCCTTTTGACTGAAGATCGCGCCTTACCAGCTCCGCGATGTTTCCTCCTTCCTTTATTCATTCGTTTAGGTGATTTCTTTCCTTGAGTAACACCAGCAAAGGTCTGCTTCAATGTTTTTAAACCGCGTTCCTTCCCACGATTCAACAAACTGCTCTTAAAACTTCTACCTCTGGAAAGATCACTAGCAACATCACCAGCAAAGCCAACGGCATTACTTAAAACATTTCGTTTTAAAGATCTACCGACATTGGATATGAGAGGTGCTACAACAGATTTCAGTGCACCAAGTATGCTACCTCCACGTTGGCGGCGAGCGCCGATGTAAATTTGTCCTCCACCACTTACATAGGAGGGTCGTGAATAAAATGAGGCAGTTGGATTCATAGCTCAAACCCTAAACATTGTTAGTTACAACTTTGCATGAATCACTGTCGATCACTTAGATGAAAGATGTCGGCACGACGCATCTAAGAGTTCATACTTGAAGGATAACCAGTCCATTTAACAAGACACCATTCTTCACCTTGCCGTTTTTTACATCGAATGATTTTCTCTACCAAATATGTTTCACTTTCAGTGACTACCTCAATCTCATCGCGGTAAAAGCTACCCTCAATTTCTTCATTATCGTAATCTTTCAACTTGTAGGTGGTCGGAGAGTCTTTTTGATTAATCCTTGATACTGTAAATACCTCCTCTGTCCAATTCGGAAGGTACCCTTTAGCAAAAACACTTTTCACTTTTGAGATACGAACTTTATCACCAATTTTCACATCACTTTTCACATGAGTGCGTTTACGTTGGAATGATTCGCGCACTTTATCTACATTGTCAGCATTTACATCTACTGGTCTGAGTCCAATAGAACGATGGATAGAGTGATTGTAGGCATGGAGTGTATCTTGTAGAACCTTTGTCCAATTTTGTGTCAAGTTGGCAGTAAAATGTCGCCACAAGCGATTTTTTAATGTGCGATTAAAACGTTCAACGAGTGCAGCTTTATAAGCACTCTTTACACTAAACAACTCAATGTCATGCCTCTCAAATAATCTTGTCACATGCTGATTTTCAAACTCTTTTCCTTGATCACTCTGAATTCTTTTTGGAATCCGACCTTCTCGAAAAATTGTTTGGAATGCTTTTGCTACTCCTTTCCCTTCTTTAGTTTTTAAAGGTTGAGCCCACGCATAACGCGAGAAAATATCAATGACGGTTAAAATAAAATTATTGTCCGAGTTATGTTTTGAAATGGAGGCGACATCGCACAAATCTGCTTGCCACTGTTCATCGATGTCATGAACAATATAATGGCGGGTGCGGTACTTCTTTTTCGCTTGTTTGTGGAGTGTATAGGTAGCCTGACCCTTTAACCATCGTTTCACTTGTGATTGTGGAAGACCACTCGCTTTTGATAATTTCTTGATAGATGCAAATCCTGCCGGATGTTTTACATCATAATAGATTGACTTCAAACGTTCAGTCGATGACGACTGACTCTTTTTCCTCCTTCTCATCCTTTTGTTTTCTTGCCTTTCTACATTTACAACAACTGCAGCATTTAGCTTTAGCGGTTTTGCGATCGTGTTCACATTGCTTAGGGGTTTCATTGTGAGAGCTGGCGCAGCAAGTGCAAGTGACAACGACATTCACCTCTGGTGGCTCATTACATGGCAAGCAACACATCTGCTTCATATTAATAGTCTGAGAACATGTATTTCCTGGGAGGAGCTGTTTTACGTTTTCCTTTTACTAGTTTTAGTGGTGATGTAGATCTACGTCGAGTTCTTCCTCTTGTTTGCTTAGTGAGTGTGGGAGGGGATGTAGCAGGTGACGTCTTAAACCAATTTGTTGGCATTTTCATCGCCTGAAGCATTGGAGCAGTAGCCACTGTTGAATCAAGTTCTTTCAATGTCTCATTATTTAAAGCAAATTTTGGCACATTATGCTTTTTCAATAGTTTAAGAAAGTATGACCAACCAGGTGGAACATAGCCCTGACGGCGCTTTCTACGTGTCGCATACTGAATCAAGTCTTCATAACGTGAAGCATCAATCACTTTATTTTCATCTGTAATGATTTCTCCTCTATCATTTACATTGAGATGGGGTTCAATACTGTTGAAAAGAGATATGGCATGTGCGCGAGATGCTAAAGGTGTAGCAGTCGATACAGAGTCACGCATCTTATTCTTCAAGTTTTTTAATTGCTCAACAGTTTCCGATTGTAATAATACAGCACGATGTGGATCTTTGATGTGAACATTTTGCTGATAATCTATTTCTTTCCTATACATTTGATTTGCAAGAGGTTGCTTTACTTGCTGCATGGTAGTCAATTGTACATATTCATCCTGAGGAATAACAATCATGCGAGAATAAGAACTCATAGTTTGTAGATAATCATGGGAGTTTTCAAAATATCACTTCGAAATCTAAATTCTTCCGGACACTCTTGCGTAAAGTCAATGAATAAGTAACCGTATGGTTTTTCAGTAGCTGCTTGAAAAATTTCAATTAAGGCTTTTGATCCTCTGGGTGCAACTTGTCGCGCTAAAATTTCAAATTGACTTTTATCTCGCGGATTCTTGAAAATAGCATATTAGTGTGTATTCAGGTTTCGTGTACGAGCTTCTTTTCCATCAGGAAACAAATTTTGTGTGATATAGATGATAAAGCACCTTTTATGATGTGCTGCGCGAGTGAACATATCTGTAACATCTTTTGAATTCTTACTTTCTTTTAATAAATCATCCAATACAACAACATCATTAGACTGAAGTTTATCCACTGGAATAATTCCTTCATGTCGAATAAAGTTGCGACTTTGCAATTCCTGAAACAGCGACGGTTGATAAATACCATAACACCAAATCACTCGATTGATAGGTTCCTTAAACAACTCCCTTCTTTTATCCAATAAATTCAGCGTGAAAACAGTTTTACCTGCATGAGATGGACCTGATACAGTCAGAACTTTATCACATTGAAGTCTGAAATCCATTTTATTACTTTAAGACTCAACATTTGCATAATTAACGCTTAGAGCCAAAGATATTACCCAATAGGTTGCCCACGGCAGGAGCTATCATTGGAAGTATTGCTGAAAGGAAACCACCCTTTTGTGTTAGAGTTTTCCTCTTTCTTTGAAGGGTGACTTTAGGATTGGAGATGAAACGCAATTTCGTAGCATATCGCTTAAGTAACTTTCGTTGTTTTGGCGCTAATTTCTTCGTCCTCAACTTCCTCACATGAGAAATAATTTCACAAATGAATTTATCATTAGCATGTCGTATAGCATTGTATCGCTGATTTGCTTTCATTCGTCGGAGAGCTTGAATGGCTGAAGAAAACTTTTGACTTTTACGTTTCGCCATTTTCCGTGTTAGTCTTTGCTAAAACCTATCTTTCCACATTTGCATAGGTACTAACTATTGCGACATAAGTGACACTCGAAATGAGCAATATCACAGTGGTTACATTGGCAAAGTTGAATGCAATTACGTATGAAACAGCGTTGACAGAAAGCATGCTTACATCTCTTGAAGATGCGCTTTTCATTTCCATCCTTTCGCTTACATACATCGCAACACATAGTTTCACCGTAACTGATGTCTATAGCAAGTCTTTTTGAAGATATGAATTGCTAGCCTTTTCTAAATAATAGACATATGTACAGAAGGAATATACTTCGAGAGTGAGCAGACATAGCTCGAAAATCAGTTGTGCCACAATCAAGTACCACTGCATTTTCAATTTTTCTTTATGGAAAGTTGAATGTGAATATCTGAAATCGCTTCAATCACTAGACTGCTACCATGATGGTTAAATGCGTTAAGACGTTCAGCAATTTTTATCATATGTCTTTTAAAAAATTCTTCGGGTGATCTACCACTTCCATTGAATAAGAAGCAAAATGGAAAGAGCGACTTTCCACCTCTTCCTTTCCAAAATGACTAAACTTAATTTTCGCAACTAATCGCGCCATGATAATGCTATCAGAGAATGTATTCATTAACTCTAGAAATAGAGTGCCAGCATCATCGACCACTGCTTCGATGTCGGTCTCATCTTTATGAAAATTTATCACATAATCTTGAACAGCTCCTTTTAAACTTTGCCTATGAAAACGTAATGTTCCGCAGTCGTTTGAGAAAGACATGATCGCCCTTTATCTAACCCATCCATTGCATGAAAACAACAACTCTTCTCATAGTAACATTTATTGAATAACGGTAACAAGCATGCATTATAAATCAATGGTTTGAAAGAGATAAAATAGATACAGCTGGTAACTATCATACAGCGAGCAATGATAACCATACAGGACTTTGGCAGTGTTGAGATAAGGAGGAAAGAAGCATTGGTTATGAACGTAGCTACTACAACGAACAGACAAAATAGGAACACACAAATCCTTAAAACGTTTCGTGACTTCATGATAATGTTGATTCACTCTACTATCCCAAGGCGGGAGCAAAATATCATCAATGATTAGATTGGGAAATACTTTCCTCTCCTTACCAGGATTATTACAAAAGATGCGTATAACATTGAAAGCAGCTAACCATCGTTTAAAGTCAATAAGAAGAGCACTCTCACAAGAAAAGCCATAGTCTTGCAAATATTTCAGATTAAGTCCATGAATGTGTTTTCTCGCCCATTGATCAACATTGGGATCGCAGTTGGCATGTTGATGATAGATACTAACAATCTGATATGTCCAATTGTTCATAGCAATAGCACTGAGCTCCTGTACAGGTTCACCCTCACAATCCATAAAAATGATGATAGAAGCCTAAAACGGAAATTACACATCTAAGGAAACGTTCTATAACATATTACAAAATGAAGAATTACATCGATGCTTTTCACGACAAAATACACAAATGATATGATGGCAACGAAGAAGTAAAATGTATCTAATAATACCACGTCTACGACACTCAAAGCACATAAGCGAATTGTCATAGGGTAGAGTTAGGAAAGGACTAGTAATTCTCCTTCTTTGATTTGCGTTTTGATGCAGCATTCTTCTCCGACTTGCGCTTTGTACCACTGCTGTTAAGGATTTGATCAATTATGTCATCCACGTTGGGTGGTTTTGGAATATATAGGATGGATTCCATATGCATGGAGAGAGAGACTATTTTATTATCCTTGTGTCGACCATAATATAGCCCATTCACTTTGAAAAGGATATCCCAAGTACCTTCTCCGAGCTCATCACATCTGATGGGTATTGAATGATCTCCATCCTTCTTACAGTAAGTACACCAATGTGATACCGGTAGGCAAATGTGATTACCATCCCAAATCTTTCTATAGGGAGTATCCTTGTCATCTCTAGCCTTCCACTCTTGAGCAAGAGGAGTAGGAATGTCCATATTTAATGTCACGTACTCCTCAATAATATCAAGTTGGTGGCGAATGTACGGACTCACGGGGATCAGTATGTAGTCCCCATACTGATTGCGCATTATCTTGACATCCGTGGAAGGGAGCATTCCCGTTTGGAGTACTACGCTATGATCGTCATAACGCAAGACTTGTTTAAATGTACGCTGTAGCGGTGTAGGATTATGTACCTTGGTTGTTTCTTCCACTGGCCTCAGTTGTAGATGATCTGACCGTAGCGAACCTTGTAACGTTTGATTGCCAGTTTGTCCTACTAGTGCAGCAGATGGAGTAGATGCCTGAAAATGAAAAAGATTGTATTAAGTTTACGTTCAAGTGAGGAGAGGGAGGAAAGTAGCAACTTACCATTTTAGTTGGATAATAGAACAGGGAACTAGAGAGAGAGAGAAAATGTGCGTCCGTCACTCGTGTGATTCAACGATGGAATGATTCTCACTGTGGAAGGCTCGCTATTTATATAGAAATGCTTGATTCTCATTGGATGATGATCCTCATTGGACAATAACATCAAGCTGATTCCAAATCTGAAATCCGTTTTCCAATCCGATGCTTCGTTTTGGCGCTACAGCCCAAAACGTCCCAAATTCTAACTCTGTCGTTTTTCGCCAATGTCCCAAAATCTTAAATGGCGTCTCACATCTAAACGAAGACAGATAGGAACAAGCCGATTCTTTCAGTGAATTTGTCTCACTCTTAGCTTTCAAACGAGCTATGGCACGACAAAATCCGTCCACTGGAAGCCAAAATCGAAGCGAGCTGTCCGGAGGGGGGGGGACGTCAGCGAAAATTTTTCTCTCCGATTGACTTGAAACTCACCATACCGATGCAGAATTTCACGCTGATTCCAAATCTGAAATCCGTTTTCCATCCGATGGTTCGTTTGGGCGCTACACACCAAAACGTCCCAAATTCTAACTCTGTCGTTTTTCGCCAATGTCCCAAAATCTTAAATGGCGTCTCACATCTAAACGAAGACAGATAGGAACAAGCCGATTCTTTCAGTGAATTTGTTTCACTCTTAGCTTTCAAACGAGCTATGGCACGACAAAATCCGTCCACTGGAAGCCAAAATCGAAGCGAGCTGTCCAGAAGGGGGGGGGACGTCAGCGAAAATTTTTCTCTCCGATGGCGTTCAAATTCACCATACCGATGCAGAATTTCACGCTGAATCCGAATCTGGCCTCCGTTTTCCCATCCGACCACTCCTTCCACTCGAAACAGCCCATTTTACAACCCAACATTCAGCAGACTGCACGAAAAACATCACACACTATAGCCTCAAGACTAATCCTGGCGGTCGCCCAAGTCCACCACGACACTCTGTCGTTCCAGAGGGGGGGGGACGTCAGCGAACAGTTTGTGAACGTGGACCCACCTGGCCAAACGTCATCGACTTCCTTGTATTTTACTTGGTGACACTTGGCTATTCCAGTCATTGGTCGCAGGCGAATATTGAGCAGCATTCGCTTCATTACTTCAATCTCTCAAGTTGTGATCTACAAGAAGATATTTTGATGTGATTTTAAGCAAGTTTTCAATTTCCAATATACTGTACAGGTTTGCTAAAAAACAATGTGCAATATAGTAAACAGTATTTTGTATGCATGCACAAAGAGAAAGCATCAGTTCATGCCTGAAGTCCAAATACAATCGTAGAGCAATCCACAGTCATTGCCTAGGTCTATAAGAAATCAAGGATCCTCTCATGGCCTACAGCCAACAACACACACAACATACAGACAAATACTCACAATCATTGCGTTGATTTTGGTTTCATCCAATAAAGGTAAGATGTCTTTTGCAGCATGTATGGAATGTAGCTGTTGAGCTACAAACGCATCCGCCAGCCGTTTAACTGACGCACCAACGCCATCGTGTGCACCTTTTCCGTGGTCAGCTTCAGAGATCATCCACTCAAAAGCACTGACTCCATGGGATTTACAGATTTGTGCCATAAGGTACATCATCGACCGATTTCGGTACTGACTCGTGGGAGAGTCCGAAATTATGATCAGCTTCGTAATAGAGGAGTCTAGGTATGTCATGTAGGAATTTAGATGAGCAGCAACCGCCTCTGCTGTCTTCCGGTTATCATCGGAAAGAGTAACGAATGACTGTGTAGACTTCGAATTCGTGTAGCACATCGGTGTATCACTACCTGATGCCGGCGTCCGAAATGCGCCATTTGTACTTCGCGTCCATACTTGGCTGAATAGTTCTCTGAGAAATCTATATGCAGCACAAGCTCAGTCGGCTGAATTTGTGACTTCACTGCTCTGATCTGTCGACACTGGTGGACCAGGCGATAAAGATGGCTTGCATAAGATTTCATCTTGTCTTCAAATAGCGTGATCAACTCTGTGTAGCTTCTTAGTTTCTGATACATGAACGTAAGACATGCGAATATCTACTTGAGTTATATAGTACCTATATCTACTACCTGAAATACAGCTATATTTATTCAAGCTGTTGGCAAGAGTTGCCAATTACTTGTCAGTAAGCCCTATAAATATTTATGTAGGCCTAGACACATCATGAGTTTTGAAGTGCTTTCGCATGCCCTTGTACTTTAGGGCAATGCATCGAGCAGCCGCCGTGAGAATGCTCTTGGCTTGCGTTCTTGATCGATAGTGACGCATAATCGCGTAATGTGCAATTAATGCCTTTCTTGTTTCATTTGGAGATCGAGCTGTGGCATCCGCCATTTTGGATGGCGAGCTGCTTCTTTCATAAACTTCAATCTCTCTTGACTTCTTCCGTTTTTCTGCTTTACGCATCTTCCAAATTTTTCTTTGGAGTGATTTGTTCACCGACTTTAACCTCAAAGTTCTTCTTTTAAGCTTCTTCTTTTCTCTCAGTGCTGCTGCCTCTGATTTAGACATACTCGGAAAATTCAATATTTCCTCGCTTTTCACTGTCCCACAGTTCTTCTTTGCCAACCTGTATCTACGCTTCCTTTCTCTTTCATACTTCCTTCTCATTCTGCCATACCTCTCAGATTCTCTCAGCTTCTTTTTCTCATAGCATTTCTTGACTGACTCGATCTTGCGTCTCTTATACTCGAGGTCGTTCTTTTTTTTGAGTCTATACCTGCGATCTCGCTCTCTCTTCAATTCTAGCTTCCTTGACACCTAGAAAAGGGAAAATATTATTCAGCATTTTGTTTTTGAAGAAATATTACATTTCTTCTTCAATGTGCACAATTAGATTACTGCTATGTCCACACATGGACAACATGACATAGAATTGATGAACTATAGGCCTACGTGTGCATGGAATTAAATGCTCTGCCCACACACTTTCACAGCCATATTCTTCATGCATAGATTCTAAGCCCCACTGACCTTTCTGACTAGATAATCTCCCAAGTTGCTCCTAATACATCCAAGCGCGTGGCTAGATGCTCCCCTGAAATGCTCACTAAGTCTCAAGGTCCTGACTATGGATGACCTCCAAAATTCTTTAACAAGTTCTGGGTTAAATTGAATAAGCCAGCTAACCTTAGAGAGGGTGTGGAGAAGCTCCTACCCCCAAGCACCGGGTTAAGGAGTTACAATGACAAGAATGAGACAACGAACACTTGGTCTCAATATACAAAAACAGCAAATCGAAAGAATGCCCAGCGTCAGAAGTATGAAGTGAATGCAAATTTGCTTTTGTCTTCCAAGCGCAATTCTTTTCGATTCATGATAATTCCGAACATGAGTAGAAGCTTTCAACACTCATCATTTCGATCGAACCTCCAATCAATTGAAAATGTTGCGGTTGGACTGACAATAGATGTCATCGACGACCTGTGTAGCTTCATAGATATCGAATTCAAACGGCGTTGCCATGGTTGCGAAACTCTTCGCATATTGAAGAATAGTGATGCTCTGATTCCGACATACTAACATAGAGATCCAAATTAAAGCATTCTAAGATGTAGTCTGCTGACGACGATCCTTGGAAAGTGAAGCTTTAAAAATGGAACTGTGTCCCTTAGCCGACGCGCGTCGGCTAAGGGACATCTGTGCTTTTGCTTTGAATTTTGCATAAATCTATTAAGTAAATTTCTAAATGAAACTGTATGCTGATGTCACGCTTTAAGAGGACTCCTCAAATTCTGAGCTGATTAAACTATAGTAAGTTTGATCTATTGGCAAATTGCATGTTTCGATGCGCCGACTAGGGGACATTTTGTGGTGAATTCGAAACTAAAAAAATTCATTTTTTTTGCTCTAGCTCCTGAAGTAAGACAACTTTTTCTTAGATATTGACATGAAGTCATCCCAGTGACACAAGAAGAGCACACATGAATCATTCAAATAGCTATTTTATGCTAGTGGCCCATTCTGATGCGTCGGCTAGTGGACAAAAATCGCGTCGGCTAAGGGACAAATGGTTTTAGTGGACAACTGAAAAATGTAGAATTCATATAGAAGATATAATTTGTCCAATCTGTAATGGACTTTGATGCAAATACCTATCTCAGCTAAATATCCACGACCAACCCTTTTGAAAAAAAATTGTAGGTGTGTTGCTCAGATATGTACCTGAATATATGTGTTACATGCCGAAGACACGCATTTTCCCCATTTTTTTCGCAAGATTTCAAAAAGCATGTATTCAGCAGATCTTGGAAACGACAAGTGGGACTCATCTTCATACCAACAAGCAATGCAAATATGAAAACTAGGATGGTTCATTAATTTTGCTGGACTCTATCCAGAAAAGACACAGTATTAGGACTAATTTGCGGATTTCCCCTAATGTGCATTTTCTTGTTTGTTTACAGTCAGGTTTGTATCTCGCCAGAATTTTGATAAATATAATACAGTGCATTCCATATACATGCGATCATAAAATAGCACATATTTTTTCTTTTAGCCGAAACTATATTTGTCACTAAAATTATGCAGACTGGTCGACGTGGTTTCAGCACTCAGTGCTTTTGTCAATACCTAACCAAAACTATGTTTGCATCTTAATTGTATATTATCGTGTTATGATTCAGTTCCCTGCGCTCATGATTCAATTCTTACTCATCAACATCTTATTTGCTTGTTATTATGTCCTTGTATCTTATGTTTCTAATTAGTTTTCAGTCCATTTTGCCAAAATTCAGAGCTATAAGTGATTATGGTGAAGTGTTTGCTATATTGCTCATCATTTTCACGAAATATTTGAATGATTTGGCATAATCATCTGAATTGGCTACAGCATCAGGAGTTCCAACACATTCTGGTAAGACAAGAATCGGGATTGCGAATTGGAGAAATTGATATATTTTTAAAGTACACGTCCATGGGTTTACTTTGCGGATGATGAAGCACTGCGCTCATGATTCAATTCTCATTCATCAACATCTTATTTGCTTGTTATTATGTCCTTGTATCTAATGTTTCTAATTAGTTTTCAGTCCATTTTGCCAAAATTCAGAGCTATAAGTGATTATGGTGAAGTGTTTGCTATATTGCTCATCATTTTCACGAAATATTTGAATGATTTGGCATAATCATCTGAATTGACTACAGCATCAGGAGTTCCAACACATTCTGGTAAGACAAGAATCGGGATTGCGAATTGGAGAAATTGATATATTTTTAAAGTACACGTCCATGGGTTTACTTTGCAGATGATGAAGCACTGCGCTCATGATTCAATTCCACCAACATCCAAATGCTTGCTGCAGAGGACAACTGTTTCCCGTAGAAGATTTTATGAGTTCAAAGTAGGCCAGCGGTATGACAAGGTAAGGTTCAGTGATAACAGACTCGTTTTATTCTTGCATTGTTGCTGATCGGTATGTATTCGCACGGTTAATTCAACTTCTACTTGATAAGGAAAATGCATGAACAGATTGTTTCCGGAAATGCTGTTCTTGTCTATTCATGGAGTTTTCGAGCAGCGAGACCTTGACGTATGAGCGAAACATCATGTACAATCACGTTTAAAAAATCTTGGAAATACTTATGAAGCAATACTACATGAACACTAAATATTATAAATTTTTTGAATATATTATTGTTGAAATGCTTCGCACATGTGTCAAAGTCGTGCTCATTCTCGATAACTCAATTAACAGGTAAAGACAGCATTTTTCATAAATGGAATAACTGTTCATATGTTTTCATACTCATGCAACAGTTGAATCTAGCCGGACACATCAAGGAGTAACAATGTAAGAATAGAACGAGTCAGATATCGCCGCAATATTAGAACTACGCTTCAGATGAATGCCCTCAATCGAGTTTAAAATTTGATGTAATCACGCTTCTTTGCTCTCGATCAAGAGCGATGTATTGACAATCACGCTAATTCGTGCTCGATCGAGTGCGAAAAGTGAAAATCGCGTTTAGTCGCAATACATTAAGTCGACTAATGTTTGCTAATGGGAGGCTACGGTGGGATTAGGTTGACCAATATAAGCTATCGGCGGCAGCTAAGGTTACGTTGGCTTAAAGAGGCAATAAAGTGGGATTAAATTGGCGTTTGTTGGCATAAGGATGGCTAGAGCGGCGCTTGGATGGCCATCGCACGAAAATATGTTGGATTACGTTGGCTCAAGACCGGTTCTAGGTTGGATTGCCTTCATAGAACCAATGAAGGCCCGCTGTATCATTTCCAACTTTTGACCATTGTAAATGGCCAACATTGGTCCAACGTAGTACCAACGTATCTGTGTTACTTGGGACGACACTCTGCCGTTCCAGAGGAGGGGGACGTCAGCGATGGCGGCCATCTTGCGCTATCTGGTGTTTGTCACTTCCTTACTACTCAAATGACATCTATGTGCATGACATGACCTCATTCATTCTCTAAAACAATAAGGACGTCTTATTACGGGCTATTATGTCTACAAAAGTCTTATAATTTAGAATGAAAACTACAGAGAAAGGAAAATTTTACGATCAGTCGATCACCTCGCAGATGCTTGCCCATTTTCCTGAAGCAATTATGTACGACTTTATTTAACAGTATACAAGATGTCTGTTCGCACGAACACTCACCCTCGACTAGCTTTTTCAGAACAAGCGCGAAACTTCTTTTTCCACCAGATCCCTTCAAATTGAACTTCTTTTGAAGATCGTTGTGGAGGAGATAGTTAATGCTTCTCTTGGTCATGGAGCGGACATCCAGCCCTCCATGAACAAAAATTGATCGAACCTGAAAGGGGAAAACGGATACTTGATTATGATGTATGATCAGCAAAGATAAAATGAGATCATTTTACATTATTTTGCGATAAAATTCGTAAAATGACATCATGTTATGCCAGTCTACATCATTTTAACATCATAACAGCAAAAATCAAATGTATTAGCCGATCATAGGCTGTCAATCAGCAATATGTCCATATATTCAGCCCAACAAGAGTTAATAGATCTGCCCGATTTATGTATGTGTAAGTGTTATATGCTGAGAAAGTCTAGTTTCTGATGGAATAATTGAATGAACATTTCTACGATATTAGTTCTTAAGGCTAAGCGCCCCTATGGGATGTCAAAAAGGGAAATATCAAAGGATATGACACAGTTGAACAGTGGCGGTCAACAGGCAAGATTGATTGATAGTAAATCTGAAGTGATGACACAAATAAATACCAGAATTTACATGAGATTTAGTTAGTAGGGAAACTAGTATTTATTTAAAAACCTAAACGAGGTATGACATACCGATACACTGGATCGATGAGCATAAAATACAAATACAGCAGTGTATAAGTATAATATCAATTCATGTAGTCACTGTACGTCTGATGTAAGTAAACAATTCCGCAAAAAATTTAGAGGTAACAGTATTTAAGATTAAAGAGTGTCAACGTAAAATTAATCCCACTGCAGAATACGACGGTATGTCACACATCTAAGGTTTTAAATAAATTCTTGTTTTCCCTACTAACTAGATCTGATGTAAATTTTGTGATTTTGTTTGTCATTCGCTTCAGATTTCCGATCAATCAATCAAAGAATATGTACGATTGTACGTACAATCATTAAATGTTTTATACTGTAATTCAACAGAAAATTGTATTTTCTTAGCCAAAAAAAGTGTCGTTATTCGTAAGCCAATATGCCCCAATAGATAGAACAAGAACGAAGTCTTACCACATCATTTCGATAGGATTTATCTTCTATCTTTTTGACGAAGTTTTCGTATTCATCCACAGTTTTCAACTTCTCAATTTTAACGAAACTGCCACATTGAACACCTCTGCCAAATTCTACCATTGCATCGAGTCTACGTGAATGTTTCGCGTAATAGCGGTCCACTTTCGTATCAAGGCGGCAGAGTAAATGAATAATCTCTGAAAATTAATGACAGCGATGTCATCCGTGGGTTCACATATATGAAAAATCACGAAACTGATAAATTAACGAATTTAGGGTTGTGACTTTCGGTACAACGCCTTCCGACGACTTCAAGCCTCTCCGCATAAACGCAACTACTCTTAATCACAAGTCTCGGGTGGCATTAGCACAACAGCAACAGTTTCGTTGTAAAAAATATATTTCGTTACGGTTAGGTTGCATATAAAAGCAAAAATCAGCAACAATTATTTAGTCAGCTGATAAAAACAAGTCGAGTTTTTGGCTGCGAAACTAGAACCTGACTAAGATTTATTTGTGCATATTTCATTGATTTCATCATCAAATATCTTCAGAAAAATCAAGAAATTCATTGCGACAAAGTGATTGCGGACGCTGTATCCATCATATTCTAGTTGCACAAAAATCTTATCATGTTATCAGTGATTGTATAACTTACACTTGTGTCAGTTACAAATGTCAGACAATAATCGTTTTTTGATAAACATCAATTAAGGTTTAACTAGTTATAACTACATGTATATCATTAATTATTTCATTTCGGTAGCTAGAAACATACAATCATATGTATACAGAAACATAGGGCTTCTGAAAATTTCTAAACTTTGCAAGAAAGAGATGGATAAGTGTAACAACAATATCTCTGGTTTCGGTCCTCATACTCACTGTCTTTTTTGCGAACGCTTGTATCTTCAACACTTCCTTCAATACCCGCATGAACAATTGATGTGCTATTGGATAGCGACAATTTCCTCGTCGGAGAACTCGTAACCGGGAACGGTTGAGTAGACTCATTCGCAAACACCAAGGAACTAGTCCCTAAGATCGCCTGAGTCGATTGAGCAACGAAGGAATTTTCCGATGATTGGTCTTTCATGAGGTCTGAGGAATTTGACGTTGAGGCATGCCCGATCAACGGTACAATGGAAAGGCTCTGTGATTCAGAACTATTCACGAACATCGGAGGACCAGTTTTTACGCCTTCATGAGTCGATGGCACAACGGATGTTTTGTCTGATGATATCCGACTTGTAGCACTGGCTATTTTCGGCAAGTTGATAACTGTGTCATCTTCAATAATAATAGTGCTGTCTGACGATGTACTGACAGAAGAATTTTCTTGTGTCAAATCTGGTAACTAATTCCGTCTTACTTTGTATTTTTTCAATGCGCCACTTCTTTTCCGTCATCAGCGCGGCAAGGTAATCGCAAAAGTCATCTAGACCCTCATCATTATCAGACACATGGATGACCAACGCATCCTCTGGCTTCATGTTAAAGTCAATTTTCAGAATTACATTTTCCCCTTCGCAATAACTGTTGTACTGCTCAACACTCCATTTCAGACTGACAGCCTCTAACGTTTGATCGCTAACGAAAAAAACGATAGCGTAATTGCACTTGGAATATTCAAGAGCCTGAAATCAGAACGGCATGTAATGAATTCTCCAAAAAAGGAGTTACCAAAACATGAAAGTGGCTATTCGTCTGAACAATATTTTCATTTTCACGGACTCAGGTGAAGGTCAAAAATAAAAAGCGCTAACTAACCAAGGCATGCGACAACATAAGAACACTGAGAACTAAGATACGTAAGGGAAAATTAAATACAAGTCTGATTCGTCACTATGGAATGCTATGCATTTCCCGGTTGGAGATTCATGAAATCTACAATTTCGCATAACAGAAAAATATCCAATACCCAACACAATGGATTCATAAGGAAAATCATACAACGATTTCACAAATTTCATCTTGAAACCAGAGAAAGTTTTGTTTACTTCGTCAATGTCATCGATTATACCCAAAAGTACAGATAAAATTAAAAGTACAGATAGATGAAAAAATCGTCATTTTCTGCACAATTCGCTAACTTCAAGTGATCAAACACCGTCACTAAATCTTATCATATCACACTCAAAATCGATGTGCATACTCCTGATAGAGTGACCTGCCAGGAATGTGGTCCGTTATGGTCATTTATTAGGATAACTGATGATTTCAACAACCCATTTTTGTTAAAAGTACAGATAGATGAAAAAATCGTCATTTTCTGCACAATTCGCTAACTTCAAGTGATCAATCACCGTCACTAAATCTTATCATATCACACTCAAAATCGATGTGCATACTCCTGATAGAGTGACCGATAGAGGTCGACCGAGTGAATATGATCCCTTTTTTGTGTTAAGCAACATTTAGAAGTTTATACAAGGAACTAGACAAAATTATGATTCCGTATACAATAAAAATGGTCGTCAAGTCAAAGAAAAGTTCACATTTGAAAAAGAAATCGAATTTCAAGCGTTTATGCTGCTCTTGCAAGAAGAATTTGCATTTGTTGTCGTAAATTTGTTCAATCTTTTAGCATGCATGTAGGCCTACATTTTGTTCGTACGGAACTTCTTTTATAATAGGCATAGTAGATCTTGGCTATATCTGATTTTGATATAGCCTACAGTAATATAGCGATTCATCTTATTTCTTATGTGATAATAACAATCGACATGTATGAGAACACACAAAAAAATAATAAACAATGGCACATACAAGTAATTTGTTCTTCAATGTATTTTCTTTTTTAAATATTGCTTTCATTTTATACACGGTACCGTATTCAACGGGTAGGCTATGACTACGTACTTATAAAGATTGAGGATAAGACTACGTACTTAAATGTTCAAACAAAAAATTTTCTCATAGGCCTAGTTTCTTGTGGCTAGATATGGATCTACGGATAGGAGCAAGGGAGGGGGGGGTAAATGGGTCGAGATTTAGTTTGTATTCAACATATTTTTTTCAGTGACCAATCAAATTTATTCTTTCACCATAATCATGCCTAGTTATCACTGATCTAGGTAATAACATGCAGGCTTCACTGCAATCAAAAGTCGAAAAATCGAATCTTAGAAAAAAAATTCATAGCGAAAAATTCCATGTCTTGTGCCTTATAGATCATGTCTTGGTAATAGCAAGTTGGGGGTTTATTGTCAAGACATTGTCTTGGTAATAGCAAGTTGGGGGTTTACTGTCAAGACATTGTCTTGCTAATAGCCACTGCATTATCGTAAATCAAAACGTACAATAGGGTATTAACGATAATACTGATAGCCCAACGATAATACCCGGATGACAAAGACCAACTGATAGTTAACCTTTAGAGATATTATACACATTGTATATGTAGATAATTAATAATATGTCGGTAGATAAGTCAATCACACTAGAATCCATACTATGGCCGCCTCCACGCAAGTTAAAATGGTCCAAAACATTTAAAAAATTACAAAATTAAACAACAATAAATTATTTCGATGTTTGGAAGACTGGGTATTAACCATAGATAACCATGGACTATTCATAAGTCATTGAACATGAATTCAGTAATATTTCGTTTTGTGATTGCAAACAATGTGATGTTTTAGCATATTTCAGTTATCTGAATTAAAAATGACAGTCTTGTGAATCTCTTAACAGTGGAATAAAAACCGATATTACTGTCCTATCATGATTGTGAATGTTGCTATCCTTTTGTATTCTATATTTCTTTACATCTGTAATAATGTCATTGATTGAAAGATGATAATTAAGCTATTGTTACGCATTCCATGCCAACATATTTAGCCCTCGCTTTAGAAGTACACAGTTTAGTCCATGGTTTATTCATAGCGTTTATTCAAGTATTCGTAATGTATTTATACATTTTTACATGATATATCCATGATATTTTACAGAATATCCCATTTATAGTGTCAGGCATTAATATATCTCTGATTAATCATCATGGCCACATCAAACTTAACCAAGTATCCTAATGATTAAAAAAATAGGAATATTCCATGATCAAAAATTATATTATATTTGTTTGAAATAATATTTTTTTCAAACTTTTCAGCGTCTTTAGCAACAGTGTCAACAAACGAAAAAGATCTATTGAATTACTCCATGTTTCTCTTAATTTCATGAATATCTATTCCTGTTTTCTCATGAAATTAATTGAGGCGCTGATCAACACTTTCCATCATGATTTTTTGATTAATTTTATATATTTTCAATCATTTATAAGTAAGTCATGTTTAGCTATTTTGATGTGCATGTATTTGTATTTGCATTCGATTGCAGAAAATTTTTTTTCAATAAATTTCACATCTAAATGTTGAATTACGGTACACTTCTGATTTATCCAAAACCGATGATCACGGATAGTTTACTGTAATTCACATGTTCATTTGGTGAAAAAGTATGATACCTTTATTACCATTATGCTATTCTTTATTAGGTATAGCCTTCAAATTTCTCTTTCAACCGAAAGGCCTGCTGTTCTAAAATGCGTGATTTCAAGTGGCTGCAAGACATAGCCATAATTTTAAGTTAATTTTGACGCTTTATTGCCATAATAATTATGCGAAGCACTTATTAAGGACAATCTAAGATATTTATGTCACTTTACGACCATAACAGACTTCCTAAGCACTTTTAACAGGAAGCAGATTTTAAATTGACCATGATTTATAAAGCAGTTAAGCTCTTGAAGTTATCATGTCTGTAGTATACATATATGGTTTTAACTAAATCAAATTATTGTTTTGGGATCATTGACAATAAGATTACGTGCTCAGAATAGCGCATTGACACCAGTGATATAGCATCGCCCGACACTGATGCTCTAGCAGTGACTGATATTTATTCAAATTCGGGCGCAAAAAGGTTAATGAAATTTTCATCGTTGGCCGATCTTTTCTTTGACATATATAGTTTCGGGATATATATATATATATATATAATACTACTTATTTTCAATTAATAAGTAGTATTTAAAGAAAGTGAAATATAAATATTTAAATGGAATGAATTTACTGGAAAGATAAAAAGCCAAAGCCGGAACGATATTGGCCCATGAACGGCCTTACCAACGGGATATATCTAGTGATGAAAATTTTCCGGAAAATTTTGGAAAATATTGGAAAATTTTGGAAAAAATAGGAAAATTTTGGAAATTTTGGAAATTTTGAAAAATCTGATTTTTTATGATAGGCCATGCTTTGACCGCTTCCACAGCCGAGGCAGCTACACACCAATAGAATGGGTCTATAAAACTGGTGAGTTTGATCATTATTTTGAATAAAACGATTTTGAAAAATGAAGAAATTTGAATTTTTGTGATATAATGTTTACGTTTTCTATCACAGCTGAGGCATAGACACATCAATAGAATTGTTCTAAAAATCTTGATTTCATCATATCATTTCGATTAAAATAATCGTAGCAATACGAATCCCGTCCGCGGATTTTCGAGCATTCCTTTGCCAGCAGTTGCTTGTGGCAATTTGTTGCCATTTTTAATATTATAACACAGACATCTTTTGGGACAACGTGAATTTTTTCCTTTACATAGGGGTATAATTTCAAGCATTGTGAAAGATCTGGAGCAAAAATAATTTACTTTATTTGGGAATTTGTTTATGTCTTGAAAGTTAAGCTTTATTATGCAGCCTTGATTGCATTGGCAATGATACAAATTCTCCATGTGTTGATGAACATGTGAAGCACAAGCACACAGTTCAACACAGCATTATACATGACTATGAGCGACCATATATTGGAAGATATATAAAGACTGCAAACTCGTGAGACATTTGGAAACTAAAGATATCTTTGATGATTAGAAGAATATCTACATATATGATAGCTTCTAACTTCTGGCGTATTGTCCGATATCTTCGTGGAGGACAAACTGCACATCTTCCATTTCCAGCTGGTTCAGATGGTTCAGATAGTTCCCAATCGATTTCAGATCTACTTAAATGAATTTCAGACTTTTCCAGATGAATTGGAGATTCTCCAGTTGAATCTAAGATCCTTTCAAAGTTGAGTTTCCGACAGATATCTGAAATTCAATTAGAGAAATCTGAAATCCATTTAATGTCTGATATTCAGTTGGAAAGATCTGAAATAGACATGGAGGGTGCAGTTGGTTCCAAAAGTTGAAATGCAGGGATGATAGAGAAGTTTTCGGTCTTTGCATATTACATAGTCTTTTCAAACGACTCCAACAAGTCTCCAAAACAATGGCAAAAACGTCAATCATCGAAAAAAAAATTTCAAAATTTTCCATTGGAAAATTTTCCGGAAAATTTTGAAAAAATTGGAAAATTTTCTGGAAAATTTTCTGGAATATTTTCCATTTGCATCACTACATATATCTAGTGCACTGATGTTCCAGCAGGATCATTTAACAAGCAAAACCATTGATATCGTCTGATCTTCGCACTGTAATCGGACTTCAAGTTTTAAATTTCAGTTCACTTTTCTTAATTTCAATTGTCAGCTGGTAAGATTTGAAAAGATCTTATTTTGCAAAATATAAGACTTAAAGTCTGGTACTTTTTGGTCAGGAAATGTAAGATCTAAAATAAAATAAGTTCTTATCAGACTTAGTAAGACTTAGCAAGTCATTTCGTCTAGTGAAGCCACTGGTGGAAAAGGAATGTTCAAAAATCCGCGGACGGAAATCGTACTGCTACGATCGCCTTAATCGAAATAATGATGAAATCAAGAGTTTTAGGCCCAATTCATTGGTACGCAGCTGCATCGGCAGTGGAAACGCCCAAATTATAAAGCCTATCAAAATAATCAAAACTTTCAAAATTTTCCAAAATTTTCCATAATTTTCCAATATTCTCCAAAATTTTCCAATTTTTTCCATAATTTTCCATGGAAAATTTTGATTCAAAATTTTCCGGAAAATTTTCATCACTACTACTGGCATGGCAAAATCACAGATTCAAAGACAATGATTTCAATTAACTTTGAAAGATGTACATGGGTCCACCACATCACTATTCAGATTCAACAAATGAAACTTGAATTTAGTGAATCATAAAATCAAGCCGGTGAAAATTGAAAAATTTAAAATACGCTTACAACGGGGAGTCATCTCGGTAGTATTTAAATTGGCAAATTGAATATCGAAAGAGAATGACAGCTATTACGTCAATACAAGACACCAATGCCTTTGATTTCCCGACCGCACTCGCCTAATAGGAATCGAAGCGAAGTCCGCGGTGGAGACGAGCTCGCACCTTCGTCACTAGGCCACGCTGACGGTTCAAAAGGAATGCGAGTGAAAGCAGAAGTCATCTTTAAGTGATATCGACAGCATATTGTCCTATTATTATTGACAGAACGCCAACAGCGTTCAAATTGTAGCGAAACCCGTCAGCGTTTCCTTTTGAACCGTCAGTGTGGCCTAGTGAAAAAGGTGCGAGCTCGTCTCCACCGAGGACTTCGGTTCGATTCCTAGGTCAGGCGAGTGCGGTCGGGGAATCAAAAATGTTAGTGTCTTGTATTGACTTAATAGCTGTCATTCTCCTTCGATATTCAATGAACTACGACCATTGAGATAGAGAAGGGGAGAGAGCTAACTGACAACAATCACGCGTGCTGCGAGTTTCTGCACTGACTGGCAAGAGATTTGCGGCAGCGCCGATACAGCCAATAATGATCAAATGCGCTCTACGCCTGGATCTACAGATGAGATCTAATCTCGATCTGATTTCATTTCAAAGAGATTTAGAGATCATTGCTTCACAATTTAGGTAGGACCATGTATAAAATTTTAGGAACTGTTATTCATATCATTCAACATAAGCAATGTTAATACAGTACGTAGAATGCAATAAGACAGTGATAAGATAATCGCACCCGGTAAATTAAATTTCCTTTCTCTTTGTAAAATAGAACTATAAAGTAGCCATTTCATGTTTGTTGCAAAACTGTCACTCCTTGCAGATATTTTATTGACCAAAATAAAATATTTACAAAAGGGGGGTTTGCCGGACGTTTCGGGACTTCTTCCTTCCTCAGCGGCAGCTATCGCGTTATAAAGTAGCGAATCAAAACATTTTATTACTCATTGCGGAACAGAGTAAGCTTGTTCAATTTTGACCTTATTGAAGGTCTATTCATAAAAATGGCTCTTTTAGTGAAACGTTTGGCAAAGTTATAAAGCCGAATTCGCACGAAGGAAGAGACGACATGGCGAACAAGTTTGATCACATGATTGGATTCCTCCAATGCACTATCACTCAGATGATCAGTCAAAGATGGAAACAAGCGGTACAGCTCGGGTCTTAACAGAGACAAAGTTTCACTTTCTATTCTCAGATCAAGAAATCTGCAAGTTTGTAATTTCTTGCCGTGTTCAGCATCAGGAAACAAAACGCGGAAAACTTTTTCCTCTACACATATAATGCGATGAATGCCTTTCGAAGGCGTGACGAGCCCACCCCTATTCTTTCTAAGAAGAAAAGACATGTGCTGTGGGGTTTCATTTGAAGAATACATCGCTGCAACGCATAAATTGCAATCAATTTTTGATGTCAATGACCTGACGACAAAACCGGCGACGTAAAACAAAACTTCTTTTTTCCATGATGACAGATTTGAATCACTAAGAAGTGCAGATATTTCCTGCACTTCCACTTGCGACGTAACATTCTCAGCTGGCGGCTGATTTTCTCTGAACCGGCGGACGTTGAACTCGATATAATCACTGTCTTCAAAATTGAGGCAATTTGCAGAAATGGAGGGAGAGATCGCGTTCTTCAGGAGCAAGGCTCTCAAGCAAGAAGTGAAGTTCGTCGTATTTGGATTGTTATTCCAACCTCCTTTTCTCCTGATTCTGGAAAAGAGGAGCTCCAGGTGATCTTGACTCATCCTGCATGTCATCACATATCTGTGCATATGAGTAGATAATAACTTCTTTGTAATTTCGATGGTTGAATTTATGGTGACACAAAATCCATTCACGACTGTTTGTCGGCAAGAAGACGAAATTGGTTGCTTATTCGGGCCTTTTAAATTTCGAAGAAATGTCATCATGGACATCAGAAACGGTTCCCACTCAGAGATTGTTTCCATTTTCAAAGGCGCCTTGAAACCGCGAGCAAAAGGATTTCTGGAATTCAAATAGTCAAAAAGACGATCAATTTTTCGAATGAATTCTGTTGTACCTTCACTTCCGCCGAACTCTGCAATGTCCAAATCTTCTCGTGCATAATCGATCGCATCTGCGACTGATGAGCTCAAAGTTTGAGTCGCTAAACTCACTTTCATTTTCTTGGTTGCGTAATTGATGTGGTCACCTGATAATTTATTTGCAAGAAAAAGAGTATCCAATTCTTGAAAGTCAAATAATTTCACGAAATAATCCCACCTGATCTGCTTAATATTTCCATTTTCACCTGAATACAAAATTTTGTAGTCTCCGATCAAATTTCTCATCAACTTCAATAAATGACAAGTGTCAAAAATCCAGTACACGGAGTCACCGCTACAAACTGGATGAGGAAAGCTGCTCTTTATCTCGTGGTCATTGATTACAATTCCCAAGATTTTTGCTGCAGTACGATTCTTCCAGTCACCGTCGGTAACACAGCCAAGAACTCGACATCCAACTTCCCACATTGACTTAATAACATCAGTTACAATTCGTGACAGTTGCTCACCTGTCAGTGCATGTGTGAAATAATATGCAACGGGTAATTTGCATCGCACTCTCAAGTTTACAGCCATAACAACCAGAGCAGAAGAAGCGAGAATTTCTTCGAAAGCTCCACCACCGAAATCAACAAAACCAGTGAAACAATGATTCGCTGAATCCCAGTGGCTTTCCTTTCTAATTGACATTTCATCGGCCATAATCACCCAGTCGCTTTTTGAAGGATCCATTTTAGTCAGTTCAGAGAGGAATTTTAAACTTTCACTCATAATGCCGGGTTCACATTCTACAGATGATGCGATGGATCGGAGTGTCGAAGCATGTGGCAAACAGAGAACACTTCTGACATAACTATATGCTCGTGGAGAATAAAAGTTCAAAGTAATTGCGAAGCGAATAATTTCATCACTGTAACGGCGACCATGAGATGCGACGTTCGAATTTTTCAACTCGTTTTTCAAGATCTCCAACTTCATTCCAGAAAAGCCGCTTGATATTAAAAGCACTTCATCAATATTCAATAGTTGTCGCTCTTTTAACTCACTGAACAAGTCAGCCATGGTTGAAATTTTTTTATTTCTTCTCCTCACTTTCTCTTTTAGAGCTTTCATCTTTCGTCTCATTGAAACAACCTCCAACTTCAGAGTTCTTACTTCATCACTGACGGAGATTTTTCTTCGTTTCACTGAAGGTTCAGGGTCGTCAATTACTGTTGGGAGTCTTTTTAAAATTCTGCGAGGAGTGGACTTTTTTTTGAGATGTTGGGGAAAATTGAAAATAGAGGGTACACTATTGGGCCTTAAACACCGCCGTTTTGCTGTTGTTATATAGTCTTCCGGCTTGAAGTGTTGACCACAAATATAAGTTCGATTCGACGGTGTCCAATTTTCTCTTCGAATTGCATGTTTCCATTTTTCAAGTAGAGGAGGATTTGAATGTGGGAAGCGATGAAACGGAATACCACAGTTGGGAGTGTTTCTATTAGTACAATTGAAAGCGCAGCATGACGCAACCATGAGGCGTTAGGATCTAATCAACACAATGAGTTACTCAAGCGAAATTGAATGAATGAAACTGACGGGCAGACTTAAACACTAGCGCACATTCACTTCTTGCCAGTCAGTGCATCGGTGGTGACGCACGCCGCTGTTCATTCATGAAGCGGCTAGTCAGCACTCTCCCCTTCTCTATCTCAATGACTACGACAGACTAGTGATGAAAATTTTCCGGAAAATTTTAAATCAAAATTTTCCATGGAAAATTATGGAAAAAATTGGAAAAAATTGGAAAATTATGGAAAATTTTGGAAAATTTTGAAAGTTTTGATTTTTGTGATACGCCCTATAATCTGAGCGCTTCCGCAGCCGAGGCAGGTACATACCAATAGAATGGGTCTAATACTCTTGATTTCATCATTGTTTCGATTAAAGCGATCGTAGCACTACGAGTTCCGTCCGCGGATTTTTGAACATTCCTTTGCTACCAGTGGCTTGTGCTAATTTTGTTAGCATTTTTGATTATCACACAGACACCGTTTGGGATAACGTGAATCTTGCTTTACAATAGAGGTATAATTTCATGCAATGTGAAAGATCTGGAGCAAAAAAAATTTTGAAGTTTGCTTGTTAGCTTGAAAGTTAAGCTTTATTGTGCAGCCTTGATCACAGTGATACAAATTCTCCATATGTTGATGAATATGTGAAGAATAAGCACACAGTCCACGCAATGAGCGACCATATTGGGAGACTGTAAACTCGTGAGACATTTGGAAACAAAACATATCTGTGATGAGTAGAAGAATATCTATGACAGTTTCTAAGTTCTGGCATATTGTCCGATCTTCGTTGAGGACAAACTGCACATCTTCCATTTCTACCTCAGATGGTTCAGATAGTTTCAAATCGCTTTCAGATCTACCCAAATGAATTTCAGACATTTCCAGATGAATTGGAGATTCTCCAGTTGAATTTAAGATCCTTTCAAAGTTGGGTTTCTGATAGATATCTGAAATTCAATTAGAGAAATCTGAAATCCAATTAAAATCTGAAATTCATTTGGGATGATCTGAAATAGATATGGAAAGGGTGCATGGTTCCAAAAGGTAACATGCAGGAATGATAGAGAAGTTTTCGGTCTTTGCATATTGCATAGTCTTTTCAAACGACCACAACAGGTCTCCAAAACAAAGGAAAAAATGTCAATCACCAAAAAATAAATTTCAAAATTTTCCACTGAAAAATTTTCCGGAAAATTTTGAAAAAATTTGAAAATTTTCCATTTGCATCACTACGACAGACCTTTGTTTTCAATCTAAATTGGCAAATTTATACTTCTTTCAAAAGTGCTCAAATAATTTTTTTTGTACCGCAGGAACGCAATCTCCGCGAAAAACTGAATATTTTGATATATAAATTTTCACTCTATACAGATACTTTCTTGAGTCTAATTTCATGCTCAACCTCAAGAGTACTTTCTTAAACGTGATCACATCATAGGCAACCTGCCACTGGTAGAGCAAAACAACAGAATCAAAGACAATGATTTCAATCAACTTTGAAAGATGTAAATGGGTCCACATCACTATTCAGATCATGCCGATGAAAATTGAATTAAAAACTTGACATTTCAGACAAGAAAGCACGAATAACATCGCGACTTTTTCATGAAGACTTTCATTATAATACAATACATGAAATTCCCTTGATAATCAGCTTGATTTCCGCTTAGTTAGGATGTTTATTAGCAAATATTCATTCCTTTTGATATCCAACTTGCTTTCACACTACTTATGCAGGAGAGTCATCTTGGTAGCATATAATTTGGCAAAATTTTGACCACAGAGTTTCATATCCTTATATAGGGAAGTCATCTCGGTAGTATATAAATTCGCAAAGTTTTGACTTTCTTAAAGCTGCTCAAATAATTTTTTGGACCACCGAAACGCAATCTCCGCAATCAATTTCTTTTCATATAAAAATTTCCACTGTATGCAGATACATTTTTGAGTCGACACAATTACTGTATGGTCAAAATTTTGCCAAATTATATGCTTGTTGAGATGTTTGTTATATTAGCAATTCAATAGGTTGATATTACTTCCATGCTCAACCATAAGCATATTAGGTACAGTAGCAACTCAGCATTTATTAAATCCCCAGTGTGCACACAGTTTCGAATTTGTTAAATGAACTCGAGTTGAACGCAGTTGGGTAATGTTACCAAATGTGAGATATGCAAATTTTTGCAGTTTTGAAGAAATTACCACGGAGTTGACTGATCATGATAGTAATGCAGAAGGAATGATGGCATTTGACAGATCCTCCGTGCCATGACAGCCTTGGAGATTTAATGTTTGTTGAATTAGAAATTCGACAGGTTGCTAACTTTCATGTTCAACCTCAATAGTATTTTCTTTAGCGTGATCCATTAGGGATGTATAGGTAGAGTGTCGACTCAAACAAGTATCTGTTTACAGTGAAAATTTTTATATCAAAAGATTCAGTTTCTTGCGGAGATTACGTTCCCGTGGTCCAAAAAATTATTTGAGCACTTTGAAAAAAGTCAAATTTGCCAATTTATATGCTACCGAGATGACTCTCCTATATAGAAGTAGTATGAAGCAAGTTGGATATCAAGAGGAATGAATATTTGCTAATAAGCATCCTAACTAAGCGGAAATCAAACTGATTATCAAGGGAATTTCATGTATTGTATTATAATGAAAGTCTTCATGAAAAAGTCGCGATGTTATTCGTGCTTTCTTGTCTGAAATGTCAAGTTTTTGATTAAAATTTCATCGGCATGATTTTGTGATTCACTAAATTCATGTTTGATTTGTTGAATCTGAATAGTGATGTGGGCCCATTTACATCTTTCAAAGTTAATTGAAATCATTATCTTCGATTTGTTATTTTGCTCTTACCAATGGCAGGTTGCTTGTGATGTGATCACGCTATAGAGCAGGTATATTAGGTAGAGTGGTAACTCCGCATTTATTAATTCCACAATGTGTATACACTTTCGATCTTATTAAATGAACTCAAGGGAGATAGCCTACAGGTGGTAATTGTCACGAAATGTGAGATATGCAACTTTTGCAGTTTTTCAGAATTTACAACGGAATTGAGTGATTATGATTGTAATGCAGAAGGAATGACGCTATTTCACAGATTCCCATGACAGCCTTGGAGATTTAATGTTTGTTGAATGAGAAATTCGATGGATTCCCATTAATTTCATGCTCAACCTCAAGAGTACTTTCTTAAACGTGATCACATCATAGGCAACCTGCCACTGGCAGAGCAAAACAACAGAATCAAAGACAATGGCTTCAATTAACTTTGAAAGATGTAAATGGGCCCACATCACTATTCAGATTCAACAAATGAAACATGAATTTAGTGAATCACAAAATCATGCCGATGAAATTTTAATCAAAAACTTGACATTTCAGACAAGAAAGCACGAATAACATCGCGACTTTTTCATGAAGACTTTCATTATAATACAATACATGAAATTCCCTTGATAATCAGTTTGATTTCCGCTTAGTTAGGATGCTTATTAGCAAATATTCATTCCTCTTGATATCCAACTTGCTTCATACTACTTCTATATAGGAGAGTCATCTCGGTAGCATATAAATTGGCAAATTTGACTTTTTTCAAAGTGCTCAAATAATTTTTTGGACCACGGGAACGTAATCTCCGCAAGAAACTGAATCTTTTGATATAAAAATTTTCACTGTAAACAGATACTTGTTTGAGTCGACACTCTACCTATACATCCCTAATGGATCACGCTAAAGAAAATACTATTGAGGTTGAACATGAAAGTTAGCAACCTGTCGAATTTCTAATTCAACAAACATTAAATCTCCAAGGCTGTCATGGCACGGAGGATCTGTCAAATGCCATCATTCCTTCTGCATTACTATCATGATCAGTCAACTCCGTGGTAATTTCTTCAAAACTGCAAAAATTTGCATATCTCACATTTGGTAACATTACCCAACTGCGTTCAACTCGAGTTCATTTAACAAATTCGAAACTGTGTGCACACTGGGGATTTAATAAATGCTGAGTTGCTACTGTACCTAATATGCTTATGGTTGAGCATGGAAGTAATATCAACCTATTGAATTGCTAATATAACAAACATCTCTCCAATTGAAGTTGTCATGACACGGAGGATCCGTAAAATACTATTATGCCTTCTGTATTGTTATTATGATCAGTCAAATCCGTGAAGATTCATCCAAAAGTGTAAAAAGTTGCATGTCTCACATTTGGCATGAATACCCAATTGTGTTCAACTCGAGTTCATCTAATAAACATCCCTATTAAAATGCAATTAATCATCGCATTTTTAGCTGAATCTATAGACATTGTAGTTCAACCAATGATAGTGAATCTAAGTTTAAATTAACTCTTTGAACCCTGTTGTCATTTTACATCCCCGCCCTTATTCCTGAAGGAAATATCTTAAAAAATACTTTCATATTTCAATAAGTTCTGTAGCTGTCACGCATGAGTATCAGTCACACAGGTTAATTTTAATGTTTGAGCATAATCTAAAGTAGTACAGTACATTTCTGAGTCAATTGCGATAAATTAATTTTTTCGGCGTTGTATATTTTCGCTCTGCTATTAGTTCATCATTGTCACTTTCACTCGACGAACCATAATCCATACCAGACACATTCACATCATTGTGTTGTTGGGCTTCATCACTAGACCGATCTATGTCCACGTCGAAGTTTTCGTCAAATCCATACCGACGTACCGGAATTCTTCTGCGACCCGCCTTAGACATTTTGCGCAGAATAGATGTCATACACTAACAAAATTCTCATTTGTAAGCGGCGATTGGCTGGAGGCACACGTGAAACTTTTCTGCTATCTGATTGTTTGTTGCTGGTTGTTACAATGCCCCTATCATATTCCTGACACTAGTTGCGACGTGCAGAGTTATTCTTGAAAAATTTTAACTACAAATAACTCTATCAGAAACCTTGACGTACCGGTGCGTCATTGGAATGTGTGGGAGACGTACATGTGCGTCGTAGGTCTCAATGGGCAATGAGTAAATATGCAGTTCTCAATAGGCGTGATTATAGCAACATAATTACAACACATAAAATATAGCAAAAATTTACAAAGAGCGAGAGCAATAAATAAGCCTTATACAGTCAACCAGTCGACTATTTTCTGCTTTTAGTCGACTACCTTCGATTAGTGGGCCGAATTGAAAACCCGATGACAAACAATCCTAATAATAATAGGAATAGAAAAGACATGTACATTGAAAATAATAATGCGCCGTCGACATTCGTTGTCATGGATAGTTACTTCCCATCAAAGACAATCACTGTAACAACAAGAGACCCAACCTTTGTGACACCTTACATTAAAAGATTGCTACGTCAAAAGAGCAAATGTACGAGAAAGGGTAAACTGAACAAAGCAAATATCATTAGCAGCAAGATTAACGAAATTGTCATATTCAACAATTCAACAAAGCTGAAATCTAGTAAGCCAAAGTACACTTGGGCAGAAATACGTAGGCTATATATTGTCAAGAAAGAGAAAGTTATCAAGAACAACGGAAATCTAACCGCAGACATCATGAATGACTATTACACTCAAGTATCAACCGATAAATCATATGAAGAAATTTTGCGTAAAGAAGACCAACTAGCATCATTGAAAATATCGACGTATCTGAAACATACATGGCTCTAATGAAACTGAAGAAAACATCTACTAGCAGTGATCATATGCCAGTATGGCTCTTTCGCCTTGCAGCTGATTACCTATGCGAACCGATCACGAAGCTAATTAATGCTTCACTCCAAACTGGAATTGTTCCAGAGCAATGGAAGCTACCTGTTATTAACGCTATACCTAAGATCACCCGACCAAAAAAGCTAAGAGATTTCCGACCGATCTCGACAACATCAGTTCTGTCATGACTTTGCGAAAAAGTATTACCAAAAAGTTCGTTAATCAAGCTATGACGGGGAACAGCCTGTACAATGATCAATATGCCTTCCAGCCAACAGGAGGCACCACAGCAGCCTTGATAGCAATTCTAAGCGAAATAACCGCTATTTTAGAAAATCACAGCTCTGCTCGAATGGTCACCTTAGACTTCTCGAAAATTTTCGACACAACGAAAAGATCTAAATTTCTTGAAAACCTTCACAATCTGAAAATTCCCGCCCAGGTCTGCAATTGGATTGCTGACTTTTATACGTCACGTAAGCAGGCAACTAAGGTGCATGGGCAAATATCGCATACGACAGACATCAATGCAGGCGTGGTTCAAGGATCGGTAATTACCAAATGCATTCTCCATGATACTATCGGACCTGAAACCAACCATTGCAGGCAACATCATAATAAAATATGTAGATGATACATATCTGATTGTACCACCGGAAAATTTCGATACAACAACAGTCGAGTTACAACATATAAAGGAGTGGGCATTAAACAAGAACCTATTCTACCTCAACGAAGCAAAATCGCATGAAATTGTCTTTCAAAGACTCAGAACCAACACGGAGCCACCACATCTTCCTAACATCAGACGAACTTCAGAAATCACAATCTTCGGTGTCACCTTCACACAAAAACTACATATGGACGCCCACGTGAGCAGGATATTGAAAAAATGCAACAAGAGCATATAGGCAATGAAGATGATGAAAAGTCGAGGAGCTAAGCAACATATCCTCCATCAGCTGTGCTCAACAATGATTACCAACAAAATCTTTTATGCTGCTCCCAGCTGGTGGGGATTCACGAACGCTAGCGAAAGGAGGAGGATAGATCAATATCTGAAGCGTGGAGTGAGGTACGGCTACAACAAAACGGCGGACGCAAGCTTAATAGTTGAGAAAAGTGAAAGAAGACTGTTTAACAAAATAGTACAGCACCGGGGACACGTGCTTCATCGACTTCTACCACCGGAAACAGTACATCAAAGGAAAACCTAAGCTGCGTTGACTGCAGAGAACGACCATCAGTGCGATCAACGGAAAGGACTTTATCCATCGAATGATAAATCAGTAATATCATAGTGATATTACTTTTATTGACTTCTTATATTCTCCCTCGATTATTTGTGATCGTTATGCGTCTGTCATTTCGAAGTATAGCATTTTATTATTATTTTGACAACGGTACTAAACAATGGCGACTAGCAGTAGTTTACAATAGGAAGATGCCGCAGATCAGAGTAGCTTACTTTAGAAATCACGGTTGTTGTCATTCATCTTTACATATAAAATCATCTTCATAAAGTAACTTACAGTATAGATTATCTAGCGGCAAGAAGGTACAATTTCTGTTGCATGTTTCAGATATTTGATTCTTCTTTAAGATCTAGCAACATTGACCTAGATCGGTACCTAAATGATCGTCCCATGTGACCATCGACTTTATATGCGCTATAAAATTGCCCCTTCTAATCTCAGGAACTCAAACAAAGCGAAAAGTAGGCCTTTTATGGATGGAACTTTCCAAAATTCCTTTAATTAGGTAAAATGATGGAATTTAGTAAAATTTTCTATGTTTGCATACTAGGCATACAGGGTGTGCGGGCGGCATAAAAAATGTGACCAAATTTAATAGGCCTATATGAGCGTCTCTATTTCTTCATAATGATTATTACATTGCATTTAAATATTCGCTAAAAATATATAGGTCTACTGTAATTGTGTAAGAGCATGTAGATAAATACAAATGTGCATTGTAATAAAGTGGCATAACTTTCTAATAGTTCAACAGAAATTAACAAAAAAGGTCCTGTTTTGAAGGCAATTTTAAGCACGACATTTGAGGATGAGAGTATAAAATAGATGCAAACTAGGAGAAATTGTATGAACAAATTCGAAGATGAAATGAACAACGACTGAATATAAAGGCTGCGTCCCATTCTTTAAACGATGGTCACCATTGTTGCAAGTGACCAAACAACATTCATTCGACCTGTTGAATCAAGTATTTTTTGATGAAACAAATCCAAAAGTTTGAGTAAAACATTCGGTAATCGCATCGAGAACTGTCCATATACCCACAATCGGCTTTCATCGTAGCTGTAACGATCTCTGCTCTTTAATTACGAAACTTTTTTCGGTTGGAGACAAAAGGTTTACTATGCGTGTATATTTTTAGGAGTCAGATTAGGGACACCAGAACTTTGGACGTCCATTTGTAGATGAAACAGAGAACAAAGATTCAAAGTGAGCTGTCGGGTCGAGTGAACAAGAACACTTGTAGCATAGACATCTCTCGCAATTAGGGATGTGGAGTCAAAGTCAGAGTCGCAACTAATGCCTCGAGTCGGAGTCGAAATCGCAAAGGCAAAGAAGGTTACCGGTGCCGACTCCTACTCCAGATTGAAAAGTCCACTTTAGGAAAATTGTTCAAACTTTTAGAGGTTGTTCTTATCAGAAACTTTGATATTACATCTTCGGCATAATTTCCTCTTTAACATTTTAAGCAGCCTTAATTCTCACTTTTGCCATCGAGAGATTATTGAACCGAAAATTCAACATAATGCTCATTCATGAAAGGAGTGAACGTTTAAGAGAGCTTACGACAGTTTAAGACATCATATTTTACACGTGTTGGTCCTAAATGCACTTACATGTTTGACCTCCTTTCGCACCGATGCTAATGTTTTAGTTGCTTGTTGTCAACTTGCATGTGCACTTTGTATTGGCACTCTACTTCTTTGCTTATTGACTAATGTAGGCCTATAATAATGGGGCATAACACTGAAATTTCCAAAAGAGGCATCTGGGACATTAATCTAATACCCTGGGCCTGTATACTCTTCAATAGTATCACAATGTTGTCTTCATTTCATTGCCTATCTGCAAATCGAGTAAAAGTCATCTTTGCGTCTTTTAAAAATTCATTTTTATTAGTTTCGATGTCTTTTGGAAAATATGAGAAAAAAAACTGAGCCGAGTAAAGTTGATGCTGTCGATATATGGTGGGTGGCCCATAACTCAGCACTTTAATTAGGTCCACTCTCAGGAAATCATTGTTGTCGATATACTATACAGGATTGCCTTGTCGATATTTGAAGTGCTGCATAGATTCTACGTCATTCATGAAAATTCGTGTAGAAGCGCTGTTTCGTCAACGTAGTAGAACCTTGTCAAAGCTGAGGCAGTTGGAAAAGTGACTGTCATATATATTCCAGACAGCTTACTTTCAGCAGTGACAACGACACGCGAATGAAATTGAAAATTGAAGCTTAAGGTGATCCTTAAGCGAGATTAAACAAACGCTTCCTATTCTCATAGTAAGGCCCTCCCTTCATTTCGCTTGTATGAAATGACGCAGCAGAGATGAAGCTGAATCTAGCCTATCTTTGCAGGAATCAATATCTGTATAACTCTAATAAGCACTTTATTTTGGTGTTATTACTGGAATACAGTGATTTTGATTGAAGTTATTCACATCCACCGAAAGTGACTATCATTAAAAATTGGTTATACACAATTTTCAGATTAGCTGTTGACGGAACTGAACGTAATATTGTTACGTCTCTCCATGCTTGTCACACCTACAGTGTAAGGCGCTTCATAGCCATGTCGTTTAAAAATGTTTTAAAGCAAAAGCATCAGGTTATCACCTGTGCTGTTCTATTTCTTCTATTGCTTCGCTCAAGAGAGAATGAAAATTATAATAAAGTATTTGTTTCACGTCACAACCCATTCGTACATAAAATAATGAGGGAATTCTCACACGGAAAGCTTGCGAATCTTCAAAAGTCATGCTGTTTCATGTTCTATTCATGCTTGCTAGTCATGTAGTCAAATGTTGCAATTGCATGAGGCTTACATGCTTGCGGATAGGCCATCTATATATTCAGCATTCTAGCTAAAGAGTCCTGAATTCATCTCTAAAAATTAAATTATATAATGGTAGGAAATTATTTTTAGCTATTAGAAAAAACAGGTCGAACGCGACAGAATCAGAACGCCCGCGCATCCGGCCGCTACCGTCTACTACCTGTCTGAATAATGAAAAATCAGCATTTCTCACACGTACGTCAAACGTTGTGCGCCATTGCTAGACGCAAACATTGGCCATCCGACATCGATTTCTCAAACAAATGATTGTCGGATGGGTTAAACTGCCGGTGGGTGAGTGGTACCTGCCTTCTTGAGGGCAAACCATATGAAATAGCTACATTACATGTTAAAGTTGTCAAAGTTATGAGTAGTAAGCACATCCCAGACGCAAGTGCAAAATGTGAAATGCTGACTCAGCCCCCACCCCTATCCCCGTCCCCACCCCCACCCCCACCCTCTGGAAGGAAGGTGAGGGAGTTCGTCAAGGATGTGCTGGGAGGAATGGGTCCGTGAGGAGGAAACGGGTCCCCCACCCCACGCCCTCCTGTCACACTTCCACCTTTGGTTGCAGAGATGGTAGAAAGTCGTGCCATAGCTCATTTGAAAGCTGAGAATGAGAAAAAGGCAGTGAAAAGCTCGGTTTGGACTCATTTTCTTGGGTTTAGGGAGGAAAGTGGGAGGAAACTGTCAGAGTTGGAAAAAGTCAGGTTTTGGTGGTTTTGGGATGAGAAAAGTCGTTTTTCGGGCAGAAGGAGTGCTTGGATGGGAAAATGGAGTGCAAATTCGGACGTTTTGGTCAAAGTTGGGTCTAGGAACATCTTCCCAACTCAATCGGAGAGAAAAAGTTCTGACCCACACCCTCACCCCCACGCCCTCCTGTCACACTTCTAACTTTGGTTGTAGAGATGGTAGAAGGTCGTGCCATAGCTCATTTGAAAGCTGAGAATGAGAAAAAGGCAGTGAAAAGCTCGGTTTGGACTCATTTTCTTGGGTTTAGGGAGGAAAATGGCAGGAAACTGTCAGAGTTGGAAAAAGTCAGGTTTTGGTGGTTTTGGGATGAGAAAAGTCTTTTTTCGGGCAGAAGGAGTGCTCGGATGGGAAAATGGAGTGCAAATTCGGACGTTTTGGCCAATTTTGGGTCTAGGAACATCTTCCCAACTCAATCGGAGAGAAAAAGTTCTGACCCCCACCCCCAACCCCCACCCCCACGCCCTCCTGTCACACTTCCAACTTTGGTTGTAGAGATGGTAGAAAGTCGTGCAATAGCTCGTTTGAAAGCTAAGAGTGAGACAAATTCAGTGGAAAACAGGGCTTGTTCGTATCTGCCTTCGTTTAGATGTGATGTGTCATTTAAGATTTTGGGAGATTGGCGAAAAACGACAGAGTTAGAATGTTTATGAAAATCGCTCTAGCGGGTGAAGCAAGCGTCGGACGGGCAAACAGAGACCAGATTTGGAATCAGCGTCAAATTTGAGACAAATGATGTTTTGACCCCCACCTCCACCCCCCTTATCGATTGCATATTCACAGGGTATATAAGAATGGGATCGGGAGAGGAATTTCACTAAGTTGAGAAACTGACTACAGGTAAGTCGTTTCTCTTGAGTTCCGATATCGGACTTCTGACTTTCCATTGCTGATATCAGCTAAGATGTCAGACTTATAGGTTAGTCAGTATAGCATGACTGACCATTTGATGATAGTAGGCCGAAATCTTCAAACGGCTATAACTTTGCTTCTACAAGTCCTTTAGACTTGATTCAAAAAACATTCGACAGCTCTTGCTGTGCTGTAGGTGACAGACTACTTATAAACGTTTTATGAGTAGTACTAAAATACTGAAAAATTTAAATTCATATTTAATGATAATAATTAAAGTTTTTGAATAAAAAGCAGTCGTATATGAGTCTCTGTGACTTGGGTCGTTTCCTCTTGTAAATAACTCCACCGGTTTTCATGTCAAAATTGGGGCCCGGATACCAACACAGTGATATGACGCACGCTCTGTCCGCCCGAGGTTGGATTTGTGGGTCGAGGCCTTGGAGCTGGGATAAGATCCCCTCTGAGTAATGCCTGTAACGGATTCAAGAGCTTAACACCCAAACGGTTGCTGGCTTGCTATCAGGCCTTCTTCGTCTAGCCTCAGTAACTTAGGCTTGGCAACGTCTATCGTTTGTCATTGTAACTTGGTAAAAATGGGATGGTTACTGCAAGCATTGACGTCAAACCTTTTCGCGTCATTGGGGATTCCGTCTTTGTGTTGGGAGTTGGTAACAGAAAGCACGGTGACTGCCGATGTCCATACATGGTTAAACTGCTGTTGTCAAGTTAAAAGCATGACCAAATAAGGAAGGTCTGAATCATAGCTTTGTGCTCGCTGGGTATATAAAGCGCGACTTTTCTCTAGTCTTCACTCCTGTTTCAAGTTGCAAGACGAACGGTGAGTGCTCTGACAAGGTTTGCTATCAAACTTTGGGATTTAAGATAAAGCTAGGAATCATACTCTTTAACTTTGGTTGACGATTTTATTCCAACGTTTGCTATCAAATGTTTGATGACTTAGTCTTTCAATGCATATCAGCAAGTAGTATCCTATAAACACTTGCCATCAAATTTTACTCTATCTTTACAGAATCATAATGACGAAATCAAGCAATGCAAAAATGTTGGTTGGCAAATGTAGTTGCGGCAAGATTGCCAGAGGTAGTGAGCTGAGGAAGCATATTAAAGAGGGGACGGTGGGCGTGCATATGAGAGAGGTGTTGTTGAGAGTGTGCGTCCATCATCGGGTGGTATGTGGGGAAGGGAATGAGGTGGCATTTATTAAGGATCACAACGAGTGTCCAACTGGTAATATAGCTATGGCAGGGTTCAAGGAGTGGTTTGAGGGAGAGTTGTTGGAAAGGGAAGAGGTGAGGAAGGCGGTGGCAACGATTGAGGGCGTGGTTGGGGAGAAAGTGGTGACGAAGGTGAGTGATGAGAGTTCGAGTGAGGAAGTTGAGTTGAGAGCGGAAATGAAGAAGAAGGATGATGTTGATTTGGATAAGGTGATTAAGGATTTGTTTGGGGATATCGGTGATCTGGAGGGGGAGGGTGAGGAAGTGGGTAAGCCGATGGCAGCGTCATCGCCACGGCGGGAAGAGGGGTGTGATACGGAGGCATTTGTTAGGTTGAAGGATCGTGTGATGGGTTTGGAAAGTGTAAATAGAAAAGTTTTGAAGGAGAATGAAGAGCTGGTGGCGAAGGTTGAGGGGTATAGGGCAACGAGGGAAGAATTGGAGAGTATGAGAAAGAAGGAGAAGGAATGGATGGCGGAAAGGAGCGAGTTGATGAGGAAGGCAGGTTTGGTGGAGAGTTTGCAGGCGAGTTTGTCGAGGAAGGATGAAGAGATAGAGCGGATGCGAAGCGTGGTGAAGGAGGCGGAGGAAGTGAAGGGTATAAATAAGAGGTTGGCGGGTGAAGTTGAGCGACTGCATGAGTGTTTGAAGAGTAGAAAAAGAAGAGTGTATGAAGTCCATCTTCCCCTCTTTGAAAATAATATATGTGACGTCCCCACAATCACTGACGACCCTAATGTGACTCAGCAATGCTATGAGGGCGACGGAGTCCAGTGCCTACATATCAATTTGAACATCACTGGAGAGCTGGAGGACTTCGTCGTCCGAAAAGTTCGGAAGAAGTTGCCCAGTAAGTTACTTCAACATCATCATTTCCTTTTCGCCTCTAATCTCCTATTCTTTTTCTTTCAGAGTGTTTGCAGAAGTGAGAGTGTCGGTGGACGGAGAACGACCCATGGGCTCTTTTAAGGGCCAACCTTCTAATGCAGCTAAAGCGGTCCCAAGCCCGCCACATATCTTCGGATATGGAATGCAGAGGGGAAGAAAAATGATGAATGGAATGAAGGGAGGACATTCATGCGCCACACGCAACACATCACAGACTTCTCTCTTCGCTAGTAAACAAGCTCTTGTCGGTGTCGTACAAAAGTTTTACTGCAGCACAGGTTGATGTATAGTTAGAAAAGTTTGATAATGAAGTTTATTCGTGAGTGTCGTCAGAAAGTGTATCATGGTTTGTACAAAAGTTTTACTGCAACGCAGCTTGATGTATAATTAGAAAAGTTTGATCATGATGTTATATGAAACACACATGTCATAAAATGTAAGCGTTAGTGTAGTCAACTAGTTTTTACTACAACTCATGTTTGTGAAAGTAAAGTTTGATCATTGACGTTGTATGACTGACCGAAGTCATCACATCACTAGAAAGTTTTAGAAGGTTTTACTGCACAGTGTATATTGTCTTGTAACTTACTTTTACAGTGTTAGAAAGTTTTATTGGTGACAGTTGCCAAATGTTTCCCTATTAGAAAATTCAAACTTCATTTACATTTCACCTATCATACAAACAGCGACATGGGTATAACTTCATTTCTAACTTACAATCAACAACTTTATTTCTAACCCTACCCATCTTACAAAATGATTAAAACTTTTACTTCTCTCTAATGAGTGAGAATTTCATCTTTATGTCAAAATAAAAAACAACACTGTCATGATATACATTTATTCCAAATCGGCAATGCGTTTCACCACAAGGCGAAACATAACATTAACATAATCAAACTCCTCTTCATTGCGAGGTTGACTATTTGGGGAGAAGAGCATTTGCCAACCTCGTAAAATGTTGATATCATTCTCAATTACAATGTCTTTCGCTGACACACTGAGGAATGCACCTCGCAGAATATCACAGTCACCATACTGCACCTCTGACGTCTCCGTCTCATCGTCGGAGATGATGGTTTCATCGTCGGAGATGATGATGGTTTCATCGTCGGAGATGATGATAGTTTCATCCTCCTCCAACTCTAGCGGCTCGACCTCACCATCGTAAATGGTTTTCACTTTCCTCTTGCGAGGGGCATTGGGAATGAGCAAGGCATAGGCGTTCGGTGGTGTATCCATTTTAATGATATTATGAGGAAATGGTCATTGCACCGCACTGATATAGATTCTCTCTCCCTGCTTCGTGCTCTCTCATTGGACGACAGCCATTTATCAATCACACTGCATCATTCTCATATATAAAGAAGAGTGTTTTGCATTTTACTATCATAGTCATGTGCGACAAAGAGGAAACATTCACACCTCTTGCTACCTCAACTCCTACGAAGAAGGAAGTTGAGAGAAAGTTTCAACAAAAAGAGGAAGAGGAAGAGAGACAAATGATTGAAGTCTGCAAGCAGCTCACTCTACAAACGGTTGAGAGTGAGCCTTTCATAAACGAGGCTGACTTTCAGGAGTGAAAAGCCCTTTGATGAGACAGAGAATGCCCCAAACGGTCTTTATGAGACCACGGCCTTAACGGCCACCTAATCAAGAAAGAAAAGACATTGATTGCGCCACACGCAACATTAGTGATTTGATGTTATCTGACGAAAATGAAGTGTTAAGACAGTACGACCACCAATGAATTGAATAGGATTACCACTATCATCATAGATACCAAATTTGCAATGGGATAATCGTGATACATTGACTGGAATGTATACCTTGTTCAGGAACTCCCTGTGCATGGTCACACCAAAGTCGCCACTGTCAATAGGAATATATCTTAAAAGGGGAACCATTTGACCACCAACTTGTGTTGAATGGATAAAGTTAGTGTAAATGTAGAAGTGATTGATATTCATATCGAGCAAGGATGTTGAGCCACAGTACTTCTCGTCGTAGAATATGTCACGTTTGAATCCTAAAATCTTTGTCAACTCTTTTGAAATGTGAATGACCGTTTTACCATGTACACTGATACAGAATGTATTTTCTTTAGGATCATAGTCAAAATGATATGAGTGTAGATTTGATACACCCTTGTTCAAGTATGTACAAACATCATAACCATTGCTATAATGCTTTTGAGGTATCGGTAACTTTTCATTTGGCTTCCATGTAAGACTGGGACGTAAAACAGGGTCTGTACGTTTGAAATAAAGGACCATTCGACAATCGGATTGCTGTTCAGATGTTATTTTCACATTCCCCCATTCATGGTATGACCATAAGACGTCTGTTTTTAAAGAGAGCAAATCACGAAATTTAGAATTGATGTGAACAAATCCAATGTGTGAACGCTCATAATCATTTCGGAAATCAATCCTTGCTTTATTGTGTACTCGAGTGATGGACATAGATAATCCATTTATTTCATTTACCTGTTTGATCAAGTCATCAACAGTACCAGATTTAAAAAGCACAAAGCGCTCATGCATGCGATCAAGGGGAAGAAGGGTAATATTAAATTTTTTCCTGTGCCAATTTGGATATTTCTTAATCTGCTTTGATACTTTCATGGACACTTGAGCTCTCAAAGGGAAGGCACCGCCTCCTTTTACTTCTGCAAATTTTGTGATAGGTAGAAAGAACCGTGATTTAAGATTCAATATCTTTTGCAGAGGTCCACTCACATAAAATCCATGGGAAATAGTAGTCGGTCTCATGTAGAGGGTAACTTTATATAGATTTGGATCCATTTGCCAGAACCATAGATCCTTTGCCAAATCATTCATAACATTTAATAGGCGTTGAATTTTCATATAATAGTATGATTGCTCTAAACGATGACGGAATGATGGGTTTGTAGGTTGTTTCCATTTCAGGGGTGAAGCATTTTTAGCAATGGGTATGTCTGTATCTGCAGTGATAATTAAAGTAGGGCCATTTACAATCTCATCAACAGCTCGCTTTCCCCGACGGGTGTTTACTGTAGGAATAGAATTCCACTCTGCTGCATGTTCATTCAAGTTGTAGGTATGTACTTTATCATTTCGCTCTAGTTTTGGGAAGTACAAGTCTTGATTCGTTGCAGTGCCTAATGTAATCTCTTCATTTGCAATGGTTCTTATATTATTCACATAGCACAAATCTTGCAGGGCCACTTCCCAATCACCATTTAAGTCAATCGGCTGTGTTAAATCAGTCTCAAACTCAGCAGCTGTATTTTCATATCGCTCAGGTTGAGCATTACTGGGAAACACTGCTGTAAACTCCATGTTAAAGTATCAACATAAAGCGACGTTTGCTTAGGCGTTATGTCGCATGACATAACGAACTGCTGCTTTCAATCTATTCACAGTAGGTACTTTCTGTCGTCCTAGGAATTTGGTTAAGAGTGATTGCCCTTTCACATAATGCACTCCCCTAAGTATGCTTGTACCGCCTTCTTTCATATTGCGATAGTTGATGCAACCAAATATGACTTCATATCTTGGTCTTCTACGTTTAAAATCTGCAAGGGTATGAAATATTTCACGTTTTATTGATGAGCTCACACGACAGCTATTTTTTAATTCCATTGCAATGCGACGTACAGGATTGATTAAATCGATGCCACCTACAGGTGATCGCTTAAAGCCATAATCTGTTAGCACCATTTCCCACGCATGACCCATTCGCTGACGTAAAATCTGTAGTTTGTAAGCATGATTTTGCCAAGGATCGGCTATGCCGGAAAGAATTACATCTTCAATAGGTCTTGTTGCATGAATAGGTGATTTGATGAGGCGAACTGCATCATCTAATCCTCGTCCCGCTAATGTCACTATTGCAAATGAGAATAGGATGATCAATCTTAACATGACTTCGTCTATTTCTAATGAATGTTTTGCTTAAACGAGAAGACTAAGCAAACGTTTTTGATGTGTCTAAAACTAACCATGATTGCCAAGCTCTCTTCTCAGTGTCATGTTACATGGAAGGCTCGACGCATTACCTTTTACGATACTCATCGACACGTTAAAATAAGTTTATCACCTTTTCAAATGGATAACCTCCACGATGCTTTACATATCATGCATCATCCAATGTACTATATCCCTCTAGGTGGACGTCTATTCATTATTCGACGAGATTTCATTGCTCTTCATGATCAATATGGTGTTATACATTTTACATCCTCAAGTTGGAACAAGTATAGAGAACGTATACATCCTCGCATCATGACTTACCTTAAACAAACTAACACTCATAAGCATGAATGTGACAAGTGAACAATGTCTTCTTATCTCTACCTATTCATGTTTGATGACTAAATATAACCTATTCAATCACATCATCTACTTTTCCATTGAAGTATAATAAAGAAAACAAATTTTAATCGTACATATTTATTGAAGGCTTTTATAAAAGTTACGAATGCGCTTTTCATTGACAAGGGTATCATGTGAAAAATGTTTACAAATATCATGTAAAGAGTCATAATGTAGTCGTTGCATTACAAAGTAGAGGGCAAAGGCTCCACATGTTGAAGACAAGGGATGTTGATAGGCCAAAGCATTGCGAATCCATTTTCGTGAATGACGGTTCATGAAACGTGTGAGATAATCACAATTTGGTAAGGCCAATGAATCAAAGATTTCACCGCAATAGTTTTTATCAATAAACAAAACTTTCCAGTGTTTGCCGGGTAGGTGTGCTGTATCAGTATTCATGATAATGAATGAGGTTGGTTTTGGTAAAACTGTGGGCATATTATTAATGGAAAACACACCTCGAAATGCTGCAACAGTGCGTTCATCACCATGTTCTTGAACGACTCTCTCTAGCTCTGCATCAGATAACCAACTCATTAACTTGTATAAGAAGCGGAAACGTCACGTAGTCTGTTAATTCGAATGGTGGAATCGAACACAGCATAGATGAGTACATTGACTGTTTTCGTCAAATCTTTTTCAAAGAAAAATTCTAGTTTAAGACCCTTCGTGGCAGTACCCGGACGATAAGAAGCACCTGCTTCATTGTTTGCTGTCAAATCAAATGCATAAAGTGTATAACCTTTAGCAAATTCATCATAAGTCAAACCATTGGTGTCATCAGTATTCCAGTATTTAAAGGTTTCCATAGTATTTTGATATGAGCGAGAATAATGACCATTAGCAAAGTCTGGGCAAAAAGGAGTACCAGGAATGCAATCGGTATCGCGATACAATCCGATTTGATTTAAACCAAAGTGTTCAAAGTTGAGGGGATTCTTCGATATATTACCATTGTATGCATCATTTGCAATCAATCCCACAATGATCATTTTTGGTGATTGTATAGGAAACAAACTATCTTTAACAAAGCTCTTTTGCGCACGAGGAATGGTAAAACTATGGATCTCGGTATGATTTACATCATAAAGAGCATCATACTTCTTCAAACTCATCTCGTGACCATTAATCACCGAAGGATTCACTGTCATTCGTCGCACATAAAGTCTAACACTTTCAAACACAATCTTAAACTCAGTCTTTGCTCCATAAGAATTCAATACAAATTTAGGATCGTTCGGTAAGAGATGAACTCGCATGTCTACTTTTGACATTAAGAAACGTGATTGACGGAAAAAGTCCAAGTATAGGGGACCATATAATTCACACACCCTACTTTCTGCAGTCCCCTTTTCACGAGTGACAAATCCCTTGTTTTTGTCACTATCAAATTTACCAGCTTCATCTTTACACCAACCCATAACAGCCACGTGACTCTTTTGTGCTTGTGGCTGGAACTGCATGACTGTTGAAAAATAACCGAGATAGGGATAACTGTGTTGACCAACTTCAACCCGAGTTTCACAAATGGTCAATGATACATCCTTGAAGAGCGTTGCTATTGCCAAGTTATTCACGGCTACTTTGTCCTTATCATCAAGGTTGGTACCGTCCTTATTTACTATCTTAAACTTAACATGTAGATTGATGTCATTTACATCGATGTACTCAGCATCATTTCCTGGTATTAAAAATTCAATGACACTACCAGAATCAATACTCGTCTGTGGATAACGAATGGATACATAATTTCTAACGATATCCGTCTGTATAGGTGTTCTGTCAAATAAGCAAAGGGATGTGGTTTTACATTCCATATTTAAAACAGTCCACGTCGTCTGCGTTTGCTAGGAGGTATACGAGATGCTCTTCGCTTACGTTTGCCTGAAGTAGAGAGTGGATTGATATGACTGATGACAGACCTGATACCAGCCTTACCGACATTCTTCAAACGCTGTATTCCATGACGCTTTAGCGATTCACGAATCGGCAATCTTCCTGAAAGCGCATCACTTGCTACATCTGCTGCTAATCCTACAGCTTCCTTTAAAGCTGATTTTCCCACATTTGCGATAGTGGGGAGCATCATACCTTTGACAGCACCCAATAGACTACCCCCTTTTTGACGTCTCGATCAAGCATAAACGGGAAAGCCAGCTCCATGACTAGCATAGGAGGGGGCAGAATAAAACGTAGCAGTTTGATCCATAGGTATTTATTTATTTATATTTACACAATTCATTACTTTGCTTAGGAACGTTGACTAACACGATAAAGGTCAGAATGACGAATCCAACTGTTCATTGAATTTGGATAGCCAGCCCATTTCACCAGGCTCCACTTTTCCCCTTGTCGCATTTGGTGGCGAAGTATCTTTTCAACCATGTAGTCATCATCTTCTTTGGTGATGGGTGTTATCTCATGACGATAAAAACTCCCTTCAATCTCTTCACCATGATAATTGCGAAGCTTGTAGGTAGTGGGCTTAAATTTCTTGTTAACCTCAGAGACAGTAAATATTTCTTCCGTCCAATTGGGAAGATATCCTTTCGCAAACACGCTTTTCACCTTGGAAATGCGAACTTTGTCACCAACCTGAATGTCACTTTTACCTTGTGATGGTTGCCTGCGTTTAGCATTGATTTCACGGATTGTATCCACAATGTCTGGAGTTATGTCAGCAGGTTTGTGACCAATCATACGATGGACAGAATGATTGTAAGCGTGTACAGTATCTTGTAATACATCTGTCCACTTTTGTGTTACTTTTGCAGTGAAATAGCGCCATAGGCGAGTTTTCAGTGTACGGTTAAAGCGCTCGACCACTGCAGCCTTATATGCACTTTTCACACCAAACAGTTCAATGTTGTGTTTGCAAAATAAAGCACGCACATGTCTGTTTTCAAACTCTTTCCCTTGATCAGTCTGAATACGTGTGGGAATGCGTCCTTCACTGAAAATATTTTGGAAAGCCTCGGCCACTTCTTCACCACGCTTTGTCTTGAGTGGTTGAACCCAAGCATAACGAGAAAATAAGTCAATGACAGTTAGGAGAAAGCGATAGCCTTTATTCTTTTTAGCTAATAAAGAAACATCAGCCAAATCTGCTTGCCATTGTTCATCAATATCATGAACGATATAAGAACGGGTAGGATAACGTTTTCGAGCTTGTGTGTGCAATGTATATGCAGGTTGAGCTTTTAGCCATCTCTTCACTTGTTTCTGTGAATAACCACTTGCTTGTGACAACTTTTTCACTGAAGCATAACCTGCATAATGCTTTGGGTTATAGTAAATTGTTTTCAGATGTTCATCCATCGTCTATTAAGAGGGATTGTTTATTTGCCTCAAAGTATCAGTCTTTTTCTCCGTCAGGGTTTGCGTTTGTGTTTGAGTCCTGCTTTTGCTACTTTTTTTAGCCATATTGTATGAATCACTTTTACAACATGTACTTAAGCAGTTCAATGACACATGAATGTTTGGCAACTCTGAACATGGGATGCAGCATAGCTTCTTCATTAAAAGTCCGTGATAAAATCAAATGATGGATAACGTGTTGAAGGTTTTGGTATACGCTTCGGCAACTTCTCGGGTGTTTTCAAAGTTTGCTTGATTCTCTTTTTAGGTCTCTCTACACTTTGCAACTTTCTCTTCCTAGGTGTAGAATCATTTTCCATTTCCTGTAAGGTATCACGACCAAGAATTGCTTTTGGGACATTGAATTTCTTCATACATTTTAAAAAGAGCTCCCATCCTGTAGGTGTAAAGTGACGACGACGATCACGAACAGCATGATTAATTAAATCTTCCACTCTTGAGTCCCTAATGACTGCACCATCATCACCCACCACTTCACCTCGTTGTGTGATTTTCAAGTTGGGTTCGAGACTTCGATATAAGCTCAGTGCGCGATTGCGATAGGGTTTGGGTGAACCAAGCGAAAGATCATTGCGTATTTTTTCTTTCAATTGTTTCATTTCTTCTAAGGTAGAACTCTGCTTTATCAAACGATCATATGGATTTTTACTTTGCACAGCTTCTTGTTCATATTGCTGATTAAGTTGTGACATTTGATTTGCCCAAGGTTGATGAACACTCTGCATTGTAGTCAGATGTATATATTCTTCTTGTGGAATAGCAATCATGCGTTGAAAACCACTCATAACAATTTATATATGATCATGGGTTTCTCAAAGAGATGACTGCGTAAGCGATAATCTTCAGGACACTCCTGGGTAAAGTCCAAAAATAAATAATTATAGGGTTTTTCCGTAGCAGCCTCAAATACTTCAATCAATGCTTTTGACTTGCGAGGAAGAACTTGTCGAGATAGGAATTCAACTTGACTTTTATCGCGAGGATTTTTAAAGATGATGTAGTAATGTGTGTTTAGACTTCGAGTCCGTGCTTCCTTTCCACTTGGAAAAAGATTTTGCATAATAAAAATGATAAAGCATGGTTTATGATGAGCAGCCTTGGTAAACATAGCAGTTACTTCTTGTGAGTTCTTACTCTCATTAAGTAAATCATCAAGAATGATAATATCATAGGGTTGAATATCAGCAGTGCTGATAATCCCCGGTTGAACCAAGTAACCCTTACCAACCAATTCACGATGTAAGTTATGTTGATAAATTCCATAGCACCAAACAACACGATTCGGTATGCAGTCAAAAATCTCATTACGACGCTCCAACAATTGCAGTGTTAAATGTGTCTTCCCGCTATGAGAGGGTCCTACGATACACATAGTGCGATTACAACGTAAACGGAAATCCATATTGTTTTTGATGAAAAGTCATACCATTTAACTTAGTATCTATCCATTAATGGCTTTATTTGCGAGAGCACCAGCTAAACCTCCCAAAGCAGGACCGGCAGCTGCCATGATGATAGGCGCTAAAAGTGGTAAGAAGCCACCACGTTGTGATAATAGTTTGCGCTTTGTAGGAATTGATGTTTTTGGATTGCTCAAGGTACGAAGAACTTTACCATGTCTGGCAATTGCATTGGTCTTTTTGCCATTTAATGTCATATAACGCACTTTTCGTATTTCCGCACACATTTTACGAATGAAGGCATTGTTTGCCAGCTTCATTGCCTCACATCGATGAGATGGCTTTAATTTTAATAAGCGACGAAGCGTGAGACAGAATTTTTTGTTTGCATTTGATTGACACTTTTGTCTGCGTGAACGGTGAGATGAACGACGTCTAGACATTTTTACAGGCGGATGTTAGAGTGATCTTTGCTTAAACACGACAGCAGCGTCGAAACATCACCGTCGTAAACGCAATGAAATAGAGGAAGACATTGAGTACAGCACTAGTAAAAAGCAATACACTGAGAACAGCCACAGTACCAGTAGGATAGTCAGAAGCAGATACATGTGTGGGTAGCCGTAATGTATCATTCAGTGAGGTACTATAGTTCAATGGAAACAGTTCAGCTGTGTCGTTTGCTGATATGTTATGAGCCAGACATGAACAATCTGTTTGTATGACGATATTTGTAAAGTTTAATGCCTTTGCATCAATTGTGCTTAAGTGGAAAAGGCTTCCCATAAGCAACGTGTAGAATACATAACTCCAAGCAAGGTAATGAAAGAATACCATGATGTAACAGTGATGAAAGTGTATTCGTAAACTGATTTGGTTTAAAATTATAAGATAGCATATAGTCAACATCTTCACAGTTTGCGTGAATGATGATTGCATTACTCAAACGATGTATCATCTCTCTACAATCACTGGATGATAATAGTTTTTTCCAACACAAGAATCCAGTGCCTTGTATAATCATGCTTTCTCATTTCAATGAGACGATGATACAGTGGTGTCATGGTCATAGATGACTGTTTTAAATTCGACTAGGATTGCATCAACATCATTTATATACATTGACTGTTGAAATTATTTCTTGATCACAGATTGGACACAACATAGTTTCCAAAGGTACATAGCACGTAGAACACATAACAGAATGACAACATGGTAAAAAGAGAAGGGATCGCTCCCTTTTAAAACACTCAACGCAGTTCCGTTCACATAATAATTTAAACGTCTCTTCTTCCAATTTCTTTCTAAAGTCACTTTTATTGGTAGAGTTACTTGACAAATCAGTTGCAAATGTCACTTTTTTCTTTTTCACTCCAGATCGCACCAATTTCATCCCATTTTCACTATAATTACATTGCAGCATGGAAAAATACTCTATCCATCTTCGATCCAAATGATGATTCATGGCATGCTCATCTAGATCCATTAGTCTTTCAACTAAAGCGTCAGCTTTAATATTTTCATTTACATTTGTAACACTTTCTATAGCCTTCAATGAATAGCCAAGCTCTCTTGCTACAGACCATGAAGTTGGGAAACGAATGCAACTTTTCATCTTCAAATAATTTCAAATGATCATGAGTGTCAGGAATGGACACTCAGTTGAATATGCTTGATATGACTTGTACACCTTTGACAGTATTGATGACTCTGTATAATCTAATACTTTACTTTCACAAACATCAGTTGTAGTAAAAACTAGTTGACTACACTAACGCTTACATTTTATGACATGTGTGTTTCATATAACATCATGATCAGACTTTTCTAACTATACATCAAGCTGTGTTGCAGTAAAACTTTTGTACAAACCATGATACACTTTCTGACGACACTCACGAATAAACGTCATGATCAAACTTTTCTAACTATACATCAACCTGTGCTGCAGTAAAACTTTTGTACGACACCGACAAGAGCTTGTTTACTAGCGAAGAGAGAAGTCTGTGATGTGTTGCGTGTGGCGCATGAATGTCCTCCCTTCATTCCATTCATCATTTTTCTTCCCCTCTGCATTCCATATCCGAAGATATGTGGCGGGCTTGGGACCGCTTTAGCTGCATTAGAAGGTTGGCCCTTAAAAGAGCCCATGGGTCGTTCTCCGTCCACCGACACTCTCACTTCTGCAAACACTCTGAAAGAAAAAGAATAGGAGATTAGAGGCGAAAAGGAAATGATGATGTTGAAGTAACTTACTGGGCAACTTCTTCCGAACTTTTCGGACGACGAAGTCCTCCAGCTCTCCAGTGATGTTCAAATTGATATGTAGGCACCGGACTCCGTCGCCCTCATAGCATTGCTGAGTCACATTAGGGTCGTCAGTGATTGTGGGGACGTCACATATATTATTTTCAAAGAGGGGAAGATGGACTTCATACACTCTTCTTTTTCTACTCTTCAAACACTCATGCAGTCGCTCAACTTCACCCGCCAACCTCTTATTTATACCCTTCACTTCCTCCGTCTCCTTCACCACGCTTCGCATCCGCTCTATCTCTTCATCCTTCCTCGACAAACTCGCCTGCAAACTCTCCACCAAACCTGCCTTCCTCATCAACTCGCTCCTTTCCGCCATCCATTCCTTCTCCTTCTTTCTCATACTCTCCAACTCTTCCCTCGTTGCCCTATACCCCTCAACCTTCGCCACCAGCTCTTCATTCTCCTTCAAAACTTTTCTATTTACACTTTCCAAACCCATCACACGATCCTTCAACCTAACAAATGCCTCCGTATCACACCCCTCTTCCCGCCGTGGCGATGACGCTGCCATCGGCTTACCCACTTCCTCACCCTCCCCCTCCAGATCACCGATATCCCCAAACAAATCCTTAATCACCTTATCCAAATCAACATCATCCTTCTTCTTCATTTCCGCTCTCAACTCAACTTCCTCACTCGAACTCTCATCACTCACCTTCGTCACCACTTTCTCCCCAACCACGCCCTCAATCGTTGCCACCGCCTTCCTCACCTCTTCCCTTTCCAACAACTCTCCCTCAAACCACTCCTTGAACCCTGCCATAGCTATATTACCAGTTGGACACTCGTTGTGATCCTTAATAAATGCCATCTCATTCCCTTCCCCACATACCACCCGATGATGGACGCACACTCTCAACAACACCTCTCTCATATGCACGCCCACCGTCCCCTCTTTAATATGCTTCCTCAGCTCACTACCTCTGGCAATCTTGCCGCAACTACATTTGCCAACCAACATTTTTGCATTGCTTGATTTCGTCATTATGATTCTGTAAAGATAGAGTAAAATTTGATGGCAAGTGTTTATAGGATACTACTTGCTGATATGCATTGAAAGACTAAGTCATCAAACATTTGATAGCAAACGTTGGAATAAAATCGTCAACCAAAGTTAAAGAGTATGATTCCTAGCTTTATCCTAAATCCCAAAGTTTGATAGCAAACCTTGTCAGAGCACTCACCGTTCGTCTTGCAACTTGAAACAGGAGTGAAGACTAGAGAAAAGTCGCGCTTTATATACCCAGCGAGCACAAAGCTATGATTCAGACCTTCCTTATTTGGTCATGCTTTTAACTTGACAACAGCAGTTTAACCATGTATGGACATCGGCAGTCACCGTGCTTTCTGTTACCAACTCCCAACACAAAGACGGAATCCCCAATGACGCGAAAAGGTTTGACGTCAATGCTTGCAGTAACCATCCCATTTTTACCAAGTTACAATGACAAACGATAGACGTTGCCAAGCCTAAGTTACTGAGGCTAGACGAAGAAGGCCTGATAGCAAGCCAGCAACCGTTTGGGTGTTAAGCTCTTGAATCCGTTACAGGCATTACTCAGAGGGGATCTTATCCCAGCTCCAAGGCCTCGACCCACAAATCCAACCTCGGGCGGACAGAGCGTGCGTCATATCACTGTGTTGGTATCCGGGCCCCAATTTTGACATGAAAACCGGTGGAGTTATTTACAAGAGGAAACGACCCAAGTCACAGAGACTCATATACGACTGCTTTTTATTCAAAAACTTTAATTATTATCATTAAATATGAATTTAAATTTTTCAGTATTTTAGTACTACTCATAAAACGTTTATAAGTAGTCTGTCACCTACAGCACAGCAAGAGCTGTCGAATGTTTTTTGAATCAAGTCTAAAGGACTTGTAGAAGCAAAGTTATAGCCGTTTGAAGATTTCGGCCTACTATCATCAAATGGTCAGTCATGCTATACTGACTAACCTATAAGTCTGACATCTTAGCTGATATCAGCAATGGAAAGTCAGAAGTCCGATATCGGAACTCAAGAGAAACGACTTACCTGTAGTCAGTTTCTCAACTTAGTGAAATTCCTCTCCCGATCCCATTCTTATATACCCTGTGAATATGCAATCGATAAGGGGGGTGGGGGTGGAGGTGGGAGTCAAAACATCATTTGTCTCAAATTTGACGCTGATTCCAAATCTGGTCTCTGTTTGCCCGTCCGACGCTTGCTTCACCCGCTAGAGCGATTTTCATAAACATTCTAACTCTTGTCGTTTTTCGCCAATCTCCCAAAATCTTAAATGACGCATCACATCTAAACGAAGGCAGATACGAACAAGCCCTGTTTTCCACTGAATTTGTCTCACTCTTAGCTTTCAAACGAGCTATTGCACGACTTTCTACCATCTCTACAACCAAAGTTGGAAGTGTGACAGGAGGGAGTGCGGGTGGGGGTTTGGGTGGGGGTCAGAACTTTTTCTCTCCGATTGAGTTGGGAAGATGTTCCTAGACCCAAAATTGGCCAAAACGTCCGAATTTGCACTCCATTTTCCCATCTGAGCACTCCTTATGCCCGAAAAACGACTTTTCTCATCCCAAAACCACCAAAACCTGACTTTTTCCAACTCTGACAGTTTCCTGCCATTTTCCTCCCTAAACCCAAGAAAATGAGTCCAAACCGAGCTTTTCACTGCCTTTTTCTCATTCTCAGCTTTCAAATGAGCTATGGCACGACTTTCTACCATCTCTACAACCAAAGGTGGAAGTGTGACAGGAGGGCGTGGGGGTGGGGGTGTGGGTCAGAACTTTTTCTCTCCGATTGAGTTGGGAAGATGTTCCTAGACCCAAAATTGGCCAAAACGTCCGAATTTGCACTCCATTTTCCCATCCGAGCACTCCTTCTGCCCGAAAAACGACTTTTCTCATCCCAAAACCTGACTTTTTCCAACTCTGACAGTTTCCTGCCATTTTCCTCCCTTAACCCAAGAAAATGAGTCCAAACCGAGCTTTTCACTGCCTTTTTCTCATTCTCAGCTTTCAAATGAGCTATGGCACGACTTTCTACCATCTCTACAACCAAAGGTGGAAGTGTGACAGGAGGGGGTGGGGGTGGGGGACCCGTTTCCTCCTCACGGACCCATTCCTCCCAGCACATCCTTGACGAACTCCCTCACCTTCCTTCCAGAGGGTGGGGTGGGGTGGGGGTGGGGGCTGAGTCAGCATTTCACATTTTGCACTTGCCTCTGGGATGTGCTTACTACTGTTATGTTCAATATGTAATACTCGTTTTGGGAATGTCCTAGTTTCAAGAAAGCCTTTTGAATTTCAAAGCCAGATGAAAATGCTTAAAGAAACATCGATTCATATTTATGTACTTTCATAGCATATCTTGATTAATATCAAAGGAGAAAATAAAATAAATTGAAATTGAGTTCATCTTAAAATTAAGGTGGATGTGATGACAATAAATGATTGTCGATCGTTTCTCCTATGCAAATTTTTATGAAGTCATTTTATGCAGCAACTCATTCCACAGATGCTCGAAAATTTCAGTTTTCTAGGAAAAGCTCATCCTGCTATTCCTATCCGATTTCAACTCCCATGATAATTAAGCTTATCATTATGACAACTATTGAATCTGCTACTCCCACCTCTTACTTTTCTCTTTTTGTTTTATAGCACTCCTATACAGATCAACATAACCTACTTCGGTTTAATATAATGGCCTCAAAGTTCATTAAATCAATATTTCACCAGACTTACCGTTTTCAGTGCACCTAATTATCGACAGTCCATGAACTTTGTGCATTCATTTGCAATATCTTGCCCTCAATCGACCTCACAGTATGCACGGGATTGCAAAAAGTTTCTTGACGTTAATTTTAATCATTGATCGCACGAAAATTGACTAAAAATTGGTTAATTGACTGTTTTATTTTTATTTATTTATTCATTTTATATTAATCACTGGTTATTGCACTTAATTTGTAGCTTACTTTGATTTGTAGGGTGAGATCTATAAAATCTGAGAATCTCAGAGGCAAAAGTGATCATGATAAGTAGCCTGCTGTTCGAAATTCTGTTTGTCAGCATTTTCTGGATGAAGTCTCCTAAAACTGTCGCTGACTGTCGAACAAACAATTCGTGCCTTAGTAGTTGTTTTAATAAATGACAAATTTGAATATGATAATTGTGTAGTTATTCATTGTGTGATACATTGCAGCATGTCAACATGGGAATTTGACAGTGGAATTTGACAAAGCTGCTTTAAAATGATCAGGATACGTTTGCGGGTTGGGCACTGCGTTTTTCAAGCTGGAAAAATGGAGAATTAAAAGTTATGTTTACCAACTAATCTCAAAGAAGCAGATTTGTTCTGTCAATCACTATTTTTGAGATTCATGCAATTGTCGAGCACAGCCTGATCATTGGAGGTTCAAACCATTTTATTACTGATTAATGCCCTTTTATTGCAAAATAGGTCGATGGCACATTCATTTTAAAGCGACGAATGGGAAAAAGCGACATTCCTTGATATCCATTTGAAATTTAATGTAAAAACAAATAAATTTAGCAGATTTTGTATATAATGACGTAGATATAGTATATACATTTTGTACAATATTTACAGACAATAAATATATTCATATGAAGCATGCTCAGTTGAGATTAGACTGCATGAATTGTCCTACAAATTTATGAAGATTGCAATAAATAAAAATATGACTCTGTTCCCGTCTATGATAAATACTGGAAAATGTTTGATATTGAACATTCTCGATGCAACGTATTCATGTCTGAATAAAAATGTCATGATAGCGGCATGGAAAAATAGGATGAAAGATTATCACAATTCAGTCTACAATGTACATGTAGCCTAAAGACTATCAGTCAGGAGAAATATGAACTTGGACGTATCACAGCGTATATATCCCACTGCAAAGTAGTTTACATCAATGTTTTATAAATTTCCATTTGGTGTATTCACATACAGCAAGCATCATAATTCACAAAAAGTGGATGAGCGTGTATTATCCTCCTAACAATCTCGCAGATTGTCGAATTAGTGCAGAATCATAATACAAAAAAATAGATGTCTGTTTTAAATTAGCTGTATTCTTGAAATTTGATTTTTGAATTTTGAAGCAACAATGGGAAATTAGTAGGCCCCATCTTTTCATGATAAATTCACGTACATTATATGTGTTGCATACGTATATTCAAATGATTTATGCATATTACAACAATGCTTTGAACTATGTCACATGCACAGGCTCAATGTAAAAATACATTTTCTGATGTATATTCACATCAATGACACTCATTCAAATCCTCGATCTGTCAAAAAATCTTCAATACTGCTGAAATGCTCCTCAATTCATGTATAATCAGTTCTCTTTAAAGAGCAGGAAAATGAAAATGATATTTCTGGTAAATCATTGCTATTTCAGATTCTCCTGGTTATAGGAAAGTAAAAAGCTGGATATTCAATAGCTTTATGATGAAATGTAAACATGCATGATTTACTATACATTAGATGCAAAAATAAAGTATGACAATTTTCTCTATGACAGCGTCAATACAAAGACAAGTATTGACAAATCGAATATAGAGTATCGTCCTTTTAAAATGCATATGTGCAAATAGCTGGACTGTCTAGCCATTTTCAATACAGATCGCAACATTTTACTTTAAATAATACACAAGTTTTAGAAACAAGCTTGTTAGTAAAAGAGGGTGAAAGCAGAACATAACCAATACAGAACGCAGCATTTTGCCTTCGAACAATGCACATCCTTTAGAAATGAGCCTGTTGTTTTAAGCGAGTGAAAAGGGCTCCGAAAACTAGTCGTCTATGTTCATTTTGCTGCCTTGTTGTAATTGCCCTTTTTAGCATGCTCCTGGTCACAGGCTGCATCGGCATCTTTAGAATTTGCATTTATGAAATTCAATAGTACGAACATTTCAGGAGCCCTATATTATAATTTTTCAATTTAGTCCAGACAAATCAGTTGACCCATGAAAACTGAAAGTATTATAATAGTGAATAACATTTCCATTTGTAAATTAATTTCAGGTGGAAATTACGAGGTCGGGGTGATAAAAGTGACGCCTATGCATTTGTGTCTTATATTTAAATGAAGTCAAACTTAATGATTTGTGTTTGTTTCATTTGCAAAACGCTACAAGAACAAGATTTACTGCTGGAAAATCATTTTAAGGTCAAAGTTGCGAAGTTGCCCAATATCGCATGTAAAAAACTTCAAAATGCAATTTTTTCTGATAAGATTGCGATTAAGCTTTTTCAGAGATTTGTCGACAAGATATTCCAATTTGATGAGATAGAACAACTATTTTAGTAGAAGTCATTGTGGTGCTGTGGTTAGAAAGTAAATGTGTAGTTTCTGTAAGGATTTGGAGATGTCCAGACTCACAGACAATGAGTCACTGAATTTATCTCTACTATACTAATGATTTGTCTTAATTTTACTTTACCAGTAGTTTAGGACAGCTCCATTGAGTTTGCAAATCAGAATTGATCTCATATATTTTGTCACATTTTGGCATCTAATTCGTTCCAAATTGATAGTATCTTTCCGCGCACAATTGACTTTTAGTTTTTTATATTGTATTTGTGCAATAGTTTTTTATTTAAATTGATTCCATATTTTCTTCTTTCATTGTTGTAGTTAAAGTGTAATGGGGAGCACGGGCGTCCAGGAGAATAATGTGACCCATAGCACGCAGTTGACGGTCTTTGTCGGCGGTAGCTCAAAGTTAGCAGACGCCAGAATGTTCGACGAAATAAAGCGTTGCAAAAGGCGTAGCACATCGGATTAACGGTAGAATTGAGGTAACAAAGCCAATAAGCTGTAGAAGAGAAAAGAGATATTCATCAGCATTTTAGTAGAATGGTAGTCAATTGTAACATTCCATAGTATTTCCAATACAGTATAGGCATGATTTTCTCTTTTCCTTAATTCAGACTTCTTTATGACGCATTTGCGCAGAACTTCTTCATAATGCATTTGCACAAAAAAGTTAACCCATCTTCAAACGCAATTTTTGGTGTTGAAGTAGTGGTTCAATTTTGCTTTCTTCCATATGAAACCTTATGTTCCATAGATGTGTCTAGCATATGTTTTATTTTCATAAGTGGTCATCTTTGGATAGTAGACCCCAGAAAACAAAGTTGAAGGCTTTCTTTGATGCAAGATTCTAACATAAAGATGATAGATATTTTACATAACAATTGACTGACAACGACAACTGTCAATCAGTTTTCTCATGATGAATTGATTTTAAAATTGGTTGAATGTGCAGAGAGATGCACCACGAATAAGAGTTGCCATAAAATTATTGCTCAAAAATATCTAACACCCGGCATTCATTGAAAGAAGAACTCAATTTCAACCGACTTTTTACCATATCAAAGGCTGTGTTCCACAGTTTACTTATGCAGAACCATTACGCTCTGGCCGGTAATTAGACTTTGAAATATAAAATAATGGTCATAATGTTTACCTAAATCCACAGAAGGAACACCACAAAATTCAAAATTCAGATTGTCACCAATGAATCACGCTTTCTACCAGATTTTAAACGATATGATATTTTTGTGCTCTGACAATTTCTGGAGCAGTTATGTTCAAGTTATATTTTTCACATTTCACGTTCTCCACGTGAGATAAAGATCTGAAGCCGTCTTTCACACAGTAAATTTCTAGTCTTCTTTCTACTTATTCTAGAATTTCAGCGTATGAACAAAAAAACAAAAACTTTGCTGCAATCAGTTCGAATGATACTTTAGTTTGATGAGAATCGGCCCATCAGCTCAAGCCGCTTTGGTGTCTCTTCGGACACACCGAAGAGGCTTGTTGCAAAGCCCACTGCATGGCGCGTTGTCATATCGCTCTGTCCGATAAAAGGATCGATAAAAGTAGCTGATTGACACGGAGACGGAATGCATGGATATCCGACAACTTACAGTAAGTCACCTAATCAAGGAAAAGTCGAATGGTCATTAATTTATTGATAAGGAGAACGATTGGTTCCTACACCAAATGTTTCAGTAGATCATAGAATACAACAAATAACAGCATTTTATCATACGATCACTTAAATGATATAAAATAAAGCTTAACAACAAAACATGAAATAAACTGCGTATGTAAGGCCTCCATACTGGATGATCAATTGATATCTTACAGCATGTCCTTTGTAAATTAATCTTTGTATAGCCATTAATTATATGAATTCTAAGTCATTCCTTCCTCTGTCTATGCCCTACACTACTAGGGAATAGATAATACACAGATGTGAGGTCATTGTTTGCTATAGAAACCGAGAGTCGAAGGTCTTCGGGCTCTTGCATAGACTTGTTAATCTCGAAAAATGTCATAAAGATGGATACTTTGTCCTATAGTTGCGTAAATTACTGCTACATTCGTACATTCCTAGCTATTTGGTTGCAGAAGTCCTTTATAATTAAAGCAGCTTCCTACTTCTTATGTAAAATTAAATTATCGTGTTATTAAATAAACTCCCTACTCAAAAACTTGACATCTTCTGGTTATTGAAAGTGACACATCTAGATCAGCAGTCTGAATGGCAAAGTAAATCAAATAATTGCATTTATTTCGAATCTTCCATCATTTGAGCTTAAGTACATAGCCAAAGGCTATGTCTAGGCTAATGGTAATTATTCATTGATTGACATTGTTAGAGCATACAATGAAAATAAAAATTGACTTTCATTACCGAGTGTGTGATTCAGAGTGTAAACGTTTGTCAATACATGTAAAACCTGTAGGTCTGCAGGAATACACATGTGGTCTGTCTGATAAACGATTTCCCATCCATAAGGTATTGCGGACATAGCAAAGTGGCTACAAATTTAATGTTTTCATGTATTCCAGATAATTCACGAACATGAACAAACTGTCTGCATCACTGCTAAAGTAGTTGAATGTTCAAAATAACACTGTTTTCAATTTTCAATATTTCTGAATGTTGAAGTTATTTATTCAACGATAGAATTGATAAGCCTACATTTTGTTGTTAAGTTTCTAGCATTTTTATTTGATAAAAGCGCTTTTAACATGCTTTTTCAATTGAACTTATTTTCAAGCCATATTTTTATCCACGGTGACCTCAATAATTTTAATTGAAAAATATGATAAGGATAGAAAATTTCCAGAATTCCTTCAGTCTGAAATGAATAATTTGATGCACCTGACAAAAATTTGTGCTCCTATGCATTCATAGATCTTTTGAGGAATCGTCATTTTTCAATATTCATATTTTTTACCATAGGAAATAATAATAATAATAATAATAATAATAATAATGTAGCTTTATTCGTACTTCACAACCGGTGGTTATTCAGAAGTAGCGTTACACAAATCATTTATAAAATACATCAGAAGTAGAATCAGATAGAAGTCAGGCAAAGCGAATAAAAGAATTTTGGAAGCGCATTGTTCTTGATCTGAGTTTTCTGTTCCGACTACCAAGTCTTTCACTATGTCGAGTTTCTTCGCTATCGTGAATAAGATGTAATGGGTGTTCCTCATCTTCTGCCTTTAATGCTAATTGCTCGGCCGTTCGCAAACAGAAGCTGGTAATATCCTCTGAACAGCTAAAACCGAACAACTTGCACAATTCCTCGAATCTGGTAGCATTTACTTTAAATCCATTTAAAAAAATGGCAGTCACAATGATGCAAAGAATTGTCGTTCTACTAGCCCGATATGTGCCGCTTATAAACTAATGGAATGTGCTGCTCTTGGATATTTTTATAATTTCTGGAATAGACATATGGCATCATCAAGAACACTCAAATTGGTTTTCGTTCAGATTCATCATTCACACAATAACTTTTAGAGTTTTTTTTAGAGACATAACTTTTTTTGTAGATCGCGGTCAGTGGGCTGATGTAATTAATTTGAATTTTGAGAGAGCCTTTAACTTTGTTCCTCATCTTCTACTCATTCCTAGGTTCTCTTCTTTGGATGTAAAAGGCAATCCTCTCTCTTTTCTCAAGGCTTTCTTAAGTGATAGATCGGAGAGTGTTGTTGTCTACGGGATATGTGATTCTATGTGATTTCTGGCGACTCTTAAGGGTCAGTTATCGGACCAAATATTTTATTGCCTTCATCAATCATTTTGATGACACAGCAATGAATTCTACCGTCCTTAATTAAACATGCAGATGATATGAGAATCGGCAGTGACGTTAAGCGCACTGACCCGGGAAAATCTGCACACCTTCTGCGGGCTGATCTTGATGTGGTGACCGTTGCAGTCAATGAAGTGGTTTTCAACAGCTTCCATCCTAATATCAAACTGACGATGGAATTCGAGAAGGATGGGAAATTACCATTTTTGGACGTGCTCATTCAACGCCGTCAGAATGGCCGAGTTCGGACTGCTGTCTACCGCAAGCCGACATTTACAGGACTTTACACGCATTTCAAGAGCTTTGTGCCTTTTCAATACAAAGTTGGTCTTGTCAAAAGTTTACACCACCGCGCAAAGATGATTTGCTCTCCTGACGTATTGGAAGATGAAATACGTTTCCTGAGGAAGACAATGGAAAGCAATGGATATCCAGCTAATTTCCTGGACAAATATTTGACAAGCAGTCAGCACGAAAAAGTGGAAGGTCCCGAGAAAAGGAAAGTGTGGATAAGGATTCCTTATCTCGGTGAGCCCTCAAACCTACACAAGAGGAGACTCAAAGCTGCAGTTGAAAATGCCTTTCCTGCTGCCCAAGTAATGGTCGTGCATACCACGGTTCCTACCTTGAGGAAGTCGACTAAAGATCCTGTTCCCGCATCTGCCACATCAAATGTGATTTACAAATTTTCCTGTAGTTGTGGACTCAATTACATTGGCAGAACGAGACGACGATTGGGAGACAGAGTCAAGGAGCATGTCCCAGAGTGGTACATCGACGGCAAGAAGAAGGCAGGAGTGTCTGCAATTACAAGACATTTAGTTTCCTGCTCCTCTCCGCCTGCCGATCCCAGACAGTCATTCAAAGTGGTGAAACGAGTGAGAACCTTTAGAGAACTACAGATATTGGAGGCTTTGCTCATCAAGAGAGAAAAGCCTATACTGTGCATCCAGAAGGATTATGTGATTTCTTTGTGTCTTGACTTTTAGCTTCAGATAAGTTAGACAGATAACTTATTAACTTTGTCTTTTAAGATTGCATGTTCTTATTACTTAACTGTTAATGAGTAGAGTGTTAGATACTAGTCAAATGTAGATCTTTGCAAACCACATGTAGACACGTGCATGACGTATGTGAATTCGTTTAACATCATTCCATTTCTTTTTCTTAGCTGTAATTTCATTGCCATGTACGAGTACATCCTTGATGAGAATGGCCGAAAACGTTCGGGTGAATTTTCTTGTTTTGAATTTTCATGTATGTTATGTGCATTGTTAACGCAATACACTATTCGCATAGGCATGATGCGGGTATAGTGGGCATAAATGACCGGCTGGGCGTAGGCCTGAGTGCTTCCAATAATCCGTTCCAGGGTCAGACTTTCCCTGAACAGGTCCCTGAAAATTCAGGCCGATTTACATGTCGTCATCCCACCTCAACATTCTTTTGATGTCAGAATGTACACTTACGAACAGAACATGCATTCCATGCTTGGCATCAACCACTCTTACATGAGTTAATTCATCATTCAAATTATATCGAGCATTTAAAGCCACATGTACTACACATGGTAATTTGAAAGTTAAAATTTTCTGAATTTTGAGTAAGCTTAGAACGCGTAGCAGAAGTACAGGAGACATTTCCCAATTCAATGAAATTTTAAATGGTATTGAACTTCTGATGCCCCACCCCCTGAGCCTTTTTTATTTAATTGTATTGTTGAACACATTGAGAGATCCAGTAAAACTTTTAGTCGGTTTGTTGAAATTACGGAATTTGCGGAAAACTAGACATTTTGATTTGTCATGTTCCTATGATTATGCCTTCCCTGACGACCGACTAAAATTAACACATTGAAATACACTTACCACAGTTGTATAGTGCTGTAGGAATAATTGCTTCTCCATCCTCTCGTTGAAAAGCATTTATGATGATAAAGACATTATAAGGTGTCCATGTTACTATAAAAGCCAACAGAATGGCGCTCAATGTTTTAGCAGCTTTCTTTTCATTTTTATGTTCTTTTCTCCTTGTTACTTTAACACTTGTCGGCTTGTGAGTACTGATCATGTGCTTTGTGTTTTCACTGACTTGACGAGATTGAGTGTTATGCACGCCGGAACTGTCTTCGCCGGCCATGCTACCAAACGCGCTATCCACAGTACCCGTCGATTTTCCGGAATTAGTTCGGCCACTACCAATCACAACTTTCCCTCGCAATGCTTGCGATGGCCGTGAAGACGGCGAAATAGTGTCTTGACTATCTTCGATTGGATTCATATTGATTTCCACTTGCTCGCTTTCATTTCGACGTTCATCTGAGACACTTGTTTCATACATTTCAATATTATTTTCAACCAATTCATCATCTTCATCAATTTCTATTTTTTGTTCAATGCTTAACAGCGGAATACTGAGTTGATAGGATCTCCTTGATATCGGAGACATTTCATGAGCTGCAGTTGTATCTGCAGTACGCGCTAAAGAAATGCTATGACCGGAAGAGCTATGACATGGTCTGCGCTTGGAGCAATATCGAATTGATGCTTCGCGTGAATGAAGAGCAGTTTCGCTGAAACTCGACGTTTCCTGATCATGATCAACCAGTGATTTGCAACAGGAGCACTTCAATGCAGATGCTACATTTTCGAATTTACTTCGCATGAAATTTGAATGCTCATTTAGGTCTGACGGCTCTGGTGATTGGCTCCGACTATTTTTATGAATTACCATCCGCCAACGCTTTGTACGACTACCTGGCGAAGAAAATCTTCCGAAAGCTTTTTGACGTTTCTTCGTTTCCTTATAGATTCGAAGATATAATATAGTTATTACTGTGACAGGAAGATAGAAGGCGGCTATAGCAGTAAGAATTGTCACAACAGGATTGCTGTTGAGAAATTGAATGTAGCATTCATCATTTGGAACAGTTCTTTTGCCCTCAATGAAGGGCCATGCGTAGATCCATGGGGTCCACAATGCAAATGAAATAACCCAGGCCGCAAATATCATAAATCCAGCACGACGAGGTGTCCGTTTTACTCTGTAGGTCAAAGGTCTAGTAATTGATAGATATCGATCTATCGATATTATGAGGAGATTCGCTACTGACGCATTGCTAACAGTGTAGTCAATGGATAGCCATAAATCACAAATGTGAGCCGAAAATGGCCACGAATTCATTAGCAATGTCGTTGCAGATAAAGGCATTGACAACACACCGATAGTTAAGTCGGCTACAGCGAGAGACAGTAAAAAGTAATTGCTGATAGTTCGTAGTTGACGTTCAATTTTGAATGAAAATATCACTAACAGATTTCCACCAACTGTCAAGATGACTGCGACCAATGCCAGAAGACTCAAGAATACGATACCAATAATGTCATTCACAGTATGTACTTTTCCTTTTGACCCATGAGTGAAGTTTGAAAATGAGCAATTCGATTTTTCAGGGATGTAATCCGATGATGCGTTGCACTCTATGGATCCATAACTGGAGGTATAGGTCTCCGACATAGTGTGAGGTAAGTGCGGATTGCCTTCTTTGTTCAAATCTGAAAATAAGGAGAAAAGTAAACAACATGAATTTCATTTTGAATTTCGATAATGGGATCATTTCACATACAAATTTATTGATGATTATGAAAACATCATGATTTGGATACAGCAATTTACAATGTGAGCAGACATAGATTGACTTTCAAAACAATTCAAAGTCGGACCGAAAGTCAGTCTGGACACTAGACTAACCGAAGCTCATTACATTAAACAGTTGATTCCGAAAATCATTGAGAACACAGTTGAAGGTATTTCAAAGATCTCTCAATTAAACTGATGGTATTTAAACAGCTGAGATGAGCGCCTAGATCAGTTGGTGTTTAGCGAAGTTTTCCCCATGAAGAATCACAAAGCTCGGAGCGCGTAGGGGTTGTATTGTACATATTTATAACGATATTTTTACTTGTGGCCAATAAAGACCTTTTTTACTGAATCATGAAGAATCCCCTCCTGTTGGCGGGCATGTGAAGTTATAATCCACGGTCGAAGTGGCAAATACTCAGCTATACATGATATAGATAAATAATATCAAATATAAAGGACAGTCTAGAAACAATTGCTAAAAATGCATTCAGATTCTGAGAGGCAAATAATTTAACGGTTGTTCAGACAAAATAGTGGAATCGCTGTAAATTTTGTATTCTGTTAACTTCATGATATTAAAAGATTGCTTGATGTTTATCAACATAACACAATGTTCCAAGATTTTTATAAAGCTCTCTAGGCGAGAAACGCTTTCTTCAGCAAGACAGGTGAAATGTGTAAAAAAAGGACATAAGTGCGCAAAAAAGATTAGTAGTAGAAATAAATGCAAGACATTCATGCAAGTGCGAGTCTATCCATTACTTGAGTTTGATATACATGTAAGTACTTTTACATTGATAGCAGCTTGTGTGCAAAAGCATTGCAGCCCCGAATACCATTCCAAGTTGCCGCTAGAGAACGATTGGAAGCCATGTGAAACCTCTGAAATCTTCTGTATCAGTCAGAACTGGTATTCTCATGTTTCCGGATATATTTTGAAGTATGAGGTGACAGGAAAAAATTTTCCACTCGGAGGAATTTATCAAGCATACTGCATTTACTGAAGTAAATCGTCAGCAGCACATTTGAGATTTTGTCGATTAAATTTTATTCGAGAAGTGCATTTTGTTCGTATCGCAAACAAATATTTATATGGTATTTGCTTTCTGTCTGCAATGTTATCTACTTTAAGAACATCATATTTTGAAAGCCAATTCAATTCCTCTATAGTCGCTACCAAGGTCAAGCCTCGCTTTTGAATAGGAAGGGTAAGAATTATCTATTTATTTGATGCTTCGGACTAAAAAAAGGTTATGTTAAGTTGGGAAGAACCAAGTTTTGTTCGATATTCAAAATGTAAAATGTGCAATATATTTCGATCAGCACTTGCTGATCATCTTCAGACAAGTGAATCATTCAAAGTAACAAACATTGTAATGTATTAACATAGAAATGAAAGGTATAGGTGACAGATAGTACTGGGTTACCTTGTACCAGTAGCTAGAGCAATTTGATAGCTTTGATCTGACTGACATACAACTGTCGAAAGAAACACTTTGCGAACACTTAAGGGCAAGCCTTATATTTTCCTCCCTTCTGACAAAGGATCAGAATTTTGTGTCATAAAAATTGAAACCTACGAAGAAGCGGGGATACAGCACCTCTCTGATGAAAGCACCTATAAGAAGATTTCCCACATCTCAACTGAAACAATAGAAAAACGCATCAATGGTGTCTGGAAACAAGTTGCAAGAGAGAACAAAATCCCCCATTACATCACTAGAAGTTATACTACAACCAATTCAGAAATTCCATCTTTTTACCATTTAATCAAAACGCACAAACAAGATCCAGAATTGAAAATTCGTCCAATCGTATCGAATTGTCAAAGCGCAACCACCAAATTGTCATGGCTATTATCGAGACTACTCTCTCCAATCTTAAAAACTTTACCGCACAACCTGGAATGCAGCTCTGAATTAATCAATGATATACATTCAGTCAACTCAAATGATGTTCTTTACCCGTGTAGCTATGATGTGGCATCTATGTACATCTCAATACCAATCAATGATGCAATTTCGTGTGCAATCAATAAATCAATCTTCGATTAAACCATCTTAGAGGAATATCATTACACCAAGTTGAACAATTATTACGTGTCTTGCTGGAGAACACATATTTCAAATTTGGCAATCAAACATATCGGCAAACCAAAGGACTACCCATGGGCTCTTCACTATCGGGTATAGTCGCCACAATCTTTATGGATTCAATTGAAACAGCAAGCCTTGCATTAATGAACAACGCTCCTTTATTCAAACGTTACGTCGACGATTGCTTTGCCCTAGTCAACAACAGACAAGACGCAATAACACTACTAAATATTCTGAACTCTCAAAACAACAATATCCATTTCGACATTGAATTCCTAACAGAAGATAACTCAATCAGCCTCCTAGATTTTAATGTCATGATAACTACGAATATCGAAACAATCTTTGATTTTTACAAAAAGGAATCGAAAAAGAACATTTTCGTGCATTTTGCCTCGAACATTCCACCACATGAAAAACTTTCTTACATACAGAACGAAAGGAACCGGATACTTAAGAGATGCTCCAAACCTGAAACTCTTCAACATCATGGAAAGCAATTTGACCATACGCTGAGACTAAATGGATATCCGGACGATTTCATTACCAAGTGAAAGCACTTTAAGAAATCCAGAAAAAAACAAAACGATCGAGATGTCCTTTCCGTTCATTTCTGAAAAAATTGATCGAGAAATCAAGACAATATTCAAGAAAGGAAAAATAAATGCCCGAATTGTAAGAAAAACTAAATCATTACGTCAACAATTGAAACAAATACAAACTAGTCCAACATGCTCACTGCAAAATTGCCCTGTAAAGAACAATTCTATTTGCCACAGGAAGAATGTCATTTATCAACTAACATGTGAAAAGTGTCAGAAAAGTATATAGGAAGCACGATACGCACTCTACACGTTAGATGTAAGGAACACATAACAAAGAAAGACTCATCCATGAACATACATCTCAACTCATGCCACACGAACATCTCAAACTGAAATACTAGCACATGATAATGAAAACACAAATTTACGTCTTCGTGAAGCTTACTACATCAAACAATTAAAACCTCAAATTAACAACAGGAGTGTTCTTGAGCAGTTTAGTGATTTCCTTTTCATTTGATTTTAGTTTTTCTTTGTGTGTGTTTCTAGTCAGGTTAGAGTTATTCCACTCTACTACTGGTAAATTGTAACCCAGTACTACCTGTTTCAATTGTTCTATGTCAGTCAGATCAAAGCTATCAAATTGCTCTAGCTACTGGTACAAGGTAACCCAGTACTATCTGTCACCTATACCTTTCATTTCTATGTTAATACATTACAATGTTTGAAATATTTTTGAGTTACTTTGAATGATTCACTTGTCTGAAGATGATCAGCAAGTGCTGATCGAAATATATTGCACATTTTACATTTTGAATATCGAACAAAACTTGGTTCTTCCCAACTTAACATAATCATGTCAAACCAAGGCATTTTCACAACAATGAAAAAAAGGTATTTGCGCTTTTTCAAGAATACTTCATTGTGCTTTATTTGTAGTTGTCTCATACATAGATTTATTGAAGGCCTATTTACTTGTTACACGACTTGTTACATTCATCAGAAGACCATTGACTTTTTATATTTTGTCGCAAAAGAAGATAATTTCGTCAGATACTACTTTTATCAAGATGACATTGGCAGACGCTTATCTCTCGGAGCTTTATTCATGCCAAGAGCATGACAGACAAGAAAGATGCGCAGGAGTTCTATCAATTTAATGGATGTTTTCTGGCCTCCTTTGCAAAGGTCATCAACTCACACTGGAAAATCAATTGTGAATATTGAAACGCAAACTGCAAATCACAATTGTAACCGGGCGGACAAGTCAGACGACGCATTGCGGCGCATCTCATGAAGCAAGCATGGAGATAGACACTTCTCCTGTGCATCTTTCTTCTCTGCAACACACTCGGTATCAATAAAGCTCGGAAAGTGAACGTGGGGTCTTCAGAGATTGATTCATCTGCGTGTGGGCAATGTATGTCATTGTATGCAATGATATAACAAGCAATAGATATTGACATAGGTATTCGTCTCTCTTTGGTTTGTGCGGTTGGCCGTGCACGTACTGCAGAAGTGGCTCAATTTCGAGGCCAAAGCCCAGTCCATGGTTCATCTTGTTCAAAGTAGTAATCTTTGCAGTGCAGTTGTAAATTAAGCTTAGATAATCAATTATCACATTCCAAGATTCACTCAAGATGTATGTATTCCTGTTCAAAATTAAGGCAAATGAACATCTATGCAATTTAGTACAAGCATAAAGTCCTAATGCTCAATATTGAATGCAAGCCACCATCAAAATGCAGTGTATGATGAATATAGCAAGTGTAGTGCTGCTAGTGCATGTATATTCTTTTTCGTTTTCTTATTAATTCGAAATATGTCAACGCACGGCCAACTAGAGGATATGGCCGGGACACGTGCATAATGGCTTCCAAAAAAGGAGGCCGATCATCTCACTAAATGTAATCAGTCATTAGGATTAAATTTGTGATTGCAACATAAAGCTACTGACTGAAGGGTGAGAAAACTTCATTATAGTCCGGGAGCTAGCGTGAAGTTGTGCAGGGAACGAGGTAGTACATAAAACTTTCACATAGCATAGTAAGTAGTAATAAAACGGCGAACACTCGACCGGCGCGCCCCCCCTCTGGAACGACAGAGGTTGTAGTCTGTCGTGGTGTGCCGGCGAGGTTGGTTCACGTTCACAAAATGTTCGCTGACTCCCCCCCCCTCTGGAACGATAGAGTGTCGTGGTGGTCTTGGGCGACCGCCAGGATTAGTCTTGAGGCTATAGTGTGTGATGTTTTTCGCGCTATCTGCTGAATGTTGGGTTGTAAAATGGGCTGTAGCTTCAAAACGAAGCATCGGAGAGCAAAACGGATTTCAGATTTGGAATCAGCGTGAAATTCTGCATCGGTATGGTGAGTTTCAAGTCAATCGGAGAGAAAAAATTTTCAACATTTTTCGAAAAACGACAGAGTTAAAATTTGGGACGTTTTGGTCTGTAGCGCCCAAACGAAGCATCGGATGGGAAAACGGAGGCCAGATTCGGATTCAGCGTGAAATTCTGCATCGGTATGGTGAATTTGAACGCAATCGGAGAGAAAAATTTTCGCTGACGTCCCCCCCCCTGGAGAGCTAGCTTCGATCTTGGCTTCTAGTGGACGGATTTTGTCGTGCAATAGCTCGTTTGAAAGGTAAGAGTGAGACAAATTCAGTGAAAGAAACGGCTTGTTCATATCTCTCTTCGTTTAGATGTGAGACGCCATTTAAGATTTTGGGACATTGGCGAAAAACGACAGAGTTAGAATTTGGGACGTTTTGGGCTGTAGCTTCAAAACGAAGCATCGGATTGGAAAACGGATTTCAGATTTGGAATCAGCGTGAAATTCTGCATCGGTATGGTGAGTTTCAAGTCAATCGGAGAGAAAAAATTTTCAACATTTTTCGAAAAAACGACAGAGTTAAAATTTGGGACGTTTTGGTCTGTAGCGCCCAAACGAACCATCGGATGTGAAAACGGAGGCCAGATTCGGATTCAGTGTGAAATTCTGCATCGGTATGGTGAGTTTGAACGCAATCGGAGAGAAAAATTTTCGCTGACGTCCCCCCCCTGGAGAGCTAGCTTCGATCTTGGCTTCTAGTGGACGGATTTTGTCGTGCAATAGCTCGTTTGAAAGGTAAGAGTGAGACAAATTCAGTGAAAGAAACGGCTTGTTCATATCTCTCTTCGTTTAGATGTGAGACGCCATTTAAGATTTTGGGACATTGGCGAAAAACGACAGAGTTAGAATTTGGGACGCTTTGGGCTGTAGCTTCAAAACGAAGCATCGGATGGGAAAACGGATTTCAGATTTGGAATCAGCGTGAAATTCTCTATCTGTATGGTGAGTTTCAAGTCAATCGGAGAGAAAAAATTTTCAACATTTTTCGAAAAAACGACAGAGTTAAAATTTGGGACGTTTTGGTCTGTAGCGCCCAAACGAAGCATCGGATGGGAAAACGGAGGCCAGATTCGGATTCAGTGTGAAATTCTGCATCGGTATGGTGAGTTTGAACGCAATCGGAGAGAAAAATTTTCGCTGACGTCCCCCCCCCTGGAGAGCTAGCTTCGATCTTGGCTTCTAGTGGACGGATTTTGTCGTGCAATAGCTCGTTTGAAAGGTAAGAGTGAGACAAATTCAGTGAAAGAAACGGCTTGTTCATATCTCTCTTCGTTTAGATGTGAGACGCCATTTAAGATTTTGGGACATTGGCGAAAAACGACAGAGTTAGAATTTGGGACGTTTTGGGCTGTAGCTTCAAAACGAAGCATCGGATTGGAAAACGGATTTCAGATTTGGAATCAGCGTGAAATTCTCTATCTGTATGGTGAGTTTCAAGTCAATCGGAGAGAAAAAAGTTTTCATCACAAAATTTTTTCGAAAAAACGAGTTAGAATTTTTGCGATGGCTGCCTACTGTAGAGCCAAAACGAAGCATCGGATGGGAAAACGGAGGCCAGATTCGGATTCAGCGTCAAATTCTACATGGAAATGGTGTATTTCCAGCTCAATCGGACCTCCAGAATCGATGATAGAAGCGTTTTAAGTGTTTGGATGATGGATGTTACGTCATCAGCTGATCGCCACACACTATATAAGCTGGGAACCGAGAGAGACTTGTCATTAAGACGAGAGCGATTGTCAGAGGTAGGTCGTCTCTCTGAGCTCCGATGATAGCTTCGGACATTCCAAAATCCGGGTTTCTATTAGAAACCGACTTAGAAAATTTCATTGCTGATATCAGCTAAGCCGTCAGACTTAGAGGTTAGCCAGGAGATAGCCTTCGTCTCCAGGCCATAAAAGACTCCAAAACTTTAAAGGCTTGTAACTTTGCTTCTACAAGTCCGTTTGACTTGATTCAAAAAAGATTCGGTTGCTATTGACCTGCCCTAAGTGATAGACTACTTATAAAATTTCATAAGTAGTGCTAAAAAGTTGAAAAATTTAAATTCACTATTTTTGGAGGTTTTCTGGGGTTTTCGACCCTGCTGAATTCAACTAAGGCATTTATAATGTTGTACGAGGCGAGCTTCAGCTCGAGACTTGTTTCCTGATGTAAATAACTCCACCGATTTTCATGTCAAAATCGGGGTCCGAATACCAACACAGTGATATGACGCACGCTCTGTCCGTCGGAGGTTGGATTTGTGGGCCGAGGCCTTGGAGTTGGGATAAGATCCCCTCTGAGTAATGCCTGTAACGGATTCATCAGCTTAACTTGTCTATCCTCAAGTAATGATAGCATTACAGTATGACTTTGAAAACATAATCTTCACATTTACTGACATTTTATTTCTATACGTTGCGCTCTGCTCAGGTTTGATATCAAACTTTCTCATTTTTCTTTGCAGTGAAAAATGACCAAAGACGTGAATAAACGCCTGCAATTTTTTAAATGCAGTTGTGGGGATGTGTTTAGGGGTGAGAATTTTCACCTTCACCATAAAAAGAATGCTGCGCATAGTGTTGCGGTTAAGGTGTGGTTTTGTGTGTGGTGCAATGTGAGGTGTGATGAAAGGAATGATGCGTTCAGTGAGTTGCACTCGAAGTGTGTATTTACAAAAATTTCGAAAGTTTTGATGAAGAAGATGATGTGTGGTGAGCAGGGAATGCTGTATGAGGAGGGAATGTGTGCTCGTTTGCCACCAGTAGAGGTGGTAAATGTTGAAAAGCGTGTTGTGAGTGATGTAGATTTGGATGCGAGTACCTCCAAAAAGAGTAGAGTGATGTCGGTGAGTTGGATTTCATCGGATGATGAATTTATGAATGTTGATTCGAGTGTTGCTGCTGCTGAGCGTGAGCTTGAGAAAGCTGTGAGGGCGATTGTGCCAGCACCCGAGGTGTTGGCACAATCAACGCCTAGACCTTCACCGAAGTGTGTTGAGAAAGTTGAGAGGTCGACTGTTCCGTGTGAAGTTGTGCTGTCGAGTGATGATGTGCGTGCTTATACGAATGTGAGGCATGAGTGTACAAAGTTAGAAGGAAGAGTGAGATCGCTGAAGAGTACGCTGAAAGAGGTGACTGCTGAGCGTGATAGTTTGAAGTTGAATGCTGAGAGTGTGACTCAAAAGTTAAGGGAGTGTGCGGCTGCAAAAGAGAGTATGGTGAAGGAGAGAAAGTTGAAGGAAGAGGCGGTGACGAAGTTTGTGATCGAGAGCGAAGTGAGGAGCGCATGCTGAAGGAAGTGGCGCTTGAGGAAGTGAGTTTGTTGAAGAATGAGTTGGCGCGTTTGAAGGAGTGTGAGAAGGTGAAATCCCTCACAACTATGCACATCCCCATCGTGGGTGTCGTCCCTGACAAGCCAATTGTATATCTAAATATAAGCAACGACGACACTCAGGAGTGCTACAGCTGTGCGGATGTCCGTTGCTACCATGTAAATATTCAACACACCGACGACATCCACATAGCTTGTTCAAAGCCATACAAGTATCGTGAGTATAATGACTGACATATATCATCATGCCATCTTTCCAACTCTTACTTCTTTCATTTCAGGAGCCATAAAGAAGTAAAAGCTATTTCTTGTGAACGCACCAAACGGCCTTTTTAAAGGCCACTCTTAATGTGGCTAGATCGGTCCCAAGCCCGACAGCATCTTCGGGTGTGAACACAGAGGGAGAGTCTACAATTAAAACGTAGTAAAATAGATGTGTGAGATGGATTCAACCCGAATCCTATAACACCTTTACATTTACTGACTATACATTTGTCCTGCTATCAGGTTGTTTTGACTTGCTATCTAGTTGAATAGTCTCTTGCTATCAAGAGATTCACTTCTGCTCACAAAGCACATCATCGCTGTAATACCTCCTTTGCTCGAGCGTTCCTTCGGGACGGCGGGTACTGCCGTAGAGGGATTGTGTTGCACGGGTTGTTCGTCGTTTGTTAGACCGAAACCTCTGAGCCGTTGCTCATGTTGGGCGTTCGACTTCATACTCAACGTGACGCTTTCTCTCGCCAGGTCAGAGTACTTCAGCCATTCGACAAAGGTTAGTCTTTATGATATGGAGTAGAGTGAAATGTAATTCATTAGATGTCCCTTCAATGATTGCTCCCATGATAAACGTTGATGAGACAAATGAAATGATTCTCATCTTCCCTTTTCAGTGATTGAAATCTACTAACACACTACCGTATAATCGTCCACTATGGGGCAAGACATGATAGAGCCTCCACGCGGTTAGCCCTGGGCAGTCTTTAGACTGGCGAATACTATCATTAAGTTGAATCTGCTATCAGTCAACTTGAACGTTACATCACATTAGAGGGGTATATAAACCACTACCTCTCATTTCATTTCATTTCAATCATGGAGACACCTAACGCTGCAGTCAACTCTCCTCGCGGACCGCAGTTAAGACCGCGAAATTTATTTAATGAATTTGCTAGAATAGAGGAGCAAGACAGAGTCCACAACAATCTTGCTCAGATTGGCAATGCGATGACAGCAAGTGTTGCCAATCCAATGGAATGGCGCTACATTCCACTCTCCACTCACATACCAACTAGTATTGAAGTCGACACTGCTGAGGTTGAACGGTTTCGACTCTCTCTCTCAGCAGAATCGGTATGGAGTAAGATTGCTGATGACGACTCCCGAGAACGAACCACCGGCTCTCTTAAGGGCCACCATGGGGCAAGACATGATAGAACCTCCACGCGGTTTGCCCTGGGCAGTCTTCGGACTGGCGAATACTATCATTAAGTTGAATCTGCTATCAGTCAACTTGAACGTTGCAAATGAAGTTCGGTGTAATACTTCCTTTCGACGGGCGTTCCTGTAAAGGGCGGCGGTGAAACCCGTAGCTATGTATACCGCAAGGGACATTCGGCAATGGTCAATCTTGTTAAACCTCTCTGCGTCATGTTTGCAAGTAATTGCCTCTGTCTCAACGTAGTATGCATTCGCGCCAGGGCGACATTTAGCCAACTGTCGAAGGTTACCTAAAACTTTCCATTGCATACGTTATGAGAACCATGAGTTCTACCTGTCTCTATCAATGAGACGAATTGATGAATGGAATGTAATGGGAGGACACTCACGAGCCACACGCAACATAACACACTTCTCTCTTCCGTACTCTAACAAGCTCTTTACACATGGATCGCAGTCGATTGCTATCCCTGTATCAGAAGTGTAAGCTATCTTAATTTTATTTAACACTATTTCACCTACCATCATCACCCATATGAAGTGTCATAAGATTTACAAGTTAGACTAAGCGTTCTACTATTTGTAAATGAAAGATATAGTTTCACCAGTTTACAAGTTAAAAATAAAGTTTCAATAGTGTGTACGTTAGAAATAAAGTTTTAGCTGTTTGTATATCAAAAACAAAGTTTCAAGAGTTTACAAGTTAGAAATAACGTTTCAATAGCGTATGCGTTAGAAATAAAGTTTTAGCTGTTTGTATATCAAAATAAAGTTTCAAGAGTTTACAAGTTAGAAATAACGTTTCAATAGTGTATGCGTTAGAAATAAAGTTTTAGCTGTTTGTATATCAAAATAAAGTTTCAAGAGTTTACAAGTTAGAAATAAAGTTTCAATAGTGTGTATGTTAGAAATAAAGGTATAACTGTTTGTAAAAATAAGATCGCAAGATTTACTAGTTTACAAGTTAGACTAAGTGGAAATTAAAATAAAATTATAACTGTTCACGAGTTAAAGCGTTGATGCAACGATGAACAATTAATAAGCTGAAAAGTTTTAGATTCACTTTAACATTACCATATGTTTACAGATAGAAATGTATCACAGCAAAACTACTTCATGAGTTAGTTTGCCAGGAGTGTATCATCTCAAACTTTTACTCCGTCGTTGAAATTTCATGACGACCTTTTGCTAAACGAAAGTTAACACCAGAGGAGCGTAGGGGTAGGTGGTATAAAATACGCCTACAGCACTGAGAGAGTTGGAGTGCATGAGCTATGTACATTCTTTTGACGACGAGAGGAGCGATTTAGCCGATGGCGCAGGTAGTTTCCCAGAGCATGGAGGACATTGTTTAGGTGACTCTAAGGACGTATGTCGAGCTGCCTTCAGTGATAGGCTTCCAACTCATGATGAATGATGATATGCTTACGACCTACATTCAACCATTGGTGTATGCCCACACCCTCCCCCACAACGAGCTTGTCTGCCACATTGTATTCATGAGTGTGGCTCAAAGTAGGAAATTGATTGATGAGACTTTGCTGAAATATTCAAGGCGCGTATTCAAGCATGGTCGTCTACTGTTGGAGTATTATTATCAATGGCGCGACGACACACATTTGCCCACCCAAGTTTTACCACACCTATCAACGGAAGAATACAATAGAGCTTTAGTCGAGACGGTGAAAGGAGACGATGAGCGCTAGCGGGTGAATGAAGCATCGGTGAGAGTGGGAATCAACTTGATGCTATTCTCCAATGAGGATTGTTGTCTAATGAGAATCAAGCATTCCTTTATAAATAGAGAGCCTTCCACAGTGAGAATCATTCCATCGTTGAATCGTACAAGTGACGGACGCACATTCTCTCTCTCTACATCCCTGTTATATTATCCAACTAAAGTGGTAAGTCGCTACTTTCCTCCCTCTCCTCCCTTGAACGTAAACTTGATAGAACCTTTTTTATTTTCAGGCATCTTCTACATCTACTACACTGACAGGACAAATGGTGGCCAGACGTTACAAGGTTCGCTACAATCAGATCATCTACAGCTGAGACCAGTGGAAGAAACAACAAAGGTACATTATCCAACACCGCTACAGCGTAAATTTAAACAAGTCTTGCGTCATGAGGATCACAGCGTAGTACTGCGAACGGGAATGCTCCCTTCCACTGATGTGAAGATATTGAGCAATCAGTATGGGGATTACATACTCATCCCCGTGAGTCCGTACATTCGCCACCAACTTGACATTATTGAAGAGTACGTAACATTAAATATGGACATTCCTACTCCTCTTGCTCAAGAGTGGAAGGCGAGAGATTAAAAGGATACTCCCTATAGAAAGATTTGGGATGGCAATCAAATTTGCCTACCATTATCACATTGGTGTAGTTACTATAAATAGGATGGAGATCAATCAATACCCATCAGATGTGATGAGCTCGGAGAAGATACTTGGGATATCATTTTCAAAGTGAATGGACTATATTATGGTCAGCACAAGGATAACAAAATAGCCTCTCTCTCGATATACACTGAATCCATCCTATATATTCCAAAGCCACCCAGCGTAGATGACATTATTGACGAAATCCTTAACGGGGGTGGTACGAAGCGCAAGTCGGGCAAGAATGTTACTTCCAAACGCAAGTCAAGGAAAGAGAATTGCTAATCCTTTCCTAACTCTACCCTATGACAATTCGCTTATGTGCTTTGAGTGTCGTGGACGTGGTCTTATTAGATACATTTTACTTCTTCGTTGCCATCATATCATTTGTGTATTTTGTCGTGAAAAGAATCGATGTAATTCTTCATTTTGTGATATGTTATAGAACGTTTCCTTAGATGTGTAATTTCCGTTTTAGGCTTCTATCATCATTTTTATGGATTGTGAAGGTGAACCTGTGCAGGAGCTCAGTGCTATTGCTATGAACAATTGGACATATCAGATTGTTAGTGTCTATCATCAACATGCCAACTGTGATCCCAATGTTGATCAATGGGCGAGAAAACACATTCATGGACTTAATCTGAAATATTTGCAAGACTATGGCTTTTCTTGTGAGACTGCTCTTCTTATTGACTTTAAACGATGGTTAGCTGCTTTCAATGTTATACGCATTTTTTGTAATAATCCTGGTAAGGAGAGGAAAGTATTTCCCAATCTAGTCATTAATGATATTTTGCTCCCACCTTGGGATAGTAGAGTGAATCAACACTATCATGAAGTCACGAAACGTTTTAAGGATTTGTGTGTTCCTATTTTGTCTGTTCGTTGTAGTAGCTACGTTCATAACCAATGCTTCTTTCCTCCTTATCTCAACACTGCCAAAGTCCTGTATGGTTATCATTGCTCGCTATATGACAGTCACCAGCTGTATCTATTTTATCTGTTTCAAATCATTTATTTGTAATGCATGCTTGTTACAGTTATTCAATAAATGTTATTATGCGAAGAGTTGTTGTTATCATGCAACGGATGGGTTAGATGAAGGGTGATCATATCTTTTTCAAATGACTGTGAAACATTGATTTCCATGATGAAGATTTAAACAGTTAGATTTGATGACGAATAAGATTTACTAGTTTGCAAGTTAGACTAAGCGTTCTATTATTTGTAAATAAAAGATATAGTTTCAACAGTTTACAGATTAAAAATAAAGTTTCAATAGTGTATGTATTAGAAATAAAGTTTAAGCTGTTTCTATGTTAGAAATAAAATAAAGTTTCAAGAGTTTACAAGTTAAAAATAAAGTTTCAACAGTGTGTACGTTAGAAATAAAGTTACATCTGTTTGTAAAAATAAGATTGCGGGATTAAATAGTTTGTAAGTTAGACTAAGCGTTCCACTATTTGTAAATGAAAGATATAGTTTCAACAGTTTACAGATTACAAAATAAAGTTTCAATAGTGTGTATGTTAAAAATAAAGTTTAAGCTTTTTGTGTGTTAGAAATAGAATATAGTTTCAACAGTTTGTAGATTAAAAATAAAGTTTCAACAGTGTGCACGTTAAAAATAAAGTTTCAATAGTGTGTATGTTAAGAATAAAGTTCTATCTGTTTATATGTTAGAAATAAAAATGAAGGTTCACCAGTTTAAAAGTTAAGAATAAAGTTTTATCTGCTTGTATGTCAGAAATGAAATAAAGTTTCACCAGTTTAAAAGTTAAAAATAAAGTTTCAATAGTGTGTATGTTAGAAACAAAGTTTCAACCGCTTCCAAGTTAAAATTAAAGTTTCAATAGTTTACAAGTTAAGAATAAAGTTTCAATAGTGTGTATGTTAAGAATAAAGTTCTATCTGTTTATAAGTTAGAAATATAATGAAGTTTCACCAGTTTACAAGTTAAGAATAAAGTTCTATCTGTTTGTATATTAGAAATAAAACAAAGTTTCAACCGTTTACAAGTTAAAATTAAAGTTTCAATAGTTTACAAGTTAAGAATAAAGTTTCAATAGTGTGTATGTTACGAATAAAGTTCTATCTGTTTATAAGTTAGAAATATAATGAAGTTTCACCAGTTTACAAGTTAAGAATAAAGTTCTATCTGTTTGTATATTAGAAATAAAACAAAGTTTCAACCGCTTACAAGTTAAAATTAAAGTTTCAATAGTTTACAAGTTAAGAATAAAGTTTCAATAGTGTGTATGTTAAGAATAAAGTTCTATCTGTTTATATGTTAGAAATAGAATGAAGTTTCACCAGTTTACAAGTTAAGAATAAAGTTCTATCTGTTTGTATGTTAGAAATAAAATGAAGTTTCATCAGTTTACAAGTTAAGAATAAAGTTTTATCTGTTTGTATGTTAGAAATAGAATAAAGTTTCAACCGTTTACAAGTTAAAAATGAAGTTTCAATAGTTTGCAAGTTAAAACTAATGTTTCAATAGTGCGTATGTTAAGAATAAAGTTTTATCTGTTTGTATGTTAGAAATAAAATGAAGTTTCACCAGTTTACAAGTTAAGAATAAAGTTTTATCAGCTTGTATGTTAGAAATAAAATGAAGTTTCATCAGTTTACAAGTTAAGAATAAAGTTTTATCTGTTTGCATGTTGGAAATAGAATAAAGTTTCAACCGTTAACAAGTTAAAAATAAAGTTTCAATAGTTTGCAAGTTAAAACTAATGTTTCAATAGTGCGTATGTTAAGAATAAAGTTTTATCTGTTTATATGTTAGAAATAAAATGAAGCTTCACCAGTTTACAAGTTAAGAATAAAGTTTTATCAGCTTGTATGTTAGAAATAAAATGAAGTTTCAACAGTTTACAAATTAAAAATAAAGTTTCAATAGTGTGTACGTTAGAAATAAAGTTTCAACCGTTTACAAGTTAAAAATAAAGTTTCAACAGTTTCTACGTTAGAAATAAAATTTTATCTGTTTGTAAAGTACGATCGTAGGATTTACTAGTTTGCAAGTTAGACTCAGCATTCTACTAGTTGTAAATGAAAAATATCGTTTCAACAGTTTACAGATTAAAATAAAGTTTCAATAGTGTGTACGTTAGAAATAAAGTTATGACTGTTTGTGTGTGTGTGTTAGAAATAAAATAAAGTTTCAACCGTTTACAAGTTAAAAATAAAGTTTCAACAGTGTGTACGTTAGAAATAAAGTTTTATCTGTTTATATGTTAGAAACAAAACAAAGTTTCAACAGTTAACAAGCTGAAAAATATAGTTTCAACAGTGTGTACGTTAGGAATAAAGTTTTATCTGTTTGTAAGTTAGAAATAAAGTTTTAACTGCTTATATGTTAGAAATAGAGGTATGACAGTTTATATGCTAGAAAGAAAGGTATAACTGTTTGTAAGACAAGATCGTAGGATTTACTAGTTTGCAAGTTAGACTCAGCGTTCTACTAGTTGTAAATGAAAAATTATCGTTTCAGCAGTTTACAGATTAAAATAAAGTTTCAATAGTGTGTATGATGGAAATAAAGTTTAAGCGCTTTGTGCGTTAGAAATAAAGTTTCAGCCGTATACAAGTTAAAAATAAAGTTTCAACAGTGTGCACGTTAGAAATAAAGTTTTAGCTGTTTATATGTTAGAAACAAAATAAAGTTTCAACAGATTACAAGTTGAAAAATAAAGTTTCAACAGTGTGTGCGTTAGAAATAAATGAAAGTAAGAACTTCATCGCATGAGTATTCAAAGTATGTTCTGTAAATCAAATGTGTGTAGTACTGACATGATAGAAGCAAATGAACTTGACAAACGCGTTTGTCAAGCTTGATTCTATTGAAACTTTATTTTTAATTTGTAAACTGTTGAAACTTCATTTTATTTCTAACATACAAGCTGATAAAACTTTATTCTTAACTTGTAAACTGGTGAAGCTTCATTTTATTTCTAACATACAAACAGATAAAACTTTATTCTTAACATACGAACTATTGAAACATTAGTTTTAACTTGCAAACTATTGAAACTTTATTTTTAACTTGTTAACGGTTGAAACTTTATTCTATTTCTAACATGCAAACAGATAAAACTTTATTCTTAACTTGTAAACTGATGAAACTTCATTTTATTTCTAACATACAAGCTGATAAAACTTTATTCTTAACTTGTAAACTGGTGAAGCTTCATTTTATTTCTAACATACAGACAGATAAAACTTTATTCTTAACATACGCACTATTGAAACATTAGTTTTAACTTGCAAACTATTGAAACTTTATTTTTAACTTGTTAACGGTTGAAACTTTATTCTATTTCTAACATACAAACAGATAAAACTTTATTCTTAACTTGTAAACTGATGAAACTTCATTTTATTTCTAACATACAAACAGATAGAACTTTATTCTTAACTTGTAAACTGGTGAAACTTCATTCTATTTCTAACATATAAACAGATAGAACTTTATTCTTAACATACACACTATTGAAACTTTATTCTTAACTTGTAAACTATTGAAACTTCATTTTTAACTTGTAAACGGTTGAAACTTTGTTTTATTTGTAACATACAAACAGATAGGACTTTATTCTTAACTTGTAAACTATTGAAACTTTAATTTTAACTTGTAAACGGTTGAAACTTTGTTTCTAACATACACACTATTGAAACTTTATTTTTAACTTTTAAACTGGTGAAACTTTATTTCATTTCTGACATACAAGCAGATAAAACTTTATTCTTAACTTGTAAACTGGTGAACCTTCATTTTTATTTCTAACATATAAACAGATAGAACTTTATTCTTAACATACACACTATTGAAACTTTATTTTTAACGTGCACACTGTTGAAACTTTATTTTTAATCTACAAACTGTTGAAACTTTATTCTATTTCTAACACACAAAAAGCTTAAACTTTATTTTTAACATACACACTATTGAAACTTTATTTTGTAATCTGTAAACTGTTGAAACTATATCTTTCATTTACAAATAGTGGAACGCTTAGTCTAACTTACAAACTATTTAATCCCGCAATCTTATTTTTACAAACAGATGTAACTTTATTTCTAACGTACACACTGTTGAAACTTTATTTTTAACTTGTAAACTCTTGAAACTTTATTTTATTTCTAACATAGAAACAGCTTAAACTTTATTTCTAATACTCACACTATTGAAACTTTATTTTTAATCTGTAAACTGTTGAAACTATATCTTTTATTTACAAATAATAGAACGCTTAGTCTAACTTGCAAACTAGTAAATCTTATTCGTCATCAAATCTAACTGTTTAAATCTTCATCATGGAAATCAATGTTTCACAGTCATTTGAAAAAGATATGATCACCCTTCATCTAACCCATCCGTTGCATGATAACAACAACTCTTCGCATAATAACATTTATTGAATAACTGTAACAAGCATGCATTACAAATAAATGGTTTGAAACAGATAAAATAGATACAGCTGGTGACTGTCATATAGCGAGCAATGATAACCATATAGGACTTTGGCAGTGTTGAGATAAGGAGGAAAGAAGCATTGGTTATGAACGTAGCTACTACAACGAACAGACAAAATAGGAACACACAAATCCTTAAAACGTTTCGTGACTTCATGATAGTGTTGATTCACTCTACTATCCCAAGGTGGGAGCAAAATATCATTAATGACTAGATTGGGAAATACTTTCCTCTCCTTACCAGGATTATTACAAAAAATGCGTATAACATTGAAAGCAGCTAACCATCGTTTAAAGTCAATAAGAAGAGCAGTCTCACAAGAAAAGCCATAGTCTTGCAAATATTTCAGATTAAGTCCATGAATGTGTTTTCTCGCCCATTGATCAACATTGGGATCACAGTTGGCATGTTGATGATAGACACTAACAATCTGATATGTCCAATTGTTCATAGCAATAGCACTGAGCTCCTGCACAGGTTCACCTTCACAATCCATAAAAATGATGATAGAAGCCTAAAACGGAAATTACACATCTAAGGAAACGCTCTATAACATATCACAAAATGAAGAATTACATCGATGCTTTTCACGACAAAATACACAAATGATAAGATGGCAACGAAGAAGTAAAATGCATCTAATAAGACCACGTCCACGACACTCAAAGCACATAAGCGAATTGTCATAGGGTAGAGTTAGGAAAGGATTAGCAATTCTCTTTCCTTGACTTGCGTTTGGAAGTAGCATTCTTGCCCGACTTGCGCTTCGTACCACCCCCGTTAAGGATTTCGTCAATAATGTCATCTACGCTGGGTGGCTTTGGAATATATAGGATGGATTCAGTGTATATCGAGAGAGAGGCTATTTTGTTATCCTTGTGCTGACCATAATATAGTCCATTCACTTTGAAAATGATATCCCAAGTACCTTCTCCGAGCTCATCACATCTGATGGGTATTGATTGATCTCCATCCTTTTTATAATAACTACACCAATGTGATAATGGTAGGCAAATTTGATAGCCATCCCAAATCTTTCTATAGGGAGTATCCTTTTAATCTCTCGCCTTCCACTCTTGAGCAAGAGGAGTAGGAATGTCCATATTTAATGTTACGTACTCTTCAATAATGTCAAGTTGGTGGCGAATGTACGGACTCACGGGATGAGTATGTAATCCCCATACTGATTGCTCAATATCTTCACATCAGTGGAAGGGAGCATTCCCGTTCGCAGTACTACGCTGTGATCCTCATGACGCAAGACTTGTTTAAATTTACGCTGTAGCGGTGTAGGATTATGTACCTTTGTTGTTTCTTCCACTGGTCTCAGCTGTAGATGATCTGATTGTAGCGAACCTTGTAACGTCTGGCCACCATTTTGTCCTGTCAGTGTAGTAGATGTAGAAGATGCCTGAAAATAAAAAAAGATTCTATCAAGTTTACGTTCAAGGGAGGAGAGGGAGGAAAGTAGCGACTTACCACTTTAGTTGGATAATATAACAGGGATGTAGAGAGAGAGAATGTGCGTCCGTCACTTGTACGATTCAACGATGGAATGATTCTCACTGTGGAAGGCTCTCTATTTATAAAGGAATGCTTGATTCTCATTAGACAACAATCCTCATTGGAGAATAGCATCAAGTTGATTCCCACTCTCACCGATGCTTCATTCACCCGCTAGCGCTCATCGTCTCCTTTCACCGTCTCGACTAAAGCTCTATTGTATTCTTCCGTTGATAGGTGTGGTAAAACTTGGGTGGGCAAATGTGTGTCGTCGCGCCATTGATAATAATATTCCAACAGTAGACGACCATGCTTGAATACGCGCCTTAAATATTTCAGCAGTCTCATCAATCAATTTCCTACTTTGAGCCACACTCATGAATACAATGTGGCAGACAAGCTCGTTGTGGGGGAGGGTGTGGGCATACACCAATGGTTGAATGTAGGTCGTAAGCATATCATCATTCATCATGAGTTGGAAGCCTATCACTGAAGGCAGCTCGACATACGTCCTTAGAGTCACCTAAACAATGTCCTCCATGCTCTGGGAAACTACCTGCGCCATCGGCTAAATCGCTCCTCTCGTCGTCAAAAGAATGTACATAGCTCATGCACTCCAAATCTATACCACCCACCCCTACGCTCCTCTGGTGTTAACTTTCGTTTAGCAAAAAGTCGTCATGAAATTTCAACGACGGAGTAAAAGTTTGAGATGATACACTCCTGGCAAACTAACTCATGAAGTAGCTTTGCTGTGATACATTTCTATCTGTAAACATATGGTAATGTTAAAGTGAATCTAAAACTTTTCAGCTTATTAATTGTTCATCGTTGCATCAACGCTTTAACTCGTGAACAGTTATAATTTTATTTTAATTTACACTTAGTCTAACTTGTAAACTAGTAAATCTTGCGATCTTATTTTTACAAACAGTTATACCTTTATTTCTAACATACACACTATTGAAACTTTATTTCTAACTTGTAAACTCTTGAAACTTTATTTTGATATACAAACAGCTAAAACTTTATTTCTAACGCATACACTATTGAAACGTTATTTCTAACTTGTAAACTCTTGAAACTTTATTTTGATATACAAACAGCTAAAACTTCATTTCTAACGTACTCACTATTGAAACGTTATTTTTAACTTGTAAACTGGTGAAACTATATCTTTCATTTACAAATAGTAGAACGCTTAGTCTAACTTGTAAATCTTATGACACTTCATATGGGTGATGATGGTAGGTGAAATAGTGTTAAATAAAATTAAGATAGCTTACACTTCTGATACAGGGATAGCAATCGACTGCGATCCATGTGTAAAGAGCTTGTTAGAGTACGGAAGAGAGAAGTGTGTTATGTTGCGTGTGGCGCGTGAGTGTCCTCCCATTTCATTCCATTCATCAATTCGTCTCATTGATAGAGACAGGTAGAACTCATGGTTCTCATAACGTATGCAATGGAAAGTTTTAGGTAACCTTCGACAGTTGGCTAAATGTCGCCCTGGCGCGAATGCATACTACGTTGAGACAGAGGCAATTACTTGCAAACATGACGCAGAGAGGTTTAACAAGATTGACCATTGCCGAATGTCCCTTGCGGTATACATAGCTACGGGTTTCACCGCCGCCCTTTACAGGAACGCCCGTCGAAAGGAAGTATTACACCGAACTTCATTTGCAACGTTCAAGTTGACTGATAGCAGATTCAACTTAATGATAGTATTCGCCAGTCCGAAGACTGCCCAGGGCAAACCGCGTGGAGGTTCTATCATGTCTTGCCCCATGGTGGCCCTTAAGAGAGCCGGTGGTTCGTTCTCGGGAGTCGTCATCAGCAATCTTACTCCATACCGATTCTGCTGAGAGAAAGAGTCGAAACCGTTCAACCTCAGCAGTGTCGACTTCAATACTAGTTGGTATGTGAGAGGAGGGTGGAATGTAGCGCCATTCCATTGGATTGGCAACACTTGCTGTCATCGCATTGCCAATCTGAGCAAGATTGTTGTGGACTCTGTCTTGCTCCTCTATTCTAGCAAATTCATTAAATAAATTTCGCGGTCTTAACTGCGGTCCGCGAGGAGAGTTGACTGCAGCGTTAGGTGTCTCCATGATTGAAATGAAATGAAATGAGAGGTAGTGGTTTATATACCCCTCTAATGTGATGTAACGTTCAAGTTGACTGATAGCAGATTCAACTTAATGATAGTATTCGCCAGTCTAAAGACTGCACAGGGCAAACCGCGTGGAGGCTCTATCATGTCTTGCCCCATAGTGGACGATTATACGGTAGTGTGTTAGTAGATTTCAATCACTGAAAAGGGAAGATGAGAATCATTTCATTTGTCTCATCAACGTTTATCATGGGAGCAATCATTGAAGGGACATCTAATGAATTACATTTCACTCTACTCCATATCATAAAGACTAACCTTTGTCGAATGGCTGAAGTACTCTGACCTGGCGAGAGAAAGCGTCACGTTGAGTATGAAGTCGAACGCCCAACATGAGCAACGGCTCAGAGGTTTCGGTCTAACAAACGACGAACAACCCGTGCAACACAATCCCTCTACGGCAGTACCCGCCGTCCCGAAGGAACGCTCGAGCAAAGGAGGTATTACAGCGATGATGTGATTTGTGAGCAGAAATGAATCTCTTGATAGCAAGAGACTATTCAACTAGATAGCAAGTCAAAACAACCTGATAGCAGGACAAATGTATAGTCAGTAAATGTAAAGGTGTTATAGGATTCGGGTTGAATCTATCTCACACATTTTACTACGTTTTAATTGTAGACTCTCCCTCTGTGTTCACATCCGAAGATGCTGTCGGGCTTGGGACCGATCTAGCCACATTAAGAGTGGCCTTTAAAAAGGCCGTTTGGTGCGTTCACAAGAAATAGCTTTTACTTCTTTATGGCTCCTGAAATGAAAGAAGTAAGAGTTGGAAAGATGGCATGATGATATATGTCAGTCATTATACTCACGATACTTGTATGGCTTTGAACAAGCTATGTGGATGTCGTCGGTGTGTTGAATATTTACATGGTAGCAACGGACATCCGCACAGCTGTAGCACTCCTGAGTGTCGTCGTTGCTTATATTTAGATATACAATTGGCTTGTCAGGGACGACACCCACGATGGGGATGTGCATAGTTGTGAGGGATTTCACCTTCTCACACTCCTTCAAACGCGCCAACTCATTCTTCAACAAACTCACTTCCTCAAGCGCCGCTTCCTTCAGCATGCGCTCCTCACTTCGCTCTCGATCACAAACTTCGTCACCGCCTCTTCCTTCAACTTTCTCTCCTTCACCATACTCTTTTTTGCAGCCGCACACTCCCTTAACTTTTGAGTCACACTCTCAGCATTCAACTTCAAACTATCACGCTCAGCAGTCACCTCTTTCAGCGTACTCTTCAGCGATCTCACTCTTCCTTCTAACTTTGTACACTCATGCCTCACATTCGTATAAGCACGCACATCATCACTCGACAGCACAACTTCACACGGAACAGTCGACCTCTCAACTTTCTCAACACACTTCGGTGAAGGTCTAGGCGTTGATTGTGCCAACACCTCGGGTGCTGGCACAATCGCCCTCACAGCTTTCTCAAGCTCACGCTCAGCAGCAGCAACACTCGAATCAACATTCATACATTCATCATGCGATGAAATCCAACTCACCGACATCACTCTACTCTTTTTGGAGGTACTCGCATCCAAATCTACATCACTCACAACACGCTTTTCAACATTTACCACCTCTACTGGTGGCAAACGAGCACACATTCCCTCCTCATACAGCATTCCCTGCTCACCACACATCATCTTCTTCATCAAAACTTTCGAAATTTTTGTAAATACACACTTCGAGTGCAACTCACTGAACGCATCATTCCTTTCATCACACCTCACATTGCACCACACACAAAACCACACCTTAACCGCAACACTATGCGCAGCATTCTTTTTATGGTGAAGGTGAAAATTCTCACCCCTAAACACATCCCCACAACTGCATTTAAAAAATTGCAGGCGTTTATTCACGTCTTTGGTCATTTTTCACTGCAAAGAAAAATGAGAAAGTTTGATATCAAACCTGAGCAGAGCGCAACGTATAGAAATAAAATGTCAGTAAATGTGAAGATTATGTTTTCAAAGTCATACTGTAATGCTATCATTACTTGAGGATAGACAAGTTAAGCTGATGAATCCGTTACAGGCATTACTCAGAGGGGATCTTATCCCAACTCCAAGGCCTCGGCCCACAAATCCAACCTCCGACGGACAGAGCGTGCGTCATATCACTGTGTTGGTATTCGGACCCCGATTTTGACATGAAAATCGGTGGAGTTATTTACATCAGGAAACAAGTCTCGAGCTGAAGCTCGCCTCGTACAACATTATAAATGCCTTAGTTGAATTCAGCAGGGTCGAAAACCCCAGAAAACCTCCAAAAATAGTGAATTTAAATTTTTCAACTTTTTAGCACTACTTATGAAATTTTATAAGTAGTCTATCACTTAGGGCAGGTCAATAGCAACCGAATCTTTTTTGAATCAAGTCAAACGGACTTGTAGAAGCAAAGTTACAAGCCTTTAAAGTTTTGGAGTCTTTTATGGCCTGGAGACGAAGGCCATCTCCTGGCTAACCTCTAAGTCTGACGGCTTAGCTGATATCAGCAATGAAATTTTCTAAGTCGGTTTCTTATAGAAACCCGGATTTTGGGATGTCCGAAGCTATCATCGGAGCTCAGAGAGACGACCTACCTCTGACAATCGCTCTCGTCTTAATGACAAGTCTCTCTCGGTTCCCAGCTTATATAGTGTGTGGCGATCAGCTGATGACGTAACATCCATCATCCAAACACTTAAAACGCTTCTATCATCGATTCTGGAGGTCCGATTGAGCTGGAAATACACCATTTCCATGTAGAATTTGACGCTGAATCCGAATCTGGCCTCCGTTTTCCCATCCGATGCTTCGTTTTGGCTCTACATTAGGCAGCCATCGCAAAAATTCTAACTCGTTTTTTCGAAAAAATTTTGTGATGAAAACTTTTTTCTCTCCGATTGACTTGAAACTCACCATACAGATAGAGAATTTCACGCTGATTCCAAATCTGAAATCCGTTTTCCAATCCGATGCTTCGTTTTGAAGCTACAGCCCAAAACGTCCCAAATTCTAACTCTGTCGTTTTTCGCCAATGTCCCAAAATCTTAAATGGCGTCTCACATCTAAACGAAGAGAGATATGAACAAGCCGTTTCTTTCACTGAATTTGTCTCACTCTTACCTTTCAAACGAGCTATTGCACGACAAAATCCGTCCACTAGAAGCCAAGATCGAAGCTAGCTCTCCAGGGGGGGGGACGTCAGCGAAAATTTTTCTCTCCGATTGCGTTCAAACTCACCATACCGATGCAGTATTTCACGCTGAATCCGAATCTGGCCTCCGTTTTCCCATCCGATGCTTCGTTTGGGCGCTACAGACCAAAACGTCCCAAATTTTAACTCTGTCGTTTTTTCGAAAAATGTTGAAAATTTTTTCTCTCCGATTGACTTGAAACTCACCATACAGATAGAGAATTTCACGCTGATTCCAAATCTGAAATCCGTTTTCCAATCCGATGCTTCGTTTTGAAGCTACAGCCCAAAACGTCCCAAATTCTAACTCTGTCGTTTTTCGCCAATGTCCCAAAATCTTAAATGGCGTCTCACATCTAAACGAAGAGAGATATGAACAAGCCGTTTCTTTCACTGAATTTGTCTCACTCTTACCTTTCAAACGAGCTATTGCACGACAAAATCCGTCCACTAGAAGCCAAGATCGAAGCTAGCTCTCCAGGGGGGGGGACGTCAGCGAAAATTTTTCTCTCCGATTGCGTTCAAACTCACCATACTGATGCAGTATTTCACGCTGAATCCGAATCTGGCCTCCGTTTTCCCATCCGATGGTTCGTTTGGGCGCTACAGACCAAAACGTCCCAAATTTTAACTCTGTCGTTTTTTCGAAAAATGTTGAAAATTTTTTCTCTCCGATTGACTTGAAACTCACCATACAGATAGAGAATTTCACGCTGATTCCAAATCTGAAATCCGTTTTCCAATCCGATGCTTCGTTTTGAAGCTACAGCCCAAAACGTCCCAAATTCTAACTCTGTCGTTTTTCGCCAATGTCCCAAAATCTTAAATGGCGTCTCACATCTAAACGAAGAGAGATATGAACAAGCCGTTTCTTTCACTGAATTTGTCTCACTCTTACCTTTCAAACGAGCTATTGCACGACAAAATCCGTCCACTAGAAGCCAAGATCGAAGCTAGCTCTCCAGGGGGGGGGGACGTCAGCGAAAATTTTTCTCTCCGATTGCGTTCAAATTCACCATACCGATGCAGAATTTCACGCTGAATCCGAATCTGGCCTCCGTTTTCCCATCCGATGCTTCGTTTGGGCGCTACAGACCAAAACGTCCCAAATTTTAACTCTGTCGTTTTTCGAAAAATGTTGAAAATTTTTTCTCTCCGATTGACTTGAAACTCACCATACAGATGCAGAATTTCACGCTGATTCCAAATCTGAAATCCGTTTTGCTCTCCGATGCTTCGTTTTGAAGCTACAGCCCATTTTAGAACCCAACATTCAGCAGATTGCACGAAAAACATCACACACTATAGCCTCAAGACTAATCCTGGCGGTCGCCCAAGACCACCACGACACTCTATCGTTCCAGAGGGGGGGGAGTCAGCGAACATTTTGTGAACGTGAACCAACCTCGCCGGCACACCACGACAGACTACAACCTCTGTCGTTCCAGAGGGGGGGGGGCGCGCCGGTCGAGTGTTCGCCGTTTTATTACTACTATAGTACACCTCTAACCTACTGCAAAACTTCGCGTCTGCCGGATCAGATCATTTGCTTTTCAGAAATAGAGAGGATAACACAATCCTATGCATTTCCAGTGGCAAAATTGTGACATTTAAGGTGTTGACTCCATTTTTTCGAATTTTTGCTCAAAAAAATATACAAATTGATATTTTGTTGAACTGGTTATTATAGAAATCATCTACAGATCATGATCTTTCAAATGAGTTATCATTCAGTGACAGAGGATGAAGTAAAGTGTACAAACAGACACTTTTCGTTGGTGTAACTGCAAATTTTAACATAGAAATTTCAGGAAAATTGTTGATATACTTTAACGAAAAGTGTCTGTTTGTACACTTTACTTCATCCTCTGTCACTGAATGATATAACTCATTTGAAAGATCATGATCTGTAGATAATTTCTATAATAACCAGTTCAACAAAATACCAATTTGTGTAACTTTTATGAGCAAAAATTCGAAAAAATGGAGTCAACATCTTAAATGTCAGAATTTTACTACTGGAAATACATAGGATTGTGTTATCCTCTCTATTTCTGAAAAGCAAATGATCTGATCCGGCAGACGCGAAGTTTTGCAGTAGGTTAGAGGTGCACTATGCTATGTGAAAGTTTTATGTACTACCTCGTTCCCTGCACAACTTCACGCTAGCTCCCGGACTATTAGCCGAGTCAAGTCACACAACATCAAGGTCATAATGTCTTTGTGCTGCAGACGCTGGGTATGTTCTACCATCTGTATCGATCAGTTAAGGGAACGCCAAGTACTCGCACATGCACAGCGCGCAAGCGGCAGTCAGCTTCACTTATTTGACTGATCAACGCGAGACTTGACTGCTCTCTCCTGTCTGCTATCAGAGTTCAAGTATCCATATCAGATATCAAGAGTTCGACATGGTAAAAAAAGTGCTGCGTGCCGTTATGCAAAAGTGGATACGCCTCAGAAAGTCCTTATGCGGCAGAGTTTTCGTTTCCAAAGGATAATAAAAAACTTTGCAGCAACAATGGATTATTGCAATTCGTCGAAAAGATTTGATTGTGACAAAAAATACATTCGTTTGTGAAAAACATTTTGATAGCAAATATATACGGACGACACCATCAGGACGAAAAAGATTGAAATGGGAGGACGATCCCATTCCTACTATATTTTCTTTTCTTCCCTCGGTAAGAGCTCCTATCACTATTCGACGGAAATGTCCTACTGACAGGAATATACAAATGGATGAGATGGAGGTTTTTCAACAACGTGATAAAATACATTCTTTGACTGACTTCGACGTGAATGATAAACCGGCTGACTGGATTTTGGAGAAATTTAGCGATTATGTTCGCGTCTATCAATTATCTTCAGGGATGCCCGAGGTTCTCGGAGCCATTGTGATTGATTCATCCTTCCATGTTAGATTATCTTTTCATGGCCGTCAGTTGTCTTTACCCGCCTGGTTGCGATCTCAGCCTGGGTGCCAATTGAGCAGACGAAGTCAGTTGATGGAATTGTGCAACTACGTTAAGAATTTTTCTGATGATAATCGTGATTTCCCTCTCTTGTCAGCTTTGGAGAAATTTGTTTATATGAAGGGAAAAGTGGCATACCCGGCCATAATCATGCGATTCGCAATATATATACGCTATACATCTTTGGCGGCGTACAACTTTTTTTGAGTGAACATTTTCCTCTTCCATCATTGCGCACTTTGCGCAGAGTAACCTCCGGAGATCTCAACTCTCAGAATTTCGTGTCATCTCTATTGGAAAGCGGTGAAATTGGTAAGGATGCTACCCTTCTAATTGATGAAATGTATCTTCAACCAGAATTGCGTTTTGATGGAGCGTCAATGATCGGAGCATCACCAGAAGAAGAACTGTATGGTAGTGTTGTTTGCTTCATGCTCGTTTTCCTCAAGAAATCAATCCCTGTTGTCATTCGGGCACTACCAATCACAAAGTTATCGGCCATGTTGCTAATGGAGACCGTCGAGGATATTATTCAAAAATGCGGAAATATTAGTGTAAAAATCCGTGCATTGTCTACAGATAATCATTCTGTTAATGTGAATCTCTATACTCGTCTCAAATGTCGGTATCCCCATCCAAATGCATCAAATGGGAATTTTGCTATTTTATTCGACAATATGATAATATATCTGATTTTTGATGTCGTTCATTTGATAAAAAACATCAGAAATAATTGGTTGAAAATCCGTAGATTCCGTGTTACGTCATTTCAAGCCTCCGTCGATGTCTTTGATATGCATTTAGCTGACAAATCATTCATCGATTGGAACTTTCTCAATAAAGTGTTCGACATTGAGCACAAAACATTGCTTAAGAAAGCTCCTTTGATCACATTTGCGGCTTTACATCCGCAAAATAAAAAGCAGAATGTTCCTTTAGCATTAGCAATTTTTGACAGGCGAAATTCGAGTAGTTTTTTCCTGATGACGCAACTGCTCATTCGACTTCAAATTTTATCAAAATTGTATCCGTTTGGTGGGATATTCTTAATTCCAAGTCACCAAATCATAGTTTGCAGTTGGCGAATGGCATTCGACCTAATGACGGTAAAACAGATTTTTTGTTGAAATTCGCCCTGTGGGTTGAGTCTTGGAAAACGAAAAATCTACAGTTTTTTTCTGAGCAGACTTGGAAAGCATTAGCGCAGTCTACAAGAGCTATAGCAACTTTTTGCAACGATCTTCTTAATGAAGATTATGATTTCATTTTAACTTCGCGTTTTCAAACAGATGCATTGGAGAAAAGATTCGGCAGATACAGACAAATGTCTGGCGGTCGTTTCCTCGTATCTTTATATGAACTTGGCAAGTCTGAGAAGATCATTAAGATTTGTCAAAGCCTCAGACATTTAGATTATGATGAATATCCTATTATCAATGCATCTGATGATACAGATTCTTTGACTGTCACTGATGATGATATAAACAATTTATCTGACGATTATTCGTTGTCTGATACTAAAAATGAAGTAGCGGTGTATGTTTCTGGCTATATTGCGAAAAAGATTCGCAATCTCAATTGTTCATCTTGTGGTGTATTTTTGAACGAGAACTTGATTCAGTCAAATGATCGTCGATATATTGATGCTTTGAACAGAGGAGGTTTGACTGTGCCAAATGAATTACTTCATGACTCTGTTTGTGAAGTGTTTTCTATTTTGATGGGAAATTTTTCTTATTTTCCGAAAGAAAAAGAAAAACACTCCAATTTTTCCGAGTATGTTGCAAGCATTGTTTGCAAAAAGTTGACACTAATCGAATTTTCGTGTGAAGATCATCACGTTCGACCGAAAAAAATCCTGATCTCTACATGTGTAAATATCATATTCAACAATTACCAAAAGAAAATGAAGGACTCTATCAAAAGGCCAAATACCCAATTGATTAAGTATTCTTCGAAAAGGGGGAAATAATTTGTACTGACATTCGATCCGGCTTTGTAACTTTCTAAATATAGTGTAAATCTCATTCAGTCGTTCTCCATTATGATATTAACAATCTATACATTAATTTGTCATCTAAAAACAGGATGCAGTATGATAACAGTTCGGCCTCCTTTTTTGGAGGCCATTATGCACGTGTCTCGGCCGTATCCTCTAGTTGGCCGTGGTCAACGATTCGCGAACACGCTTGCTTTTCAAACCGCAATTATGACTCGCGACCGTAAAGGAAATGTCCATGTTATCAATAGCTCATTTCGCCAATTATGTCATATCTAGCAGAAATCCTTTTCATAACTGTCGCCCGATGCCTGTCCCGGTCCACTTCGGGCCAAGGCCCGGTTCATACTCTGAAGTGGGAGGTGGGGAGTTCAATAAAATTGAAAAAAAGAAACAAGGTATAATTGTTGTTCGAGCCCTAGGATTCATATGCGGATATATTTCCGTGAAATCAGTCTTCCTTTGATTAAATATCAATCCTACCTAATTATCGTTTTTGAAATGTGCATGAATCATTGTTTTGACTTATACCGCTTCATATCATCTTGAAACGCTATTTTTACAGTCTAGCCTCAATTTTTGATGTATAAAAGTAGCTGTTGCGACTAAGTGCAACAAAGTGCGTCAAGGTCTAGCTATAAAACAAACGACAAACAAATTTCAAAAAGAAAAAAATAGTTTTATCTTGCTACATTCTGTCAGTCTATCTAAATGGAGAGTGTAGAAATGCCATTAAAATTGAGTTTAGATTTAAGTTCGACTTTAAAGATGAGCTGGATATTTGATTGCGGTTCTTGTAGAAACAAAGATTGTGCACGCTTTGATTATTATATGTCAGTGGCCACTGGCTGCTACACCGGCTGAGTCGGCAATCCAGGCGCCTCATTACTAAGGTAAATGTAGAAATTATCTTCAGTAAATTAAACACAAAATTGTGTGTTTTGCTGTCACTCATAGCTAGGAAATAAGCTGGCACTATATACAGGGTGGGCGGAAAGTTAATACCTATTTTGAATTGTCACTAATTCGCTAAGTGCAGCTCAGGTTCGCATTATATTCAAGCATGATGTGTATCAAGCCATGCCATTTTTCTCTTCAAAGTCCTACAGTTAGACCATTGGTACTTTTGGATTTCTATGATTGAAAAGTTAGCAGTTTTTATCAGATTTTGAAAACTCAATTGATATAGTAGCACAGATTTTTAAAGATAAAGCTTTAAATTTGTCTTTACTTGAGAGACCTAATTTGAAGATTTTTTAAGATGCAAGAATTTTGTTGCATGAAAATGCACAAATCTAATTTTTATGCGTTCCAATAAACTGAAAAAAGTCAATTTCCTAGTTAAAACATTTAATGCGAAAAATTATAAGATACTAAAACTCAATATGAACACCCAATCGCTCTACTAGGGTGCGAAGTCGATCAGGCATGATGTTCCCTGACTGCCTGAGAAACTCCAGAGGCACAAAAGATGAAGCAATCTGAATTTTGTTCTCATGCTCAGGTAGTGTCCCTGGCTTTGAACGACAAGCTTCATCACTTGCCCATCCCCAACATAAGAAGGCGCATGGAGTCACATGGACTTGTGATCGGCCATTAATGAGGGAGGGCCTCGGCGACCTAACGACCCTGAGAACTGCCCATCAAGTCACTCCCTTACCAGGTGGGCGAGGACCGTCTTGCATAAAAATCAGGTCGTTGATATTTTCAATGTGCTAATGACCGGCCACACTTTCTCCTGTAGCCTCTGTGAATTCATCGCTTCACATTGGAGGAAAGGACCCACGATGGTATCTGCCATCATACCACACCAGACAGTCACACTCGGTTATGATTGATATTTCTCTGCACGAATCGTAGGGTCGTTTTCTGCCCAGTATTGGCAGTTGTGACGAATGACGAAGCCACCAACATGAAACACTGATTCGTCGCTCCACAAAATGTTGTGAAAAAAATTTGATTTCTTTCATGCCAATTGAGCATTCGTGCTCCATAATCAATAGGAGTGTCATGGTCCGCCTATACGATTATGACTGACGATAATGGATCAAAATTTACGCCTCTCAAGTAAAGACAAATTTAAAGCTTTATCTTTAGAAATCTGTGCTACTATATCAATTGAGTTTTTAAAATCTGATAAAAACTGTTAACTTTTTAATCATAGAAATCTGAAAGTATTAAGAATCTAACTATAAAATTTTGAAGAGGAAAATGGCAAGGCTTGATACAAATCATATTTGAATATAATGCGAACCTGAAATGTACTTAACGTATTAGAGACAATTTAAAATAGGTATTAACTTTCCGCCCACCCTGTATGTTATAATTATAAGATAACTACATTTCTTAAATATGCTTAGAATACAAAGTAAAGCGAAGCAGGACAAGGCAATAAGTGAAGGCATATTCTGATACATATCTCTTGTTTGAGTGACTTGTGGTCTCTAACAGCTCAGACATCAGAGGCGTGGTAATAGACACGGAAGAATATTGTACCGGTTTTAAAATACCCTTCTTCTCCCCCCCATCCAAATTACTAACCTAACAAAGTAATCAGAAGCCGCTATTACTGAATTTAACCTTAGAAAAAGAGAGGCAAATAAAGTCTTCTGGATGATTCCAAATATTCTTCCAGATGGGTGTGACATGTTGTTAAAACTGTTTTTCCGGAAATCCACCATCTGTATTCAAAATTAAAGTTAAAAAGTCATGCTGTACACCTTATTCATGTGAGAATGATGCAACATTGAAATGTTCAGATCAGCAATGAATAAAATTCACTAAGATACCAGCACAAGACAACGAAATCATAAAAATCAAGATAATTGATGATACTGATTATGTACATTGAAAGTAACCAACTAGAAAAGGAAAGATATGAAAAAAGAGGACAAAAATATCAGTTTACAGCTAGTGTTCGTGAAACTTGTGAATGACCGGATTCCAAATAGCATTCAGCTCTACTCCTGAGTCTCGGTTAAATAACTTTTCTTTATTGGCTCGAATGTAGAGGGCTTCTTTGATTCTTCTTGAATTCAAATGTGGTTCATTGCAGACAATCTGTGCTTCAATAGGAGGTAAGTGGTGATTCTTGTGAACATGCTCTGACACAGCCGATCGAAAACTTATGCTTTTGATGTCCGATAAATGCTCCTTTGCTCGCGTACTCATCTTCCTGCATGTTTCACCGATATAAAGTTGCTCACAAGAAGGGCAGTCCATTCTATAAATCACGTTACTTCTATCCTCAACTTCAGATTTGACCTTCGTCAATTGAGAACGTAAGGATTGTGAAGGCATAAAAACAACTTTTAAATTCAAAGAACGACATAGGCGACTGAGTTTATCACTGATGCCCTTGTAATAAGGTAAGTATATATATCCTTTCGTGGGAGAACCAGTGTCATCAGATGAAAGAATATCAGTGGCGTTTACGGCTTTTTGGATGTAATTTCTCCAATAACTATTATCAGTAAAAACCTTTTGTAGAAATCGCATTTCCTTTTCCAAATGAATTTCACTACAAATAGCTTTTGCACGGTGAACAAAGCATTTGACCACACCAGACTTAGCATGATTGGGATGGTATGAATTGTTTTTTTAGCAACGAATTTGTGTTCAGAGGTTTTCTGTAAACCCTGGTTGAAATTTCTTCTCCAGCTCGTGAAATAAGCACTTGGATGACTCAGCTAATTAAGGTGCTAGGATAGAAGTCAAATAAGAGCTGATCTTATAAGTAGGAGACTCCACAAATGAAACCACTGGGCGTAAAGGAACTCCTTCTTTGTGAAGTTTTGGGAGACCATACATCTGAGGGCATTGTGGATCAGAGATGGTAAGGGATAGTCTTTGACTACGAGTCAGCTCATTCTTCCTTTCACACTCCTTGAGTACCATTAACTTGTTGTTTGTGCATTTGGTTTGGTCCTTTGATACCTCGGTATGAGAGGACAGGTTAATAATATCCGATAATATCTTTGAATTCTATACATCCTTCAGTGAAGTTCACATGTGAAAGTGAATCTGATAATGAAATCGCCATGTTGGATGTGCTTATTTCACGAGCTGGAGAAGAAATTTCAACCAGGGTTTACAGAAAACCTCTGAACACAAATTCGTTGCTAAAAAAACAATTCATACCATCCCAATCATGCTAAGTCTGGTGTGGTCAAATGCTTTGTTCACCGTGCAAAAGCTATTTGTAGTGAAATTCATTTGGAAAAGGAAATGCGATTTCTACAAAAGGTTTTTACTGATAATAGTTATTGGAGAAATTACATCCAAAAAGCCGTAAACGCCACTGATATTCTTTCATCTGATGACACTGGTTCTCCCACGAAAGGATATATATACTTACCTTATTACAAGGGCATCAGTGATAAACTCAGTCGCCTATGTCGTTCTTTGAATTTAAAAGTTGTTTTTATGCCTTCACAATCCTTACGTTCTCAATTGACGAAGGTCAAATCTGAAGTTGAGGATAGAAGTAACGTGATTTATAGAATGGACTGCCCTTCTTGTGAGCAACTTTATATCGGTGAAACATGCAGGAAGATGAGTACGCGAGCAAAGGAGCATTTATCGGACATCAAAAGCATAAGTTTTCGATCGGCTGTGTCAGAGCATGTTCACAAGAATCACCACTTACCTCCTATTGAAGCACAGATTGTCTGCAATGAACCACATTTGAATTCAAGAAGAATCAAAGAAGCCCTCTACATTCGAGCCAATAAAGAAAAGTTATTTAACCGAGACTCAGGAGTAGAGCTGAATGCTATTTGGAATCCGGTCATTCACAAGTTTCACGAACACTAGCTGTAAACTGATATTTTTGTCCTCTTTTTTCATATCTTTCCTTTTCTAGTTGGTTACTTTCAATGTACATAATCAGTATCATCAATTATCTTGATTTTTATGATTTCGTTGTCTTGTGCTGGTATCTTAGTGAATTTTATTCATTGCTGATCTGAACATTTCAATGTTGCATCATTCTCACATGAATAAGGTGTGTAGCAATTCTGTATAATGAATCATTCAAGTGATGCACGGTGTATGCAGTTCATTATTTCTGTTAATTTTTTGCGGACCTCCTCCGATTCTCATTTGGGGGTTTTTTATTTTTCAATAAACGCTTATTCTATTCTATTCTGTAGCATGACCACCGAAAGCTTGTGACTTTTTAACTTTAATTTTGAATACAGATGGTGGATTTCCGGAAAAATAGCTTTAACAATAAGTCTTCTGGAACCCGCAAATTAAGTCTTTAAATCTTAGCAGAGATGCAAGTGTAAACTTAGAAAAGTCTCCTAGAAGCCACATATCTTGATTTCTGTGTTGTTTCTTCAATTTGAATCCTAAAAAGAGTCTCAGTTCATGACAAGGAGAGGGGAAATTGAAGGACACGGAAACTATGAGTCAACTTCCAAAAAATGTAATTGTTTTTCTCTGAGGAATTCTGAGCTCCACCTTACACATTCCACCCGGAAAATGAGAACAGGGTAAACTAAGAAAAGTAACACCGGTGTTATAGCCACTGCCTTATTAAAGTGCTGCAAACAGAGCAGGAGAGACAGAAGTAAATTACGGAGTATAGAAAACAACACATTGATGCGGTAGAGCGATGGCGTCAGATGATACTTCTACCGAGTGGTAGAATATTGATGAAATAGCCTGATCGTGACGAGAACGAGTGAAAAACAGACAGATGGAGTAAAATGAGAGGAACAGTGACTAACAAAGTATATGACTGATTGAATTCAAATTAATTGTTTTTTCCATCTTGCCTATCCGTTTGAACGAATAATAAGGTTGTGATGAAGTAAACACATGCTGTACGGAAATCTGTGCTGCAAGTGCATTTGAGAAATAAGGGAATACTAGCGATTATTCCATTGCTAATTGTTATCAGATAGCCATTTTATGAAGCAAGAAGTCAAAAAATTTGCGATCCCATGAAAATCCTGTCCACTTTTTAACTATTTCTAAAGAAAACATCAAAAATGACTCCCCTGGTCTTAGTAATACACCTCTTGTCTTTACATATAAACGACTGTGAATAGTTTGACGATGTTCTTGAACCTCTGTCGAAAAAGCAGTGAAAACAGATTATGCTGCAAATCTCTAAACATGTTTTAAAAAAGCTGCTTCAAAAATTATTTGATTGATCAACTTTTTTCATTTTTCCCCAAGGTATAACTCGATATATAAAAATTACTTCAGCAACCTGTTCCAGAATCTTGTGGCCATATTCTGCAATAGGAAGGGAGTCTGTCGAAAAATAAATATTTTTGCACCAAAAAGTTCAGTTTCTCATTCATATTACTAGTTAACTCAAGATTTCGGATCTGCTTTTGGTTTCAATTTGATAATCCCATTTCCCTTGATATTTCTTAACATATTCCAGCTTCCTTCTGACTCTTCATAGCCTCAACTCCTTGTTGCAAATACTCCTTCGAAGGAACATTTTAACTGTGTAAATGCGACAAGTATTTTCAAACACAATCGTTAAATATTTTTGAAGTATTCATCGTAAATTCTTTCAATGTCATTAATAGAACCATCAACACGAAATCACCTAACAAATTTCGAAAAAAACAATCAGCAAAATCATAAAGCCACAGCTCCGCTTAAAGAATTCGCGCAGACAACAACCGCGATTAAAAGAAGATAAATACAATAACATACATACATATATCACACAAATTCATTTCCTGCTTTAATTTTACGTAGACCACAATAAACAATCATGTATGTAATGCAACTAATAATATATCATGCTTGCAAATTAGTGCACATTGACAGGGTGATGATGCATCTAGATCTTGCGCCCTTCATAAAGAACTACTTGACATTCAGATGGTGAAACATTTTAAGAAGGATTTCACCCATCCTCTATATTCTATGTAGGACCCATACTTTGTCAGCCACAAAGCTAAGAATCCCTGCACTATAGCTTCTTCTTCACCGAATACACAAGTTGCGAACATTTCTCATCAACCAAGGATTTTGTAATGGCAAAGGACGGAAAATTAAAAAGCAAATGAAAGTATGTAAAAAAGTGTGTAGAAGTAGCTTTCCCTAATTATCTTTCCTACTACTATCATGCTATATCATACAGAATGTTGAAAAACATATGCTTGTCAAATATCAATACATGTACTCAACGAAAGACGTGCAGCACGAAAATAACATTAAGTATGCTGTATAGACAATTTATGGGCGGAATCTCATAATTAATTGCTTGTAGCATTTTCACAAACTAAGACAGAACATATCTGTATATTCTTCAAGTCCTCTGCTGTCCTTGGCTAATCAGCATCTAATACAAAGATACAGAACAACAACATGCTGTTGCGGTCTAGGGAACCGTCAGCAATTGAAGTATGTTGATGTAACTGAAAGAATTGATGTGAGGTAGGCCAGACCCTGCACCAAGTCCAGTTAGGCTTGAATCTCATTAATTTATTATGGGACGCACTTACCTGTCTGCGAGAATTAATTTATAGAACTATTCCAGTCTTTCAATGTTTAAATATACATATGTTCAGAAATTGATTATCTTCTTAAACTTTAATCATTTGTGAAGGAAAATATAAGAAAATGGCAAGCAGTACCAAAAAAGAATAATTATAGAGTGCTTTTAAGTAAAAATGTCTGGTTTCAATTCAATTATTAAAACATTGTTGTCTATATAGCATGCCAGTATTAGATAAAATGCGCTTAAGAGGGTCAATCAGCAAAATGATCGATTGCCTGATACGTCTCGTTTAGGGTCCGTTGGCATCTTGGAAGATCAGCAGCCGGCGCGGACTAAAAGGAGTGATTCACTTGACTCTTAAAGTACCTGTTCAAGACAGTACAGTATTGATGCGATACTGATAATGCATGATAATGATCTAATGTTGTTTTTAATGCCTATGATGCCCTTTTTAAAAATATCACATAAATCAGTCTTGAGAACATTGATGATCATAGTCTCTTAAAAACAACATTGAGGAAGATGTTCATCGCAGGAGTAGAAACATTAACATAGACAAATCAGCTCTTAGAAACAATTATAGGTCAGGATGCATTAAATATCACCGCAATCAGCTCTCAAAAATTGATTTGAATAATTGAAATTCGACATTCTATGATATGGGCATGGACTCCTCTAGATATAGGTAATGAACTTCTAGATAGTATCTCGTGGACATTTAACCCTTTCGCGACCAATGCGTGCAGAGCACGTCATACATAAATTGTTCAAAGTCACCACGATTTGGAAGACATCAAAAGAGTATATTTGAATTGTGCGTGTAGAGCACGTCATGGTGACTTCGAACAAAGTAATGAATTTCACTTTGATCGCGAAAGGGTTTTCAACTTAATTTGCTACTGGATGCCTTTGCAATTTTTAAATATCCCTGATCCAATTTGAATATTATGAATAACATATTGATTGTAATTGCTATGACAACTGATGTGTGGTGGTGAGGGTTTGATCCTGCCAATTGACACAGTCGCATAAGTGGCTCGTAGCTCAGTTGGTAAGAGCACAGGTCTAGTTAACCTTGGTCGTAGGTTCGAATCATACCAGCCGCTCATATTTTGCATGGCAATTTTATCTCTTGTCTATTTAATTTCATTGTTTTTAATATCTAGAGATTCAGTCCATGAAAGTATCTATGTCAGATAGAATAGAGACTTTAATCGGTTCACAATGTGCAGTGAGCGTGTCGCAGATACATCGTCAAAACATCAAATAAAGTGATAAATGCAAGGATCAGACAAGAGACAATTACGTGCATCTGCTAAACGGATAAAAGAGCTACTAAAACGGCTAGCTGCCACTGGTGGTGCTGTCAAAGACGATTGATTTCTACTAGAGCGGGATGTCTCACGAAAAATAGGTCGCAACGCATGGTCTGGATCGTTTTCAATCTGTTTGAAGAGCTTAATACGAGTACATGCTGCACTTTTTATAATGGTGGGCAAACCTGCAAAATCAAAATCACTGAAAAATTTGCTGAATGACGCTCAACACGTAGCAATTCAGACAGGTCGGCACTGTGACTGCAGAAGCAATGATACGCATACCTAATCAAGCAGCGAATAAAAGCAGCATAGCAATTATATATAAGATGCAGTGGCCACTAAGCACCACGCAAGTTACACAGAATGTAAAGTCTTTGTCGCCATTTGGCTACAACTGCGTATTGCACGTAAAATTATTGGAAAACGTTGCACCCAAAAGTTTTGCTTCAGATTCTGTAACCAGAGGCACACCAGTGGCTGAAATGATATCATCAAAATCTATGGATCTCTTAGTAACAAAGTTAACATCACAACTGCTTGATTAGCTTTGCATAGTGTGAAAACAATTCGACCTGCTTCCACCAATCTTCAAGGTGCAACCATTTTTGGTGGAGGCAACCTTGCCCTTTCTCACGCAAAAAAATGTAATAAGGTGATGTCATCCGCATACTTAACGATCACTGAATTGCCACATACAGGTTTCAAAGAATTAACAACGGCAGCAAAAAGTATTGGTCCACTCGTGCTTCCTTGTGGAGCACCACTTAGAATATCGGTCCATTCTGACACATCCTTGTTAACACGCACACTTTGTTTACGACCTTGTAAAAATTTTATGACCGAAGATATGCATTGTTGGGGAATCTGGGATGCACTGTGCGTGGTATAAAATAGCACATGTCTCCAGTAGTAAGCTGAGTTTCATGTCCAGGAATTACTATCATGAAGTCCATGATTTGACCGATCGAGAAGCTACTCATTCGTTTCATATTAAGCATAGACATTTCAACTGCAGAATGACCAGGTATGAACGTTCGCAACATTAACGCTTCGAGTTAATCCCAACCATTCTAGCAGCAGAATTGTCGAAATGAAGGGAAATATTCCAGCTTCAAGCGTGAATCACATCACCAGCATAATTAAAGCGAATTCTGTCTTAAATTTTTCCTAATCAATCGAAAGCAACATTGTCGTTTTAAGTGAAAGTATTGTAATTTTCAATTTACTAGTATTTGATTGGAAAATGTTGACCGAAAATTAGTTAACTAAATAACGCAGCACTGAGGGAAAGAGCGCTTCAGCGGCAATGAAATATGGGCTTGACCAAATATCGTGGACAATGCCAAAATGTTTGCCATTTTGATAACGATGCGGAAGTCTTGGCATGTAATCTTTCAAAGTCAGGAGTAACTACACATTTCGTCTCATGATCGATCTGTTTTGATGTCTTTCTAGAATTTATTCTTTACATAGACTCCATTGAATATTATTGGAGCATTTGCTTTAAGACAAAATAATTGGCTGTATTAAGTGTTACAACAAGTGCCAAAAGTTGTGGTTCTTAATACTTCTCAATGAATGAGAAAAAACACAGACACAATTAATTCTGCCAAAAACTTCAGTCTGCCACCAGTTGAATATACACCTGTTTTCTTTGATTACCTCTGGAAAGACGAAGAACTGGGTGGAATTCAGAAGAGGCCCAAATTTGTAGATAGCCACACATTATATTTAAGTCTCATTTTCGGTCTCGTTCCTTACAGAAACTTGTGTTGGCGGCCGGACTTTTCTGCAACTATTTTCCCGGTCGGAAGATATAGAAGCGAATTTCATAAGAGCTAGCATTCCTACGGTTGACTAAAGAAATAAATGCTAGGTCCAACATTCCTCCAAGAACTATCCACGCAAAACAACATTTTAGAAGTGGAAATTACAATCCATCTCTCAATTTTCGGTAGAAAACTAAAGCAAGGGGAGTGATAACGCTCCATAACACTGAATCACGAGTATCAACCTGTGGACTTCGACCTTGGCTGCTCCAGTCTAACTCTGGAGCAGCAATAGTAATTACTAACAAGGGCATATTTACTAGACTTGATCGCCAATTGTTCGGCCTACACCAGCTGACTCGATTAAAGTGGATAATCATGTGTGCAAGCTGCTAAAAATATAAATACCACATTCTGAGCAGCTTCTTCACTAAGTAATTCAATATAAGCTGAGGTCAAGCCATATTTTACTTTCAATGCGTTAAGGGCTAATTACTTTTGACTATTGATTAACTAATTTCCTAGTTTGAATAAACACTACTTGTTCTGGAAACCGAATCGTGAAATCTAACAAACTCAATAACCTATTTCGAATAATTTTCGTTGGAACAAGTTTTTGATTTCTCGTGTGTAATCTAATTTAACTGATTGTCTTTTTCAATTTCCATATTCATTCATTCTATCGTCTCGATTAGCATGTCATTTCTTTCTGAAATAAAACATTGTTGACTATCCTTCAAACTATTTATTTCAACTGAACGCAGACACTGCCGGGTAAGATAGTTAAGGAAGATTTACAATGAAGTATGGATTTGATGCGAACTTCGTCATGTAACTACAAGTCCATTACCAAACCGCAAGCAACTTTAGAAAATTGGAAAGGGCGTCATAAAGTCGTTAAGCTTCCGAGACAAATCCCGTCAAAAGATGTTGCAAAAGAAACAAATGAAACGAGGCATATCAGATGAAAATTGGATGGGTGATGAAAAATCAAGGCGATTTCAAAGTTTTGCAATAGGTTGTCTAAAATTGTTCGAAATACATTCCAATTGTGTTGTTTGTTTCTCAGCTTTTAGTGATGCTGTATCAGAAATTGTCTCGATGTGACCTTTGATTGATCAAAACAAAGTCAAGAAAATTCATCACAAAGACATCAGAAATTATCAAATCTGGTGCGTCACATTCATTCTAGTCTGATGAGAAATATGATGAGAGGGATAAGATAATATTGTAATTATCAGTTCATCGAGCACCATTTTATCTTTCCATATTTAGAAATGATTCATTGGTGGCAGATGCAAATTAAAAATGTAATTCACAATTCACAATCATTCTAACGAAATGATAATGGGATTAACTGTTGCCATACTCATAACCACGAATTACAAATGGAAAGCTATCGGTTAATATCGAAAAGTGAAATGAAGAATTATTAAGGTTTACACAAACATGTTTAGTTTGTGTCACTCGCGGATAAGAAACTATTGTGGTGTAGGTGTCTGGGAGTGCCAGGTATCCTTACTTAATTTCTGAGCCACCTTCCTATATTCTGTCAGAAGGGAACAAAGGTGCCGGTAATCGGCTAACTTCTTATTCTTACCATGTGTTAAACTGTTGATAAACTTTTTTATGTTTTTAATTTAAAGATTTGGTGTTTCATAAATGGGACTGGTTTAGAAGTCACAAACTTCTTTCATCAGAGATTCTGACCAAAGGAAATTTTAGAGTTAGTAAAGTCGCAATGGTATATATTCTGTTGAATGTAGGTACATATGCATATATTATATATATCATACATTTTTATGTGCCACTGACAAGTCAACAGAAAATCAGTTGTGGGTGGCATGTGCTCTAGAAATGCCAATGTACCTATACAGCACTCACTAAAAAATGCACAGTTTACTGAAGAATTATTCGTTTAGCTTGTTGGATCAAAATCCATTTATATTAAAAATACAAAATGTCCAAGAAGATTCAAAAGTCAGAGCACCCGAAATGTAGCAGTCGAAAGACTCCTTTGTATATTCTAAGAGGGAGACCCTTTAGTCAATGGTTTATTTTTTTCTGGGTGAATCATAGACTTTCTTTTAAAGTAAACGGATGTAAAGAGATAAACGCCAAAAATTTTCAAAAATTCTTCTGGAAAATTGCAAAATTTGACTCATTCCTGATCACCGATTGCGTGACATATTGAAATTCTACGAACGGTGGATTACATTTTCTATGATATTGAGAAGCAGTAATACCGTTTACAGATAAAAGCAAATGACCAGTTCATCTGCTCATAAAATTTCGTTGTATCTTCTATCTGCGCATGTGTAAAGATGCAATTAAAGCGCATTATTAAATGATACAAACAATTTTAACTATTCAAAACATCGTGAAAATTAATTTCAGAGATATGATGCCCATAAATTTACATGTAAATACTAACCTCCTTCGAATGAAGTTTTGAAGTTGAATGACAAACGAAGAGATAAAATTCTTTACTGCATGTACGATATGAAAAGAGAGAGAGAAACGCGCATGGGTGCAAGCTGACAAATATCGACTTGCATACCACAGCAAAAATTCATTAAATTCTATTACTCTTGTATCAACAAATTTCTTGAGCGACTATATCAAAAACATGCGATACATATCTTTGATGTAAAAACTCTACAGAACGAAATTTCATAAATGGATGGGTTAATATCTGCCTGTCACATGTACATAAAGTAATTTTGTCAATATTTAAGAACTTCAGTACATCAAATTACATGATACGTGTGAAATAGAGCACTCATTCAGTGGCATTTCAAATTGCTGCTCTTTTCAATTGGGATTTTCAATGCACATGTATTTGAATATTGAAAATATTTCAAATAAATATGTTTTAATTGTAATTTAATATGCATGTGTATATAATATGTATAGAGTCATTTCAATCCCGACCGGTTTCACGTGCTGTGACAGGCTACTTATGAGAATTGAATTATATTGAAAATCAAAGCATGACATAATGTAAATAATAATAATTTTATATAGAAATGAAACAGATAAAAGAAATACATGACAGAAATTATCACCGACCGTTAAGAGTGGGTTATGCAATCTAATTCCAGATTTCTCCTTTAGCTCACGCCCTATGCGGCTGGAGCGGGGACAGAGTTGATATTTTGAGGCAGCCGCAGATATCGGACTCAAATTCTTAGCACGGCAGATGACTCATTCTAAGCACATGGTCTTTGCTGTCAGTAGTCACACTGCGAACTGTGTTTGGATTTCTTTATTGCCCAGTCTGGCGATCAGCTTAAGTACCGGATGACTGTTCCATAGACAGCACGTCAATCATCCAACGAGTGCTCTTCTGAATGTAAGTAGGCACATATCTAGGTGTACCAAAGATATTGCTGACCCAAATTCATGGTACTCCGATTGTATCAGCTACATTACAGAGCATGTAAAGCGGAAAGGGAAAGGCATGAACAAAAATTCAGTTTGAATTTTTGCTATTTTATCATCTACCATCAATTGTCTGAAGAGATGGACAAGTATTTTATCGAAAGCGTTAACCAATAAATTATTTTCTCATTTGCCTATTTATTGATTTACACGTAACTGCTCGACCATTTACCATTTACTTATTTTCATGAGATTTGATTGAATATCAGAAAATTATTCAAACTTCATCACACACATTGTTAACTTGCGCCCAATGTGAAAAAAGATGCCATCAACTGTAAATTGTCCCTTTATCATTGAATCAGCTTCAAAACCATGGGCTAATTTTCTACTCATCTAAAGTTTTAGTTGTCATGTCACTATAACTTACTGACAAATATCAAACTATGTGCCTAATTACAGAAAAGAAAAGGAAAAGCAACAATGTAAGGGTGAATATTAAGATTGCTTAATTTAGACTGATTTTTTTCAAATGCAGAAAATATGAAATTTACTATATCGCAAGGAAAATGATTTGAAGCAAGTACTGGTACCTAACACAGGGCTAAATAATATTATTCTCGTGTGTGAACCATTGGGTTTATAAATGAAATGGATATTCGTCAACAGACACGTCTGGTATACCCTCAGCTTTACTATGCGATTAATTTGTGAAAAAGTGTTGCTTCGAGCAAGAAGAATTCCCTAAATAAAACCTATAAAACAACAATCTTATTCTTTAAAAGCGCATTGGAATCCAAACCATTCGTTATTTTTGGTTTAATTCTCAAGATTTGTTTCAAAAAAGTGGTGGGTATGCAAACAGCAAGAAAAAGTGGAAACTTTGAATGACAAATATACACGGGCTAAAAGAACTAATCTACAGTATTTTAGAATGTCGACAAAGTTTCGCCGATCTTATCCAAAACGATTGTGATGCTGATTTTATCAAAGTTTTGCTCAATGCGGTTATGAGATATTCACGTGAATGCTTCTGACTCACGTTTGTCAACTTATTGGTAGAGAGTCAGATAAATTATTAGCTCCTTTCACCCAATGCAGCATATATCGGAAGTATTCAATCATTCAAGTGGCCATTTCAAAAACAAAGCAAAGAAATCTGTTTATCTGATTCCGATGATGGTGATTTGATTGATGATAAGCAATCAAAAGTCACATGCGGTTTCATCATACACTTTTCTGTTGACAGTGCAAGTCATTTAACTTTTGATCATACATTACTCAAACCTGGAAGATCGATGTTTTTTAATAATCTCAACAATCTCATATCATTGGAAATATATAATTGTTCGTAGGTGCATTAAAAATCATTTCAGTGAAAGCATGGGACAGTTAGCTCTAATACTACTGCTATATTAAATATTAGGGTTTCAGCACATTCATTTAAGGACTCTCAGAATAAAACTAGTATAAGTTAAGAGTGTGATACAAGAACATGTGATATTCAGTTTCAATATAATCAAAAATCAATCTTGCCGACGATTGCAATTCAGAATACTAGATATTTTTACCTGAGTAGGCTATCTATCCCATTAGCAAAAATGTAATTATCAAGGTTTATGCATGTATAGGCCTACACAGATTGTAGAGCGATATAAGAAATACATTGTTTGTGAAATAAGTTGATGTTTAAGTGAATGAGTTGCTTGCTGAAGTAAATCAGTTGAATTCTTTCAACGCACGTGTCGATTGCTTTGTGACATCATATCCATTTTTCAGTACAGTTGACATTTGTAGGCCTAGATGTTGAAACTCTTGTTACATTACTCTTCAACTGTCTGCAACTGATACAATCGCTAAATGCTGACATGAGCACCATGTGTTTTTCAATTGATCGCAGACATAAGCTGAAATATTTATTGAATTGGCAACTTGAAAGAATTTGCAACCATATGTCCACAATAGCAATCAATCTATGACTTCTCAAATCTAATGTGGACCTAAATTATACAGTGAATATTGACAGAATACCATGACACATGCGCACGCTAGATTTGAATCACATATATTCACATTCATAGAAGAATGTGATAAAACTCTTTTCTTCAATCTTCCGATCATCAGTATTTCTCAGCAGAGTTCCCAAAATCCAGGCCCGGTCCGATCCCGGCCCGCATTAAGTTCGGTTCCAATTCCTACTTGTCAACGATTGAATTTATAATGCTTTAGATAGAAGTGCATGAATGAATGTGGTTCTTGCTAAGGCGACTTCGTTTGAAATAACGATTGATGTTTTTAGCCATTGAGTTTTCACCTTTTTTGACAGCATTTGTTCATTTGTTTTATGGGGTAGTATATCTCACATTTCAAAGACTATTTTACTAATAATATTGCTCAATTGAAAAAACACACAAGATATTTATCATATTATTTGATCAAGACGACATTTCAGGCATTATCCCCTCACACATAAATAGAAATGGAGAACCGAAATAATTACTTTGTCAATGATAGCCACTGTTGATGAACCTACGTGTCGCCGATTGGCCGGTAACAGCTCAATAAATTACTCTACTTTAACTGTACTCGAATTAAAGGATGATTGCAACTATCTAATGCTTAATCTTCCATATCAAGATATATTACTGAATGATTAATCAAGAAAAATATTAATTTGTCGTCGTAAAGTTAGCAGAATACATTAAATCTAAAGATGGCGGAACAGTGACTTGGTTGCACATAGCGAATGAATTAGCAATGTAACATGCATACAAGCATATAGACCCCGATGGAGAATAACGAAGAAAATCAGTAAGTACAATAATATTTCTATCATTGACAAGACGTGAATGCCAATGCTGACATGTAAAGGGTCTGGCCATCGAATGCACACACATTAATAAAAACTCCTTCACACGACATTAAGGATCGTCCATATCCCCACATGGACAGCCGAGGGGGAGGGGGGTTTGTAGTGTTGTCCACTGTCTGTCCGTGAGATGGAGGGGGGAATTGAACGAGTCCACGTGGACACTTAGAGGGAAAATGTCAAAATTATTGTTATACTATTTATTTATTTTTATTTATGATAATTATATATATTATCAAGTGAAGCTGGGACATTCAAGACTTAAGGTTTGGTGCGTTCCCACCGGCAGACATTAAACGTTCAAGGCGCGTCAAACTTTTGACTATCCTAGGACTACATTTTAGAGCCAAACTTGACGAGATCGGTGTGGAGGACCTTCCCACTAGTCCATTTTTCACTCAGCGCTTCTAAAGCGGGGCTGGACCTTACCCCTAAGGATCGAATTTCTGCCTTAGGCAAGATTCATGCCAAAAAGCAAAAGCAAATATCGCAAAACATGTTTGGTACATGTAGTATATAATGATTATAAGGCGTGCCAATCAGCCTATATGCAGAGCAATATAACTTGGAGATTTATAAAAAAAAATTTAGATAGTTTGGCTTTATTTCAAAATACTGAAAGATATTCGACAGATCACATGACATCGAATCTCTTTCGAAATGAAATACAGAGATAAATTATTCATGCATAACTTCATATATATACCTACATAGATTCATCCGCAAAATTCATAAGATACTTACATATTTTGTTAAATTAGGCCTACCGGTACCTTTCTGTTGTGTCCTGTGCATTTAGCTAAGAAGATGCGTATCCTATGGTATAAGCAATCGGCCTATATTCATGAATAGAGATCGAAGGACAGCCCAATGGTGTAAGTCGGATTATTGAATAATCACGATAAATATAATTTAGCACTGTATCCACAATGTAGGCACGCAAATGCAGATTAGTAAAGTTTGATACATATCGACAATGAATATCAGTAATTGTTCACTGTCCACGGAAGGTCGGGGAGGGAATGTGGGCCAGTGTCTTTGAATTGTCCATTAGGGGGAGTCAAAAATCCCATTTCTTGTCCACATGGATTATGGACGATCCCTTCGCATGTGGGCAGGCTGCATGTGGGATTTCATTCTCGAAGTCTTATGAATCTCTTGAGAACTGGGAAGCAGAATTCTGTGATGTAAACCAACCGGTATAACGCAGCTAAGAAAGTCTAACTCTATGAAAGCTGACTTCTCGAAACGAAATACCAGATTCACTATTAGATCAGCTCAGCACATTTCCGAATGGCCATCTTGAAACGACGCGGACCACTTTCAATAATCATTCGCAGACCACCATTTGAACCACGGCCATTGATTGCTCATACAGAAAACATCTGCTCTACCCCGCATGAAAAATCCTCTAGTCGATTTCACTACAAATTTTCAACTTATAAATTAAATCAGTTTCACCATCTGAAAACCGCTGATAATTCATCTGATGAGGTAGCGAATATTTACAAGAGATTTCATTCACAAATCATGCAGTTTTGTCACCGATACAGTGCTTGTCTGTTTCAGAGAACATCTGCAAGTACAGAATCTGCACGTGCATAAAACTTTGTTCAACTTTTCGCTTCAACTTTGAGTTTGGATTTTTCACAAACCATTGAAAGCATGGATGTGCCTACAAAACCCTATTTTCTGCTCTTTTTCTATTATCATCGGATGATAATAGCTCTTCCGGTCTGATTCGAATGAGAATGTAGCTTAATCATATTTCATTATTAACAACTCATAAATCTGCTTACAATATCCTTTAAAAGTTTCGTTCTCCGAGAAGAAGTATCATACATTAATGATTGATATACAATTGATATATAATGAGCTTATAAATGAGATTGCCATTACTAGTTGGGCAATATTCTCTATAGGAATATCAATTACATATAGAATTAGTCAAAAAACATAGAGTAAGTATATTTAGGTGGAGAGGTAACTCGGCATTTATTAAATCCCCAATGTGTATACACATTCGATTTCATAAAATGATCTGACACGAAGCTCAACACCACATGTGAGATTTACGAATTTTTACACTTTTGGAGAAATGTACACGAATTTGACTTATTATGACAGCAATACAGAAGAAAGAAAAGCAATTTACAAATCCTCCATATCATGACAACCTTGAGAGGTAATATGGTTTATTATATTAGCAATTCGATGGCTTACCATTGCTTTATAGCTCAAGCCTTACTATTACACGATTATTTTCTTAAGCGTGATCATATCACAAACTACCTGCCACTGAAAGAGCAAAAGCATCATTATAAAGAAAATGATCTTTAAAAGGTGTAAATGGGTCAACATTACTATTCAGCACTATTTAGATTCAAGAAAAGACTCCTTGTGAATCATAAAATCATGCCGCTGAAAATTGAATTAAAAACATGACATCTCAGCCAAGAGGCTTTCAATAAGATCTCAACTTTTCCTTGAAGATTTCCAGGGATTTGCATTATAATGCAGCTCATAAAATTTCCTCATCATCAGCTTAATTTCCGCTTAATTTTGATGCCTGTTAGCAAATATTCATACCTTTGATATCCAACTTGTCTCACACTATTTACAAAGGGGACGTCATCTCGGTAGTATACAAATGCAGGAATAATTTGAAAAATTTTAGCTTTTTAAAGATTGCTCAAATAATTTTTTGGACAGCAGGAACGCAATCTCCCCAAAAAACTGAAACTTTTGATATAGAAATTTTCCTGTATGCAGATATTTGTTTGAGTCGACACTCCATCTAATTATACTTACTCTATGGTCAAAAACATGATGATAACTTGCGTCGGCCTACATGCATCATCACGTGGTAAGAAATATTTTGAATGGTATGATGTCATATCTTGACTATCAAGATTTCAATGTTTTGTTTTTAATTGCAATGCTAAATTACAATTGTGCGATCAGTCATCCATTTTGCAAAACTCTTTAAAATTGAATATTGAAAGTATTTTCATGGTATATTGATCATGATTGCGTCATTCAATGGTCAAATAAAGCAAATGCCGTAATTACAGATGACAGCGCCATGCCCCTCTTGGATGCTTCTAAGAATGAAGCAAGGAACGGCACTTTCAGACACGCATGCAAAAGCCATTTACCATCATTTTGGATTCCTAAATTGTGTCATGGTGGTATGTCTACTGCAGCTTGTATCATTAATGCGTCGTCCTTGCAGTTTTCAATATACCAGTGACAGAAACCAGTGACATATACCAGTAGACAGACACAAGCAGTTTGATAAATGGTTTGTACTATCATTTGGTCGGTTGTCCTTATTCGTGATTTCTTTCTGTAGAAATGTTTGTGTAAGATATTTTTGCTTCGATGGAGAATTTCATTCGAACATGAAGGAATAATATTTAGCAACTTAATGCAAAATCAGATTTCAAAAACCACGCGATTCCGACTTTGCGATTGTTGTTGTTGTTTCAAATGCTCCTTTTGGTGGTAACTGCCGACTAGATAATCATCTTTGCTGGGCTGAAACGTCATTTTTTGACGAAGTTGTTCCGTTTCACGAGTGGCTGCCAAAAAATTGAACCTACTAGTGTTTTTAATTTTATTCTTTATTTCTTCTCTTGATTTTATATGCAAATTTTACACTATTGAGCATGACATCCAAAAGTGGATGGGAGCGGTTCCAAGATCTCTATTACTCCGAGACCGATAAGCAGCGAGCAATGATAAGACGATCGAGTGAGCGACTAAGTGGCCTGCTCATGGATTGCATGAATTTTTCCTAACCATTGACTGGGGGAATGAGTTTATTAAAGTAGCTTCACAAATGGGTATAAAAGTAGAATCCAGTTTTACATAGTATTTTATGCATTTGATCATAGTCATGCGCAGAATAGTAAGTGGGCCGGGTAGCTCACGAGGCGTATGGCGGGACTGGGCCGGCCTGATATCTTCAAGCAGAAACGGACCCGGGATGACCAAACTGGATAGATCCGGGATGGACCCGGGATGCCAATAATTATGGCTTGAATACGAGGAAATGGCTGTGCAAAATGCATGATGTTGTACACACATCTCACACGTATTTTTGTCGTATCAGAACATAGATGAATCAAATAAGGTTGCATAATTCACAATAAAGGAAAACTTAATCTGGAATAATACACAAGTATATCGCTAGTATTGAGTGGACGCCTCTTTAAGTGCTGCATCCTCTTCTTACAATTAAAATTTGGTCGAATCTATTTTAATTTCAGTCTTCTGCCTATCGAATGACTATTCATAATCAGTCATTATATTTTGTAGGCTTTTCTTGGCTTCAGGCGAAAGTCAAATTCAAATTCATAGATTTTATCAATTTGATAGTAGGTTTACTCAGAATAATCAGCTGTGAGAGTTATAGTGTAAATCTTCGCAGCAGTTTTCATAATGGGTCGAGTGTCCCCAAGTGAGTGGTTTGAGCTGTGGCTGAGTAAGAAAATTCTAGTAAAACGGAGTCGAGTTCTGCCACGGGTTTCATCTGAATAGACCGGGCTGTGAAACTCAGGCCCATATGCAAGTTCATATGGAAATACATGGTTATGCTTGCAACTTAAAAATTTAATTGATGCGACAATTGAGAATGCTTGCAAAAGTACAAATAGATTGCCCAAAATAGTTTAACAGCGCAGTCAACAGAATGGTTTCTATATTTACGAGAGCGCTGCTGATTTTTTAAGGGAAGATTTTACAGATGGAACAAATAGGAAACAGGAATCGCGAGTCGTCAGACTGAGACTCCGATTCTACATGTAAACATCTGATTTCGACTTCGACTGCATGATAGACTCTGATTCTTTCTGAAGCAATAAAAATCAGTCATTCAGCTACACTATCATGATTATTGTAGGCATGAGAAAAAAGCGAGGCTGAGAAGCTGAACCAATTATACTTGCAATTGCTGAATGCATCATCCTCAGAGTTAACAGATTAGTTTTATTCAATTTTAAGTTAGCCTGAAAATTATTATAATAGAAACAAGAACTTATTTTTCGACATTTAAACAATTTACAGTAGTTAACGCGATATCAAGCTTCCCATACTTGTCTCTTGCACTTCTTTCCTCCCTATCACGCCCTTAATTTATAGCCGCAAAATATACTCTAAATGTCTCTTAACTCAAAGTTAATCCGTATTCATATTTTTGATATTTTCAAAAACGATTGCCATGAAGTTTAACATCCCAACATGACTGCTATTGCATTAATGCGTATAGTCAGGTAGCATTGATTGAATGAGCAAACACTGCGATTATTTGAGCAATAGTTTGACAAAACCAAAGGCGGTAGCAATAACTGAAGGAAACGATGTTATTGACTTTTGAATGAGACATGTACATAATCACATGCGATAACGTATTATGTTCTACAGTGTATTTAATCGAATGAGGTTTTTATGGACAATGTCACAAAGATATCAACCAAAATGAAATGAAATTACTCGAATGTTTCGTCAATCCCAATCAAGTTTATGTTTGTCTCCTATGCCTACACAGGAGAAGGGAGTTACCAGCTTCTAAATCAAGATGAAGCATGAATACTGCACCGGTACTGGATATAGCACAGATGTGAAGCTGTTTGAGAATGTCAGTAATATCCAGAGATAGCGCGGTGATTGCTTTAGTGACCCTATCAGCACCATCTTCATAGAATTTTGCGAACATTACAAATTTTCCATTAATTAAACAATGTGCCGGTGTGTTATAAAGTGAACCATATCTGCAGGCCTGCATTTGAAACGAAAATCCTCTATCATGTCGCATCTTAACGACATGTTTTTAAATAGACAAAGATCATGCTTTTTCATGCTTTAAAACAAAGAACATAGTTGCCTTTTTGTTTTCTAGTTCATTTGTTTATATTGTTTTTATCCCAGAATCTTCCATCATTTCATTTTCATTGAGCAACCTACAATGTGTGTCGTCAACCTCAAAAGCTGTATTTACATGTGAAGCGCCTGTAATGTCGATGGTATGTTATTCGTAAGTCTATTGAGTTGCATGTTTTTATCATACTAACTCAGTATTTCTAAGCCAATTGCTGACTGCTATTCAAGTTTCTGAAAGTAGTCGTCGTATTCGTTTTTCTAACAACCCATGAATAGACAATAGGCAATTGTCCTAATCCACTCTCGCTGTAAATAAAATATTGAGTTTCTTATACTTACTGGTCAATTTCTTGCGCAACAATTGATGTGATCTCACTTGTAATTAAAGCATGCGTGTTTAAAAACACCGTTTTATCAGAACAATTAAAGCCACGGTTTAAACAAAGGTTTTACTCTACAACAATGTTTATGACAGAGCATAAAACTCATTTTCAAGATCGTAGTTGACATCTTTGAAAGCCATGCTTGGAACCAATATACGTAGCACGATTTTAAAACCATATTTAAAAACTTGGATTTGGCTGCAGTTTTCGAACAATGCTTTAAAGAAGACGTAGCGCGAAACCTGCCATTTTTGCCCGTTTGACAAATGACAATGCAGCTATTCCGTTGATATTAGAAACCTGATCGTGTTGGGTAAAAAAGATCATGCCTTTCACTAATGTGTATGAGACGAGTGTATAATTCGTAGTTGTGGAGCACTGTTGCATGCAGATGTACAAATATTAACTATCAAATCCATCTAGACAGCAAAAAACACCTTAGAAAGCTTAGAATATATTTAAGTCAATAGCTTTCATGTGCAATTCTTATATCGAATGTCATTGCATAGGAATTTATGAAAAGAAGTCAAAATCATGTCTGAAAACGAACCATGTATTTTTCTAACCCTCACCTTATCGAAGTTGTATATGATGCAACATTTAAGTTATATATGTTATAGATTTCCGCTAACATGAGAAATCAAAGTAAACACAATATCTTTCATTTTGTAAAGTTGTTTTCCTGTAATTTGCTCCTATATTGCACCAATTTTGTGACCATGTTAATGTTCAACATGGCGGTGTTCAACCATCATCGTTCATTTTGGAGGTGGCTAGTCTGACTCAGTTTGGATCATCATTACTTTAAGAAGACGCATAGAATGAAGTAGGATGGTGATTTTTCTATTCCTGCTTTACTCGATAAAGCTGTGCTCACAAATCTGCCTCAAGATGTTCGTGCTGCATGTTTGGTGACTTCGTCGCAACATGTTGCGGGTAGTCGATATTTGTTATATCCATAATGTCCTTTCGGACTTTTGCAGATGTTTCTGCAATATTCTCTTTCGCTTCAATTTAAGTTCAGCTTCATTCGTGTGATATCATCCAAACGACGGATGAAAATAAACTCGAAGCTGTCAGTTATGAAAATTGATTATGGTTATTCATCAATTAAATTTCCAAATTCCATAATAAGCTCCATCCATTTCCCTATCCCGTTCTTTAACTGTGTATTAACATTCGAGTGAATTGATAAATAGTTCATTGAATACTGATATATTCGAGTGAAAGTCCAACCCGTACCACCAGCATAACATAAGCTCGCAGCCATTATCATCTCCAAGAATTGACCAGATGAAAGGTAGAGAATAGAGATGTCTGAGAAACGGCATACATAAAAATTCGCGTGGAAATGAGAGAAATAAGAGGTCATACTTCCTAGATATTTAGACATCGAATGAAATTGTGACTTTGAAATTATGATATGAACTTGTTGATTCATAATGAATCATAATAAATATAATTTGAAAATAATGTGTACAATCGAGAAACGTCTGACACATTGCACATGTATAATATATGCTTTTAGTGTTCGCTATAAATCGTTTGTCAATAGTCTATCTATATATAACACATGTAGTTGACGTGCAACCCATATAGGATGTAGGCCTATAGACCTACAATAAATTATTCAAGAAAACCTGGTAGCTCATCATAAAATAATGAGCATGACTCATAAATAAAGATTAACAATTTCATGCCATCCATCAATTGGTCTAGTTCTTTTCATGCGGTCTATGGTAAACTGTCGATGGCTCTAGAGGTTCAATGAGAAAAATTGATTAAGATCACTCATACTTAGTTACGGCTTCCTCCGACAGTACCTGTGTTTGGTATATGTTCTGTAAATGTACACCGCAAAATAATGTGACATGTTTGTAATTCGGCAGGTTTCAGTAAAAACTTCGGCAGTAAGTTTTGAATGCTCATGATGATTGCATTTTAATGTCTTTCCTCTTCTCTATTAATGATGACCATGGAAACTACATTATAAATTATTTGCGCAACTATTTCAGAGTGAACTATACTTTGAACTATTTCAACAGCTTCAAATATTCCGTGTCAGTCGCAAATAGCTAATTGACCTCGCATCTCAACGAATAACAAACAATCTGCTTTTTCTGAAAATGTTGAATGGATAACTATGATTAGAACAACATAAATAACAACAGTTACACCACATGTTTTCGAGTTTGACATCGGGAATGTATCATCAACGACAAGTGATTTTGAGTTTCCTCTGTTCAAACGATGCTTTACATGCAATGCGGCATCTGCGATCCCTTTAGTATCAATTGCTACATTGCGCTAAATTATAGAATTGGGTCTCTTGAATGTTTGTATATATTTTAGATCTTAAAAGTTGATGCTGGCCTGACGTTTGGAATGCATTTGATTTTTTCACTTACTTATTGCAACTAATGCCAAAATGGTTGCGTCAAAATTTCGAATTCCTACATTTCCTTGATTAAGTGTTATAGTGCTTCACTTTCACTGTTAAGCTGTATTACTTAAAATGTATACTGTATGTGTGTGTGTCACATTTGGATGACGCAAATGTTGAACGTAACTATTATTCTATTCTTGAGTATAAAAGAGCGCTCTATCAAAATTCTAAATGTATATTAAACATAAGTTTTTTCATTTTGCAATGGAGACCCACTGAAAATTTTGATAGCAAATAAAATATCAAAGAAGCACTTTTTATGAAAGCTTTTAAGTAAATAGTGAGCCAAGTAACCTTGCGATTGATAAATCAATCAGAATTCAACAGATGTAGCCACCACGAGACATGCTTCGGTCTGTTGCGCCTCATCAGTCGTGGGCAAGTTCGAACCAGCGACGTTGCGTGATGGAGTTAGAAGACGGGCAAGCAGTTAGGAAAGATCTGGCCGGGCAGGTACTGCTTCAACGCAGACACGTGGAGGGTGGATTGTATTCTGCAACCATTTAATGCTGCATTCCATATTGAGGCGCTACCCATGCCTTGTGTGAAGAGGAATTTGAGTTTTAGTTATGGATATTGATTAAAGTAGTTCTCTAGCTATATCATTTGCCACCAAAAATTTGCAAAATAATTCACATCATCATTCAGGAGATATTTGCCTATGTACTACAATGTACATGTTGCTGCAACTTGGATGAAATGTTGACAAGTGGAAATTTAATGGCTTTTGTAATAAGATGAAATTCACAATAAATCACGATACAAACTAAAATCACAATATGCCTACCTTTTACCCGTGTTCCTTAAGACATCAAGTTATGAAAATGATCTCTCACTGCCAATGTTATTTCTTGCTAGAACAGAAATGGAAAATAACATCGCAATTTTGTCATCACCTCATATTTACTGGACTTTTTTCACGACAATGTTACATCCTGAATTCAGTGCTTTTGTTATGACTCGTGTCCACAGAAAATTCAAGATGGAATTGAAGCGCTACTTGAAACTAAAAATACAATATCTTGACTAATAAAAAGATTAGAGCACACTGTAATGTCACTTTTCTATGGTTTCTATGTAGACATCACGTTTCTGATGTCATACTTAGGTTTCCGTCACAATTTTATGTCTCAGTGCTATGTCCATGACCGTTTATAGACCCAAATGTCCATGCAGGCCCCTAGGCCCAAGGCCTATTGACCACATGCCAAACGAAAACGAGTTCGCGTACTTGTATCATTCATATCTTAATCCAGTTTCATTGAATCTGTTATCTTACATCTTCACAGGATAGTACAGCCGCGTGATTTTCACAAAGCTCATGATTTATTTGTAATAACATAATAGGGCCTGTTTTATGAGTAGTCAGTAACCTTCAAAACGCCTGTAACTCTGTTTCGCAAACTATAGCCAGTAAATAGCAATCGGTTTTTGTGTGCCTGAAACTTCACAAACTTTAATGTAGACCTATCATTTTGGTAGGATTCCATACACTACCGTGTAAGCCTATGCCTATAAGGGATCATGGTGTAACTGCTGACTTGTTAATTGTTAACTCGCAAAACAAGCTCCAGATCCTAGCATTCCATTCCCAGCCCCAGTCACTCGGATTTGGAATTTCAGGGATTCTCGAGAGGGACTGCTTCCAGACGAATGCTGCTGCTGAATGAGTGAACATCAGCTTCCTTGCTTCATTGACTGTTTGGGCAGAACAGTTCCTACTGTACATAAATACTGTCAATCGCTCCAGACGTCTCATGTGGTGAGAATGAAGAGTCACACTGGTTGGGTACTGAGTAATGGCAATGAAGTTGGTAGTGACCTCATCAAAGTTTGTGCATGCACTCCGTGCAGTCTTTTTGCCGATTCCCATCATGAAAGACACAGCGTCACAACCTGTGAAAGAATAATGGAAGAAGGCCACAGCTTGACAACGTTGTGGCCCAAACATTTATGAGATCTGATGGATTGGAATGTCTTTGTATGTTTTACCTGATCCAAATACAATACAGAGTTCTGACAGTCCTAGATCGCGGAAGAAATGAATGCCCATCACAACAACATCACTATCTACAGTCCTAAGGTACGCCTTCATATGACCCTGGTCAGCAGCATGACGCAAGTGGAGCATCATCCGTGTGTCGGCTTCCTCTTGTCGACATGGAGATAAATTCGATAAATCCGCAGGTCTATTACTGGGTACCATATCAGTTCTTGTTGTTAACAAAAGGTACTGTGAATGGGCTGTGATCCTTTGTTATTCCAGACTTATGCATTGGAAAAGCTCATCTTTGTTTTGAATATCCTTGAGAAACAACTGCCATTGAGCTCCTTTAGGAATGGGCATATTGTCCGAGATACGTGTTCTACGTGATGCAGTTCTACCCCGCTTGATGCGAGTTTGGTATTTGGGGCTAGTTTCTGTATATGTGTCCTAGATGGCATCTACTCTTGTTGTTTTGTCCTTCACATGTCTCTTTAAGTATGGCAGCAACTGCATTTCTGTGTACTCCCCAAACACAGGCCCGCTGAGGCTCGACGATGTGGACTATTGCGGCCATGTCGAGAACACCAACAGAAGCTTCTCTCGCTGCTGAAGTTCGCCGCGGACCAGGAATCCCAGGAAGGCAACCTAAGATATCAGACTTGGTTCCCAAGCTTTCATTGGTCCGGTAGTGATGGAGGCTCTCGTTGATTTTCGTACTTGAATGTATACCGTTGTTTTTGAAAGATCCAGAGATCCATCCGACTGTCCATGAGGCTTTCATGGATGGAAAGTCTGTTGTACAACGAGGTGACAAGCAGTTTTCCATGATGGCACTTGATCAGAGTCATGATCACAGGATTAAGTATCTGAAAGAGAACAGTGGAGCAAAAGGCCTTTACGGCAAGCAAGAGGAGAAAAAGATCATCAAACTTTCTAAAACAGAACTTTCTATCCTGAATCAAATACAAAGGATAATCGTGAATATCCGGAATCATCAACCACTGAGAAGAAAAAGTTTCTGGGACATCTCAAAGCTATGTGTGATCTTACATATGAGGGTAAAGTTATCAATCCATTTAAGGAGGCCGGTCTGGAGCTTATTATCTTAGATGCGGAAGAAATCATGGACCCTGAGATTGCAGCTAGCCTCAAACAAGCAGCAAATACGCCCGTATAGGCAAATCCAAGTTAAGTTTTCTGAGTTTGCTGTGAATAGATAGGAAAAAGTCACGAAATCTCTGTCTGATGTCATTCAAAGATCCAACCTATTCACTTTTACCAACAGGCCATCTACAAATCTGAAGAAAGGTACCGACAAATTGGGCACTTCGAAGGCAAATTCAGTCCTCATCACAAAAGTGTTCATGTCGTTGCAAGCGCGTCCAAACGCAGATGCAGAAGGTTTTCAAGTACGAAAATCAACGAGAGCCTCCATCACTACCGGACCAATGAAAGCTTGGGAACCAAGTCTGATATCTTAGGTTGCCTTCCTGGGATTCCTGGTCCGCGGCGAACTTCAGCAGCGAGAGAAGCTTCTGTTGGTGTTCTCGACATGGCCGCAATAGTCCACATCGTCGAGCCTCAGCGGGCCTGTGTTTGGGGAGTACACAGAAATGCAGTTGCTGCCATACTTAAAGAGACATGTGAAGGACAAAACAACAAGAGTAGATGCCATCTAGGACACATATACAGAAACTAGCCCCAAATACCAAACTCGCATCAAGCGGGGTAGAACTGCATCACGTAGAACACGTATCTCGGACAATATGCCCATTCCTAAAGGAGCTCAATGGCAGTTGTTTCTCAAGGATATTCAAAACAAAGATGACCTTTTCCAATGCATAAGTCTGGAATAACAAAGGATCACAGCCCATTCACAGTACCTTTTGTTAACAACAAGAACTGATATGGTACCCAGTAATAGACCTGCGGATTTATCGAATTTATCTCCATGTCGACAAGAGGAAGCCGACACACGGATGATGCTCCACTTGCGTCATGCTGCTGACCAGGGTCATATGAAGGCGTACCTTAGGACTGTAGATAGTGATGTTGTTGTGATGGGCATTCATTTCTTCCGCGATCTAGGACTGTCAGAACTCTGTATTGTATTTTTTTTTATGAATGAATGAATATATATTTCAAGCTGACTACAGCAAAAGATGCCAATTACAGTCAACAGTCGAATAATACAGGAAACATAAAACTAAATACAGAATAAAAAAAATAACAGAAATTTATACCAAAAAATTCAATATTTTGAGGAATCGTGAATGGAAAGTGATGTGTCAAAAAAAATCTAAAAAAATCCAACGTCAAATAAAGCTTCACTGTAAAGGTAACGAAATCCGAATTCTAATCCGAATTGAGACGATTTGCGATTGGCGACAACTGAAAGTGTTGGTTGTGGCGCCTAGGTCCATAAATTAATAAAATCAAAAAAAAAAGTAAGAAAATTGCGATAACGATTGTGAAATTAAACTTATAATTATGAAATAACTGTGAATTTTTATTTGCGCGACAAAGTGTTAACTGAAACTACACTTCACAACACTTAAGAAAACATAATTACAATATTCTTTTGCGCAGAAAAACATATAAAGCTTGTGTTGACGAACGTTTAGTACGTTCGTTTAGCTTATCAATGTGACAATGGGTACTGGGGGACCACACAGAAGAGCAGTAGTCTAAACCAGACCGTATATTTGGATCAGGTAAAACATACAAAGACATTCCAATCCATCAGATCTCATAAATGTTTGGGCCACAACGTTGTCAAGCTCTGGCCTTCTTCCATTATTCTTTCACAGGTTGTGACGCTGTGTCTTTCATGATGGGAATCGGCAAAAAGACTGCACGGAGTGCATGCACAAACTTTGATGAGGTCACTACCAACTTCATTGCCATTACTCAGTACCCAACCAGTGTGACTCTTCATTCTCACCACATGAGACGTCTGGAGCGATTGACAGTATTTATGTACAGTAGGAACTGTTCTGCCCAAACAGTCAATGAAGCAAGGAAGCTGATGTTCACTCATGGTCTGAAGTCTCTCGACTCTACCCCACCGACCCAGAATTCGCTCTTCCAGCACCCCAAGCGTGCTCTCCAAACAGCAGCATTCGTCTGGAAGCAGTCCCTCTCGAGAATCCCTGAAATTCCAAATCCGAGTGACTGGGGCTGGGAATGGAATGCTAGGATCTGGAGCTTGTTTTGCGAGTTAACAATTAACAAGTCAGCAGTTACACCATGATCCCTTATAGGCATAGGCTTACACGGTAGTGTATGGAATCCTACCAAAATGATAGGTCTACATTAAAGTTTGTGAAGTTTCAGGCACATAAAAACCGATTGCTATTTACTGGCTATAGTTTGCGAAACAGAGTTACAGGCGTTTTGAAGGTTACTGACTACCCATAAAACAGGCCCTATTATGTTATTACAAATAAATCATGAGCTTTGTGAAAATCACGCGGCTGTACTATCCTGTGAAGATGTAAGATAACAGATTCAATGAAACTGGATTAAGATATGAATGATACAAGTACGCGAACTCGTTTTCGTTTGGCATGTGGTCAATAGGCCTTGGGCCTAGGGGCCTGCATGGACATTTGGGTCTATAAACGGTCATGGACATAGCACTGAGACATAAAATTGTGACGGAAACCTAAGTATGACATCAGAAACGTGATGTCGACATAGAAAACCATAGAAAAGTGACATTACAGTGTGCTCTAATCTTTTTATTAGTCAAGATATTGTATTTTTAGTTTCAAGTGGCGGTCATCTTGGATTTTCGCGTACTGGCCCCCGCAGGTCCCCCAAGCTGTGTTCGCTGGTTTTTGAAAACGTTGTATCCATATCTAGCACCATGCAAAGTTTAGAAAAATTGTCACAATTTGCACAATTTTTTCGAATTCCCCCCCCCCCAGCTATAGCGGAAAGTTAGGAAGATACTTAATTATGATGTCCACCAGAAAAACTTTGATGGGTCACTGTTTTCATGTATTTTCGATTACAATTTAGGCCTATTTACAAATAAATGAATTCAATGTTTGTTGATGATAAGATTAATGTTATCTCTGTGTCCTGATGCTTTCCAAATAAGTGGAAAAATTGAATTGAGAAGGTAAAATTTGATATTCGAAAGCGACTACGCAAAGTCAAAGAATATACTTGGGCCTATGCGGACAAAAAATTAAATTGATGTTCGTGCAAGGCAGCAAAACATATGCAAAGTCATCGATTCCTACGTGATATATGGAATGCACGATTTTAATCCACATTTAAACAATGGGATGCAAAAGTAGGAAGACCATTGAGGATTAACATACGTGTGCGCGTATAAGTAAGTCCACATTACAAGCTGACAAAATAGTTCTACCTTTTCCGAGGGTGTCCCGGTTGTGCATTCTTGGCTTTATTATTTCAGACTCTCTGTCATGGCATAATCAGATAAGTGCAATTTTGAAAGGTGCTTCACAGAGACTATACGATGTCTGAGGAATGTACTGAGTAGAAGAGAGTTAGTCATTGTGTATCATGCGATCATAACTTCTCTTTTTCTGTATGCATGCCCGACGCATGGGAATTTATCAAAAGTTATGATTTGTAAACTTCAGCGATTTCAAAAAAGAGCTTACCGACTCATCTTTGGGAGCAACTGCTTTGTGATTCATTTTCCCCCTTAAAGTTGATTTTTGAAGAGCGTGGACTAAAATTTTTTGAAAATTTGTGAGGATCATTTGAATCATTCGCTTCATGACATTGTTCCGATCTGACTTCCTAGTAGTGGAAACCTTCGAGTTCCTTACTCATCAACCACCAGACGTTCCAGCGCTTTTTTCCCCTGGATATGTGGTGTCTCTAATAGCACAATCTGCGAAATCTGATGTTTTCTATGTACATTACATGTTCATGTAATTGTGCTATTCTTTTCAAATGAGTCGATTGAGCATTACTTTTTCTATTTTGTATTACATTTTCCTTGCTGTGTTTTAAACTTTAGTTATATTTGGACTATCAAACTTCTGATTTACATGATTGATTTGCAAAGTGACATGTATGATTTTCATTTACGAAAGAATAAACGAATCTCTCTCTCTCTCTCTCTCTCTCTCACTCATACATACCTATGCATAAGGTTACGATGAGTTAGATCTATGTACTGTATAAGTTATTGAAATACATTTTTACCGCAGCTGCATTTGCATATGTATATTTAAACATTTTTGTTTTTAATATATTTTTCTTCGATTGTCGTCAGATGCATATGAAACAAAATGAATATGGCACTGTCTTAAGTACATTCATTAATTTACCAATACTCAGACAACTAATGTTTGTTACCAGTCCGGATAAGTGAAGTTGAGATCGCTTATAAACAACTTATGTGACAGAAAGATTTTAAGAAAATACTATCCTCTTATGGAGGCGATTTTGCTAGTCTGTATCATGGAATTCAGGTCTTGAAACAACAAGAAGTAGAAGTCAGTCGTAAACAACCGGTATATATGATTACATTGTGTTCTCAAATCTGATCTTAAAGAGCTTCAGACGGATTAGGAGCCACTTGTTTAAGAAAGCGTTGGGACTTGATAAACAGGGTATCTTTGCATAAAATTGAAGCGCATGCTAACGTAGTCTACTGATGTAAAACCATGTACTGCCACTTTATTTTGAGTAATGTGCAGGGATGAAAATGGATGAACGGGCTCTACGCGGAAATTCAGATATTAAGAGACCACAATTACAAAATAATAATGCATAATAAAAAATAATATAATTAATAACATATGATTTTTTAGAATACATTGTCTTACGGTTGATAGCTTCATGAAAACTAGACTTTTAGCTTTAGTTGATGGGACTGGGACGGACTTTTAGCTTTAGTACCCTTCCTCACTATCGACTAAGGAGATTAGTGGGTCATGGGATGATAATAAAGAACCGACTTCGAATTTGATTGTCAGCCTATTACAGTTGTTATAATTTTGTTCCATTGAAGACCTGGGAAAATAATAAGTAATTTTATCACAGTCCTGCGTTTGACACCCTGTGGAAATCGAGAAGCATTTTACGAAATACTTTACAAGGCACACGAAAATTCTTATCCGCCACTCTGCCGGCTATAGAATGTCCTGAAAGAGCCCTGCTTGGGATTTTGTCATAACAAGCGCACTTTTGGTTTTCATAAATTCATCTAAAATTTGTATTTTGAAATACCAAATATGGCTTGCACCTACTGAATTCGTAAAAACCCTACTATGGTTTTGCAAAACTACTTTTTAAGAGTCTAGTTAGATAGTATATATGAATTTGCAATTACATGCAGTTGTTGTTGTATATACATAATTGTAATGACCGTTCGTCTTGAAGACAGCATTGTTTGAATTTATCTTATTATTTTACTGTTCGCATACACTAGTGCTAAGTAAATAAATGTTTCACTGCTTACATTCTTTGTCTCAATTCTCATTTAGCTGTTTGCATTATTATCTCAAGCTAAAGGATTGCACTATACGTGTGTAATGCTGAATCTTTTTTTAAATGCTTCTACCCTTCGAGGTCTCACCTGAGTTGGAACTAAAATCATCCAGAAATTTCAGAAGACTGCGGCCGCCGTCAGGCTGGTTTACAAAGACACCAGTACGTTTCAGGACTGAGGAGGGTGCAAAAGCCCTGTCGTTACGCATGCGTGCTGCTTTATGATAATGAACAATGTTTGGATGATGTCGTTTGGCTCGACATCACTTGCATCTCGTTTAAGATTTAAATTGAAGATTCAAAACCAAGATATCGAGTTTTGTGGCTTCTAGGGGATTTAATCTAGTTTGCACATACTAAATCTGTTAAGATTCAAACAGAAGATTGAATGAGAATGCAAGATACATACGTGTAAGATTGAAACATTTTTTGGTGTTGTAGAGAAGAGCGACTTTTCGAATAAAGCGACTACATCCCAATGTTTAATTTTAAGTCCAAATTTTAGATATTGGTTATTTTGAATCAGGTCAGTTATTTTTGAAATTGCATTCATGTATAGTTCAATATCAACATGGAAGTTCCATGGATGAAAGACACTGCATACACCCGACTCAATTGTATTTATTTTTTACCTATACATCTAATTGTATCATAAGATGTTCTAAAATATATCATTCGATTTATCTTGACTGTTCTCTTTTAGTAGCATTTTGATGTCAGATGTCTTGAAAAAATAATTTGAGAAGAATTCATAATCAAATGGATCCAACCTCTGACTAAGGCATATTAATCAACTAGTTTACTTAAATTTCTCGGCTTCGTGATATATGCATTTAAATTCATGAATGTGTAGAGCACCTCATCGCAAAACATCGTACAAACTTACCTATCAAGAATTTTCGAAATTGAGCACCCAATGTAAACCAAATTTCTAATAAATGTGCCTGTACATGTGACACATGAAGAAAGCTGTCAAATCATTATGTAATTCACTTCCATCGCTCTTAGAAAAGCTAAACAATTTATTCTTTACATTGAAAACGTCTGTAAAGAAATGAATCTGAATTTTACAGATTATTGAGATAACTTTGATGGAACTCATGATAGCAGCATTGGCATAGATAGAGGTTTTTGCAACTGCAGTGATGTCTGATCTACCAGCACCAGTGTGAGCGTGCTTGCGATCAGAGTGAAAGTAAATTTTCAAACAATAACAATGTGTTGTTTCATTCACAAAACTATTTCTCCATATGTAACACAAATAACCCTGCATTCTAAGTCAAATGAAACGCATTTAATTCTCCTTTAAAGTTGAGAAAGGGATGGTTTTGTCTTTCAACAAAAGCACACTCGTTAACATCGCTAAAGACATCGCACTGTTTTTCAAAAATGTTTTAAGTGCCATGGATGTGGTTGATTCATCAAATCTCAACAACGTTCGAACCAAAAATAAAATGTGTTCATTGAATATAATGAATAAAAACATAGGTTTTCATGCATTCGAAACCACATTGATCGAGACTATAGGGTAAACTGGGGCGGTTTGGACACATTTTCTGAGAAATCAGTGTGTAGCGCATTTTTTACATTTTTATCAAATAAAATGTAATTATTTTCAAAAAGTAACATATTTTCTACATATTCTCGCGTTAATTTATCACTTCCCATTAAATCCATACGCAATAAGTCTCATGACTTTTGAAAAACGACCTGGGGTGGGTTGGACACTTAACATATTCGACTTCATTTTATGTCCAGTTATGGTATTAATTGTACCACAAAATATAAATCAAAATTCATGGAAACAAAACGACACTATATATTGATAAAACATAACAATCAATAGTTGATTTATTCATCAGAAAATCATGTAAGAAGAAGGAAGAAAATCATAGTCTGTAGTTTCGTGATTCACAGGTTGCACACTTGGTTGTAGCAAAGCAAGTTTCACATGCCCACAAGCTACATTCAATGCACCTTAACCAATCCATAATTGTTTCTTTAGTCCAAATTTCACCACATACACAGCACACATGAATCGATTTTGATTTCTTAACAGTGTTTCGCCTAACAGTTTCTTTCTTTCTTTTAAGAATCATTTTCTGTCCTAGTACTGTCGGTGAAGAAACATAAGCAACGTGCTCTTTTCTATGATTTGGGTTTGAGTGCTTCCTCGGGGAAGAGAGGACAGAACGAATAGCTGACGAAGAGCTGTTATGGTCGGAAGAAACTGTAGCCGTTCCACTGGAGCAAGGAACATCCAAAGGGGTTGTATCTTCACGAGATGATCCTTCGAAGCTTATGAAAGATTTTGACTTTTCAAAGTCGGCTGAAGTTGTAGGGTTCTTCAGTGGAAACAAACCACAATGAGTGAAACCATTAATGAGAAGATCAGGTCTTGATGTCATGTAATTCCACACCTCACTAAATACTTCGACAAAGACAGTTTTGTTTAGGAAGACCTTATCAGACTGCTTCAAGTATTTGGAAAGTACCTCTGACCACTTTGCCTTGAGTGGTTTGTTGAAATGAGTGTCGAGTGGTTGGATTCTATGCGAGGAGTGTGGAGGCAAGCAGAACAATTCGATGCCGGATTCGTTAGAAAATTGAATACTCTCAACTGTTATGTGCGATGTGTGACCATCCAAGAAAATAATACATCTTTTGCCTGGAACATGTACTCTATGTTCTTCGAAATGTTTCAAGAACAGAAGAAATATAGTTTGGTCAACATATCCTGATTGCGTGTAAAATATCTTTGTACCTTGTGGATACAGTGAAACATCTACTGGAGCATGTCCCTTGAATATTAAAAAAGGTGGGATCAATTGTCCTGAGGCATTTCCACACGGTATAAGCGTAGTTAGAGTACCTCTCTCTCCAACACTGACTTTTTGGACTGTTCTAGCTCCTCGGACAGTTAAGACTTTGTTGGAAGAATTCGGTACAGTACTTAAACCTGTCTCGTCACAATTGTATACCATGTTTGGATAATCATCAAATATGTCAAGCATTTCAGACTTCTCGGCTACCTCATTGAAGAAGTTCCTTATCCTAGCCTCATTAAAAGCCTCAGCTCGAGATACAGACAAGTTCTCAGCCACACGAAGTGATATGGAAGGATTTCTTTTACGAAATCCTTCGAGCCAGTCATAGGAAGCCTTCCTATTCAATAACCATGCCTGAGAAATCTGACCTACTTTTTTTCTACGTCTCAATTTCTGAGCAAATGCATACGCTGCTCTACAAAAATCATCAAGAGATAAAGGAAAGCCTCTCTGACTTAAATACAAAGTTCTGTCAACAAGTGCCTTCTTCTGGTCAGCAGTGAAGAATGTCTCACCTCCATAGCCTTTCACACGGCCTTTGCAGTGGCGCCGAATGGTGTTCCGTGGCACACCAAAGCTCTGTTCAGCTGTTAGGTATGGCATGCCTTCCCGTACAGCTTTGACCGCATTCTCCTGTTGTTCTTTTGAATAGTTAGACCCGCGTGAAGTGAGCCGTTTGTACTTGCGTACCATGCCAATCACTTTGATTTCTGAAATACAAATAAAATACATTTAGTCTCACATTACATGGACATAATTGTATTATTCGTATAAATAGCCCTAATTATTACATATGTAACCAATATTTTGATAGAATCTATAAATAAACGTCATCCTGCTTAATTCTGGGGTGGGTTGGACAGGGATGTCCAACCCACCCCAATACGATATGCTAACTTTTAAAATTGGCAGAAAATCTATTTCTTTACTGCAAAACTGTAGATTGAGTATATTATAAGTAAGATAATATCAAAAATGTTGAAAATAATCATGTTCAACTTACCTTGACAATAGGTAATATTCTGCCTTATACTGGCGATGCAACGAAGATTGTGAGAATTTGCAGCATTGTCGCCTGAGTTCAAAATTCAAAACATCTGATTGCTATGTCATTGCAATTCAATAGGTTGTTAGTGAATGGATATCTATTGCAGCAAACGCATTGTTCCATTTGAAATCTGCTCTCTGTAGTAAAGATTCAAAAATTGATGCCGAACGAGCAATTGACCCAAGATATGCGAAACCACAAAATGAAGTGTCCAACCCACCCCAAAACATTATATGGTGCACTATAAAGTACTCAAAAGTCAAGTATTTTATCATACCCGATTTAATTAATGATGACACGATATAATATAACCCTAACAAAGTATTTATTTTTGCTATAAACATATAGTGACACTCAAAATCCCGTGTCTTTCACTAATAATGGTAGAAATTATCTGCGACAAGAATTTTGTGTATGAATTCCATTTTTATACTTCCGATAAATATCAAGATAACCTCATTATGAATTTTTACGATGAAATTTTGCACGAAAACAAGCATTCTACTTCCATAAACATCAGTTTTTGTAAGCGAAATACATAAACTCATACAGTAATGGTTGCTGAAAGAGACGATATGATATCGTAAATCAGGTGTCCAACCCACCCCAGTGTCCGACCCACCCCACTTTACCCTATCAAGACATTTCCTCAATATGGCCGTGTTTTACTTATCCCCTCTCTTTCTTTTGCGCTGTGGATGGTGTATTGAAAGGTGTCTTCCCCCCCCCGAACGCTGAGCGGATATTCTATTGTGCCGGTCACGACACCAAGACAAACATGAATATGATGGAAACACGATCAGGTTCGTATCGTGTTCGCGTTCCCATGCTCATTCTCCTGTTCGTGTTTATAAACTAGTGTTCATGCTTTTGGTCCATCACAGGGCTGTCCTCCTACTTTTAGGGCAGGTGGAACGACTCAACTATCAAGGATTTATGGGCCTAATATGTGGCCTTTATTAACCTCGAGATTCATATAGGACTACTCAGAAATCACCTCTAACTCTAACCTGTAACATTCCATATTTACGACATGTGACTACTCCTTATGTTGGGCATGGCATGATATTTTGACATATGCGCTAGGCTAAAAACGGTGGATTTCCTAAATTTCATTGCATTCACTCTCGGAGAATCGAACTTGTGTTTTCAATACAGCTCCTTTTTGTACCGAATATGTTTTTGACAAATCTATGAATTTCAATACGGAAAAGTAGATCTGCAAAGCATTACATAATAACATTAAACTCCTCGATTAATATTTACTCAAAATTTGCCTTCATGTAAAAATTCGACAAGTTGTTGTACAGAACAAAACTGTTCTGCAGCTGAACTTTTAGCAGCATAAGATCAACGCAGTATTGTCTCTTGACACTACATGTGCATTTACATGGTATTTCAAAAACAATATTTGTACTTCAAAAATTTTGTCACAAAGAGCCAAGAGGTATAATGATAAAATAATGTAATTACATCATAGCTTACAATTCTGAGAAGGCATCGTCTTTATTATAAATCGTTTTTAATAAGCCGAGCTGCTACTGTTGATAAAAGGTAATGATCTCTGCTTGGTACAAATTTTCTCGAAATCAGCCTCATCTGGGAGTGAATCGTTTATGTCCCTATAACTTGACATTATTGAAGCTTTTGAAAATGCATCATTTTCTCCAGACAAGCATATGACCATTTTCATTACGAAATTGCTTCAAAAAAACTTTCATAACGCTTCAAAATCAATTGTTAAATGACATGAATACTGAACAAGAAAAATACATGTATTTATGTCATGTCTGAAAATTAAGCTTATGCAAATATAAAAATCAAAAACGTTTAATCGGGTAACAATAGTTGCAACGCAATAAAACTTTATGAAACTCAGTCTTTCCTGAAACAAATATAATAGCAAAATAATATTCACCAAACTATAGCAAAAGCATAGAAAGCAAAAGTAATTTTCGTTCTTTTGACTCAATCTCTAGAAATTTGGAAAATATAGAAGCAGCCTTCGTAGAAATGTATACAAATGAATTTAGGACTTTAGGAATAGCATCATTATAATACTTTATGATCATGCCCCATCTGGCTCAGAATTACACCGTTTCAAAGAGAGCACTTCAGCGTTCCTATGCGTTCCCACTCCGTTCCCAAGCATTTCCCTCCCCCTTCGACGACAGCTCTGGTCTAGCGATTCTATTTTACAACTCATCCACTGAAACCTGAAATAGAATACTATCTTTGTTTTATAAGTTGAAATTAATGAAATAATATTATTTTTCAGTCTTTCTACTCAAAAAATGATATTGTTTATGAGAAAATTATATCAAAGTCCTTCTTTAGCCCTGAAAAAGACATTAACCACTCTTTTGATGTCTTATAGAAAGTGAAATAAAAGTGTCTTTTAGAAAGGCCCAAACATGAACACATTAAGTGAGCACTGAAAACACATCAATGTGACATATTAAGCACGCGCATGGTACATATTTGGTGTGTATTTACTCAGTCAACTAGACCGACTTCAATTAGGCATTTGATATTCAGTTTTTGCTATGTTCTATGTGATACACTTTTACCCACTGGTAAAGTCTGTTTCACTCCTTATTCAGCGATGAAATTTAGACATTTTGAAAAGTTTTTTGCGCAATTTGCACTGATATTCACTGTTATTCTAAAACTGAGGGTTTATAGACATTCCGATTCATTCAGTAACATATGTTGTATTTCAAATTGTTTGAATGACTGATTTAGCTTGCCTATACGAACGCACGGTACAGCTGTGTTGTTTATGCCGTGCCGTTGTCGCGTAAACATGTAATGAAATGAGTGAACTGAGTTCATGCACAGAGCGACGTCAGATAACTTTCGTTTGCATTTAGGTTATCATTCAAATACCAAAACTCTATTTATTTTATGTCAAAGAAAAGTGAAATATTTGTGCGAAATCATGTCGAAGCTGGATAATTGCCGCAGATATAGGAAGTGGTGAGACTCCATGAAGTCAAAAGTTAAAATTCATGAAGTCTGAAGTCGTAGCAGTTTCTCATGCCACTGCTACAATCATTTTTCTAGATAAAGTAATTGAAATAAAAAATACTGCGATTGCGATAATGATGATGCAAGGGCATAGAAGGTCACATAGCGTCGCTCATCAATCGCCATTTGAAAGATTATATTCTCATCTTGTATTGGACAGTGGTCAAAATATAGAAATTGCGTCTTGAATCTGCTATTTTTCAACAGGAAAACGGTGAGTATGATGTCAAACTAGGCAACAGAAGCAAAAGAATTTTCTGAGTTTTTCTTTAATGCATTGGCAGTAAATCTTGTGGACAGTGAGAGAAATCTGATATCCTAGACCTGATGATTATTGTTTACGCATAATTTAACATTCACTTTTTGTCAAATATGCTGCACTTTGAACTCACAAATAGTAAGATTTTAGTTTCTCACCAGTTTCTCATCAGTTTCTCACTACAATGATTTGTGAGAATTTTTTTATTTTTGGCAACGGCTTTAACCTAAAAAACGTTCCACTATAATCATTTAAAGCGAAAAATTGAAAGTGTACTTATATTTACATAGTTATTAGTACATTGCATGCACACTGTAGCCTATACACTAAATTACTATATAAGTACGCAATAATTCTGACGATAGATACAGATAACGTTTTCATCTTGGAGACGCGTCAGAGATACACATTGAACGACGCTTGAGTATTTCAGATTTTGAGTTGCTAACTTTTTTGGTTATTGCGTTTCTAACACCTGATTTCTTGATGTGTTTGAAATAAGACGGAACATGAAATGCTCATTGAAGTAATGAACGTCACATGAATGCGATATGAACTTAAAAGCCTACTTTTGTCATTGAAATATATTAGAAATAAAATAGTGGCTTTGATACAGTAGTTGAATGAACTAGTATGCAGTACAATGAGTACATGGTTATAAAACATAATAGTGGAATGCATAGCGTTTTCAACATTCATACGACTTACCTCAAATATCCACCATATATTGCCTAACTGCTCCTGCTTGAAAAACAGATCAATTCAAAATTATTGTTGTGGCTATTTCACAAATTCTTTTATTTTGAGCGAGCATGAGATGCCGTAGCTCTTCAAAAATCTTCTGTCACTGAGATCGTTCGAATTCTCGCTCACATAAGCCGCTTGATACTTGAATACATCGTCTGCACTGACGCATAAACAAGATGAGCCACAGAGATCACATATTGTTACCATAAGTCAGTTTTTATTATTATTATTATGCATTTCAGTCAAAAGATCTGAACAGTCGACAGAGTCAGCTTGGAGTGAAGCGAAGTTTCGAAATACTAAACCGAATTCTGACCTTTCAAGCTGTACATTGATATTTTGCAAGTGCGAGATCGCAGTATAGTGAATTTAATTCTACAAAGTGTTTGACATTTTTTAAATATACACCTGTTGACTGATGATCGCCAATATATTTGCCGAACATAACTGTGTTAGCATTTTGCAGTTGTTCGATACAGAATCTAGAGATCAGAACCATTCGATAAAACAGCGAGTAAATAGATTCCTGTAGATCTATTTGTTAAGTAGAGTAGCCACAAATGAGTCAGAGAAGCTTGTGAGCAGGTAACAAAGATGTTTACCGCGGGAATGAAATCACAAACGAATTCAAACTTGTGTTCGCTTAAAGTTGATCACGATATTCTGGACGTCAGCAGATTGATTAATAAATTGTGGAGAACCGATAGCTAGGATAAATACGCTATTTGAATATTAAATTTTATTGGACAGCGTATTATTTGTCGATTTATCCTGACTTCCTCTGTAGATCGTGTTTTCATGATTGATAATGTCAGCCAATTGTGATGGTGAGAAATATTGGAACCAAATTAGATTATTCGATAATTCTGACAATACACTATTCGTCAGAGGCTAGAAAATCCAGAATGCTAATTTAGAAAACTTTCAGCAGAATCGGAAATTCTGCAATTTCGAATGAAAACTGCGATGTTCACATCACTACACGGCTTGTTTGATTTTCGACTTGAAGTGATCATCAATCCAATCACTTTCAGATAATCTTCCAATTGTTTCCCTGGAGCTAGGCAATGATTGGCAGACATCTTAGACGCATTTTTACAGTAAGGGTTGCACGACTCGACAGGTTGCGAGATAAGAAACACTTGTAAAATGCAATTAGTTTTATGAAAATTTGCGAGTATGATAGCTTGAAGGCAGATCTACGAAAGCGGTAGCTGTGGTTGAGAGAGGAACCGAGAGTGTTTGTGGCTAGACCGCTTGCACTGGCCGTATGATTTTATGAAAAAATAGCCCTATACAACGAATTATTGAACGATTCAATAGCTAAATATCTTTAAACAGAAAACCGTTGCCATGACTTTTTGCTCAACTGATTTCAGTTGGGAAGCAAAAGCTACACCAAATTTCATCAGAACGAGCATGATAAATTTAACAATAAGCCAGAATACTTGCGTAAACATGTAATGAGTAGCGCTTGCGTGAAGCGCTTCAATATCTGATGCGGCATTACGTGATTGTAGAATCTGATCCCCGGATAATGCAGTGTCTTCCTACCTAATTCGAGATGTCAAAGAATGGTCCGGATGCCTGGTTGTCCTCTAGCTCCCACGTCGCTTGTTCGGACCTGCCCATAACTGATGATGCAAAAAGAGTGGAACATATCTCGTGGTGGCAACATCTGCAGAGATTTGATAAATTTATCGATAGATTCCCCGTGCATGTACAGAGCATTAGTTCACAAATTAAACTGATGTCATGAAAAGATCAAGAAAGCTATATGAAAGTGCTTTAAGTGATACCGCTTAGAAAAGTTGCTACATGGAAGAACAAGAACAAAGATCGAATATAAGACACTTAGAGATATAAATAGAGAACCATTGAAGTACTTGTTGCAGTTTAAGTAGCAGGACTAGTCCGTCATCTATTGACTGGTAAACGTTTGTTCTTCTATTATTTGTTCTTCAATACCGCGATTTGAACATTCTCTGCAGCATGATAATCTTCAATTCAATGATGCAGGAATACTTAATGATTCTTTTCTTGTTGTCGAATCTCTTAAAGTTCTTTCGCTTTTACCGACATAATATACCTCATCCCGATGCATCTACCAGGCAAATTCTGGTGACTTTGAATCTCAAATACATCTCTTTTATGCAAGAAGACCCAATTCAGTTTCGACCAACTCCTGTAATTATTCCCTTCGAGTTCAAGACACATGAAGTTGAGCTTATGCTATCTCGTGTTAATCCCAAGAAAGCTCATGGTTCTGACGAAGTCCCCTCGATTATTTGGGTAAAGCTGGCTTCTGCCCTTGCTGAGCCTTTATGTCTCATCCTCAACAAGTGCTTAGAAGAATCAAACCTTCCAAAGATGTGGAAACAATCTGACATCATACCATTACCGAAAACAAAAAACCCAAATCTATGTGAAACTCGCCCCATATATTGCTTCCCATGCCTGTGCGCCTTTTTGAACGTCAGCTGGTGAAATGGTATTCATCAGAATTTTCAAAACGACTTGACGATGCTCAATACGCTTACCGCAAAGGTAGCTCAACTACATGTGCATTGATAAAATTGACCGATTATGTAGCTAACGCAGTCTCGACTCAACAAGTCAATGCTTGCCACTTGCTGTCCAATGATATTGAAAAGGGGTTTCATCGACTGTCCCATAACATTCTTGTTGCCAAAATGATTTCAGACAATTTTGATCCCTTTTTAATACTATTCATGAACAATTATTTAACCGACAGATATCAACATGTGCGATGGAAGTCTACAGGGTGTTTCAGAAATCCTGGGCAGTAGTAAGCAAGTGACAAACACCAGATAGCGCAAGATGGCCGCCATCGCTGACGTCCCCCCCTCTGGAACGACAGAGTGTCGTTGTGTGCCGGCCAGGTGGGTCCACGTTCACAAACTGTTCGCTGACTCCCCCCCCCCTCTGGAACGACAGAGTGTCGTGGTGGACTTGGGCGACCGCCAGGATTAGTCTTGAGGCTATAGTGTGTGATGTTTTTCGTGCAATCGGCTGAATGTTGGGTTGTAAAATGGGCTGTTTCGAGTGGAAGGAGTGGTCGGATGAGAAAACGGAGGCCGGATTCGGATTCAGCGTGAAATTCTGCATCGGTATGGTGAATTTGAACGCAATCGGAGAGAAAAAATTTTCGCTGACGTCCCCCCCCCTCTGGACAGCTCGCTTCGATTTTGGCTTCCAGTGGACGGATTTAGTCGTGCCATAGCTCGTTTGAAAGCTAAGAGTGAGACAAATTCACTGAAACAAACGGCTTGTTCATATCTGTCTTCGTTTAGATGTGAGACGCCATTTAAGATTTTGGGACATTGGCGAAAAACGACAGAGTTAGAATTTGGGACGTTTTGGGCTGTAGCTTCAAAACGAAGCATCGGATTGGAAAACGGATTTCAGATTTGGAATCAGCGTCAAATTCTGTATGGTGAGTTTCAAGGCAATCGGCGAGAAAAAATTTTCAACATTTTTCGAAAAAACTACAGAGTTAGAATTTGGGACGTTTTGGTGTGTAGCGCCAAAACGAAGCATCGGATGGGAAAACGGAGGCCAGATTCGGATTCAGCGTGAAATTCTGCATCGGTATGGTGAATTTGAACGCAATCGGAGAGAAAAAATTTTCAACATTTTTCGGAAAAACGAGTTAGAATTTTTGCGATGGCTGCCTACTGTAGAGCCAAAACGAAGCATCGGATGGGAGAACGGAGGCCAGATTCGGATTCAGCGTCAAATTCTACATGGATATAGTATATTTCCAGCTCAATCGGAGCACTAGAACCGGAGATAGACGGGTTTTTAATGTTTGGATGATGGGTATTACGTCATCAGCTGATCGCCACACACTATATAAGCTGGGAACCGACAGAGACTTTTCATTTAGAGAACGATTGTCAAAGGTAGGTCGTTTCTCTGAGCTCCGATGATAGCTTCGGACATTTCAAATTCCGAGTTTCTATTAGAAACCGACTTAGAAAATTTCATTGCTGATATCAGCTAAGCCGTCAGACTTAGAGGTTAGCCAGGAGATGGCCTTCGTCTCCAGGCCATAAAAGACTCCAAAACTTTAAAGGCTTGTAACTTTGCTTCTACAAGTCCGTTTGACTTGATTCAAAAAAGGTTCGGTCGCTATTGACCTACCCTAAGTGACAAACTACTTATAAAATTTCATAAGTAGTGCTAAAAAGTTGAAAAATTTAAATTCACTATTTTTGGCAATTTTCGGGGTTTTCAAACCTTCTGATTTCAATAAAGACCTTTATTAAGTTGTGGGAGGCGAGCTTCGGCTTGGAATTTGCAACCTTTGTAAACAATCCACTGGTTTTCATGTCAAAATCGGGGTCCGAATACCAACACAGTGATATGACGCACGCTCTGTCCGCGTGAGGTTGGATTTGTGGGCCGAGGCCTTGGAGTTGGGATAAGATCCCCTCTGAGTAATGCCTGTAACGGATTCAAAGGTTCGACACTTTCCACCAATCTCACAATTTAGCTGTATGATTATAAAAATGACTGTCAATGTCGCCTGTTAGTAATTCTATTTCATCCTTCCTTTACAGATATATAAGTTACAAAATGGGAGGAAATTCAAAGTTTCATTTTAAAAAGTGTCTATGTGGCGAAGTCAAGCGAGGTGGCGAGTTCAAGCGCCATTTAAATAAATTCCCCGACTCTCCCGAAGAGCATAAGGAGGTCGCTGTGGTGAGCGGATGCACATCATGTATGAAATTCGTCAGGGGAAACCTGAACGAGTTTTTCTATAAGACGCATTCAACATGTCTCATTAAGAAGGTGAAAAATTATACCACCTCAGAGGTTGGATTAGCCATCACCCCACTTTTTGAAAAACCTAATCAAGATGAGAAGACAGAGACGCATGCCTCAGAGGTTGGGAAGGTCATCATCCCACCGGTTGAAAGACCACAAGTTGACCTAGATGCGGAGACAGAGCGGCAGATGGCAGTTCAAGCCATACAAGACTGCAAGAATGAGCAGCCAACGACATCTTACCTCAGCTCTTCTAGCTCTGAGTCGGAAATCTCCGAATCTGAATCGGAAACGGAAGAGGCAGTCGTCCTTAACAAACTCGAGGAGGCGATCATAGCTCCTAAACCCGATAAGACGATTGTGAAGAGTCGGGCAGTGCCAGGGCCAAAAATGCACTCCTCACCTAAAAAAGGGAGAGGTATCAAAGCCCAAGCCAAGCGGTGGGCTAAGGATGATGGTGTGGCGAGGGTTAGCCAAGAGTATGCCATTAAGAAGCTGAAGGATGAAATGACCCGTTATAAAAACGAATGCTCCGCATTAAGGGATGACAATTTTGAACTCAAAAAGCAGGTGGCGGAAATTAGGAGTCTTAAGGCTCAAGTATTAAAGTTGGAAGGTTTCCAAAAGAGAGCTCTAGCGAGTGAGAGTCGCGTAGAGGATCAGGCCACATGCATTAAGAATATGAAGGCGAAGGAGGCGACGCTCAAACTCCAACATGAGCAGGAGAAGATGGCTCTTCTTGAGGCGAAGAATAACGCTGTCAAGGAGAGAAGAACAACGCTCCACCTCCCCGTAGTCGGTAGCAAAATTATCGACGATGTAATAATGGAGTCGGAGGATTTGGATAAAACGAGCGAGTGCTATGAAGGAGCAATGCCAGATATTCGCTGTCTCCACATAAACATTAAACACAATGGTGACATTCAGGAATTGCGCCATCGTAAGCGAAAGTTGCCGGCCAAGTACCTGCCTCAGCCACCACCATCGAAGGTTCAACGAACCGGTTGAATTGATTTATGGTAAGTTAATATCATCTCTATCACTTGAATATAATTTCATCTATTTTCTTTCTATTTTTCAGATGCGACGAGAACGAACCAACGGCTCTCATAGGGGCCACCATGGGGCAAGATTTGATAGAACCTCCTCGCGGTTTGCCCTGGGCAGTCTTCGGACTGGCGAATACTATCATTAAGTTGAATCTGCTATCAGTCAACTTGAACGTTATGCAGTCGATTGCTATCCCTGAAGCATTCTGATTCGCTGTTGAGCAATTCATTGTTGAAAACCCTATATAAGCCAGAAGATTGTAGCGCTTCTCATTCAATTTCAAGTCACGATGGAAGCAACGTCTCCTGCCAACAGCATTCCCGTCTTCATCGATGAAGACAACGCCATTCCCGAGTTCGTCATCCTCGACGAGTGGGATGAAGAGGATGATAAGAAGGGGAAGATCGAGAAGATCGTTTGGACGGATGGGGTGTGGACTCCAAATACCACTCGCATCCGAAAGGTTCCAGATGCACCAGCACGAGCTAGGCGGTATAGGGTCTATGACAACCTAACCGTCATACCCATTGACTATTCCAGCCAATAGTCAACTTAAATTCACACCCCGAGAATGAACCATCGGCTCTCTTAAGAGCCACCATGGGGCAAGACATGATAGAACCTCCACGCGGTTTGCCCTGGGCAGTCTTCGGACTGGCGAATACTATCATTAAGTTGAATCTGCTATCAGTCAACTTGAACGTTGCAAATGAAGTTCGGTGTAATACTTCCTTTCGACGGGCGTTCCTGTAAAGGGCGGCGGTGAAACCCGTAGCTATGTATATCGCAAGGGACATTCGGCAATGGTCAATCTTGTTAAACCTCTCTGCGTCATGTTTGCAAGTGATTGCCTCTGTCTCAACGTAGTATGCATTCGCGCCAGGGCGACATTTAGCCAACTGTCGAAGGTTGCCTAAAACTTTCCATTGCATACGTTATGAGAACCATGAGTTCTACCTGTCTCTATCAATGAGACGAATTGATGAATGGAATGAAATGGGAGGACACTCACGCGCCACACGCAACATAACACACTTCTCTCTTCCGCAATCTAACAAGCTCTTTACACATGGATCGCAGTCGATTGCTATCCCTGTATCAGAAGTGTAAGCTATCTTAATTTTATTTAACACTATTTCATCTACCATCATCGCCCATATGAAATGTTATAAGATTTACAAGTTAGACTAAGCGTGCTACTATTTCCAAATGAAAAAGTATACATGATTAAATCATCCACTGAAGACCCATTCAAGTAAGTCAGTATGAAAGCAAAGATAATACGAAATAAAAATTTATTATGGCATGTATTTCAAAAGGTCTTCATCGTCAATATCGTCCCAGAGTCTGACTTCACATAGATAACAAAAACAGTTCAGTTGCTTTAATCGTTCTTCCACTGCGAGCCTCACTTTGTCAATATACTCCCACTCTGCCATAGTTCGTGGCTGGGAGTTAGGGGTGTACCACTCCCATAATTGGTGGAGGAATTTGATATCCATCACATCGTCAGTATCGTACTGGAGATACTTCCACCTCACGTCTGTTAAGTCGGGACACTCCTTCTCACATACACTCTCCTCTTCCTCATCCGCTGGTAATGATAACTTTCTGATATTGTCCAGTCGGTACACCTTCTCTACCTTCCCCTTCGTTGGAGCGTTTGGTGCAACGAGCGCCTTTGGTGTTGAGCATGGAGAAGAGAATTTTGTATTTGGTGTTGTCGGAGGGCTTGTCATGTTGACTGTGAATAATGACTTTGAAATGTTTTCTAATTCTTAAGTATCAACAAGCAACCAATCAGAATGAACAGCCAATGAATGATGAATATGAAAGTATATATGTAAAGTGACATCCGTATCATTTCGCTCTGTCTTTGAGACGTATAAGTGAAGTGTTCTCTAGCGAATTCTGTTATTATTTGAGGTGTACAAGTGAACTGCTATCTCGTGAATTCCAAATTTGAGTGAAGTCTCTATCTTGTTGAAGTATCAACCTTAAACTTGATTTCGTTGAAATGGTAAGTTGAAGATTTCCTCTCTCATCTCCCTCAAACGTGTGGCTAATAGCATCTTTCTCAATTTCAGGCATCAACTTCATCACCAACGCCCTCCCTTCTCGAGGAAAGTTTAGAGTTATTGAGTCAAGGTAGGTTGTAACAATACACTGAGGCTTGAACAGAGATGATAGAATGATTTCTCTTTCAGGTGATGTGAGTTCCACCTCAGAACTGTCGCGACATGGCAACGAGTGGGAATGTGCTGACTGTGGGCACATCTTCACGAGGAAATGGGATCTCACCCGACACATCAAGCGAGGTGTTTGTCGACCTAAGCCGGCATCAATCTCCGAAGGTAGGGATGATTCTGTTAACGTCGTCTCCTTTTCTTGCGACTTGTGCGCTCAGTCTTTCGAGACACGTTTTGAACTATCTTCGCACAGACTTCAACATACACACACGAACGATACCTACACCAACGGTACCTCCTCTATCCGACTCACTGAAGTGTCCATAAATAATTTAGTGAGGAACTACCAGATGGACTCCTCAGAAACCATTGCTAACTTTGAGGAATGGTTTCGTCAAAATTCATCATTGATAGAAGCGCTCTTCAACAATTTAGACAATTTTAGGATGAAGGCGCTCATCTATCTTAAAATAAAATATGTAAAAATCGACCACCATACTGGACAAATAATAGAGAGGTTGGAGTTTCACATACCCTCCTCTCCTGCAACCGAGGTTGTAGACTATGAGTCTTGGATAAATTTTCACATCCAAGGATTAAAATTAAATATTGATAAATTTAACGAGCGCGATAGCGGTCTCATTTTTGACGGCATTGAGTCCGCCTTATTTAAAATCAGTTTATTAGGAAATCATAGTGGTCGAGGCTCCTTTAAACTTCCAAAAAATTTAAAAAACAAAACAGCAGTCATCAATGTCGATTGCGAATCGCAATGTTTTAAATATGCTGTCCTCTCCATTCTCCACTATAATGACATCAATGCGAATCGAAATCGCACATATAGCTATAGGCAGTGGGAGAATGAATTAAACTTCGATGACTGTAATAGTGACGATATGAAAATTAAAGATATAGAAAAATTTGAAAAATTGAACAACATTAAAATAGTTCTCCATGTTTGGGAAAAAGGATTGAAGGGTGTGCGCTACAACTCGCGTTCGAGTTGTTATGAACGTACAGTAAACCTGTTATTAGTAAAACAGGATGATAGTGAGGAATGGCACTACTGCGGTATTCCCAAAATCTCTCGCTTATACCACCACTTAGAAAACTCTAGTAGAGAGTTATATTACTGCGACAGATGTATTCGCCACTTTAGGAGGAAAACTAAATTTGAAACTCATTACGAATGGTGTAAGCGAGGTAAACTACAAATGGAGCGCATGCCCAAAGATAAGGAGTTTTCATATAGAGAGAATGGCGATGAACTAAGTCCTCTTCGTGTCATCTATGCTGACATCGAATGCTATATCGATGATATCATCCACAAGCCAGCAGCCATTTCCTGCTATGAAGTATGGCATGATCACTTTAGGAGTAGGCAAAATAAAATGCACGTCTGGCAAGGTGAGGATTGTATTTACCAATTCCTACAATTCCTCGAACAGGCTGTAAAATTTCAACAAAAACATGATGGTGAACTCTATCGCAGATCATTGCATATGACAGCAGATGATCAAGCAAAATTTGATAGTTGCAACGTTTGCCCCAAATGTAGGAAAACATTTGATGATGATAAGATTAAGAAAGTGCGCGACCATGATCACATCACTGGTAAATTTAGAAACGCACTCTGTTCAAAATGCAATTTTTCACTTAGGATGAAACGGCGTACATTACCCGTCATTTTCCATAATTTCAAGGGCTACGACAGCCATATGATAATAAAAGGAGGTTTAGGTCAAATGAAAGAGTGGAAGCTTGATGTAATAGCACAAACGAGAGAGAAGTTTATGGCCATGACAGCAAAAGTGCCTGTCGATAAAACTAAAGAAAATAAGACGGTCTATTTTGATATAAAATTTTTAGATTCCTACCAATTTATGACTGCATCACTGGCCTCTCTCGTACAAAATCTAAAGTCTCTTCCACTAACACAAAATCTTAAGAAACAATATCCAAATCTAACCGATGAAGTCATCACACGGAAAGGAGTCTTTCCATATGCATATTTTGATGCGATTAGTAAACTCGGCGAGACTTCTCTTCCGCCCATAGATAAATTTAAAAATGATTTGACCGGCGCAGGATGTAAGACCGAAGATTATGATCATGCTCAAGAGGCATGGATAAAATTTGACTGCCATACATTTGGTGAATATATGATTGCCTATCTTAAGTTAGATGTGTTTTTGCTGGCTGACGTTTTCCAAGAGTTTCGACGAGTGGCATTAGAAGAAGATAAGTTAGATCCCGTCCACTTTGTCAGTCTACCAGCCATGTCATTTAAGTCTGCTTTTAAAATGACTGGTGAGACCATTCATCTCTTACAAGATCCAGAGATGTATAATTTATTTGAGCGAGGAATTCGCGGTGGTCTCACATTTGTAAATAAACATAGGTTAAAATCTGAAACAGTAGGTAATGATCATATCCATCTTAAGTATTATGACCAAAATAATTTGTATGGTAGTTCATTATCCAAACCGCTACCTCACTCTGAGTTTAGCTGGTTAGATGATAGTGAAATTCAACATTTCTCCAACCCTTCTAACATACTAGCAATTCCAGATGAAGGTGATTGGGGATATTATTTTGAGATAGATCTAATCTATCCAAATAATATTAAACATAAAACCGTAGATTTTCCACTCGCACCCGAATCAGGTGAAGTGAGTAAAGATATGTTTTCCGACTTTATGAAACAATTTCATAAAGATTTAGAATCATGTGGACAACCCAAGTATAAGCCTTGCCGCAAACTTTTGCTCACTCAATATGATAAAGAAAACTATCTAGTCCACTTTAGCATCTTAAAATTTTATTTAGAAATGGGCATGATTTTAAAAAGAGTTCACCGCATTATTAAATTTAGACAGAAAGCCTTCCTCAAACCCTACATAGATAGTAACAGCCAGATAGCCCAAAATAATTTTGAAAAAGATTTTTATAAGTATAAGAATAATAGTCTATTTGGTAAGACGATGGAGGATGTTAGAAAGCGCGTAAACTACAAACTAGTTAATGATGATCAAAAGTATCACAAACTGACCTCATCACCTCTCTTCATCGATAGAGACATAATCGATGAGGATCTTGTAGGTATTAAAATGATAAAATCTGAAGTTGAGTTGTGCAAACCCATCTATATTGGTCAAGCTGTTCTAGATTACTCCAAGCTTGAAATGTATCAACTCTTCTATAAAATACTAAAACCGTGTCCTCTCGTAAAAGAGGTTCGTTTGTTGGGTGGTGACACAGATAGTTTCTTTTTAGGTATTGCCACTCAAAAAGATTTAAATTTTAATGAAGTAGGAAAATCTTTAGAAAGATATTTTGATACATCAAATTATCCTGCTGATCATCCACTATACTCAATCAAAAATAAGGCCAAACTTGGTTGTTTTAAGGATGAAACAGCAGGGAAGGAAATAGCTGAAATGATTCTCCTCCGCCCTAAAATGTATTCTATGAAATTAAAGGATAGTGATGATACCATTAAGCGCGCTAAAGGCATATCAAAATCCATTGTGCAAAACATGAAACATAAGAATTTCAAGGGAGCCTATAGAAATAAAAATATAACGTTTGTCAATATGACAATCTTAAAATTTAAGTCGCATGAGATCAAAACTTATACTTTTAAGAAACGGAAGCTTTCAGCATGGGAGGATAAGAGGTGTTGGATAGGACTCATGTTGGATTCATTATCCAACCTCAGCGTAAGACCTTTAGTAAAAGAATGAAAGCGGAAGAACTGTCTCCCACTCCAATGATAGATAGTAAACTCATAAGCTTTCTGATTTTTATTCTTCATGATGGAAGTATTACCACTGTTGAATGCCTTAATAATTTTCTCATTCCCAAATGGTTCATAAGAATCTGATTTTATCTGAATCCATTCATAGTTCCACTTTCCATCTGATGTTAAATTGTATGGGAACTGAAATGTATTATTCATCGTTATTCCATCATGGGTGCGAGGAGTCAATATCATTTCTTCCAAATCATTCACATTCTGAATATTGCTATCATAGCAAATACTAGAAACGCCAACCTCCCATTCACCTTCTAAATGCAGTGGCCGATTTAATTCTACTCGATAGTCTGATGGTTTATTTTTGGGAAATTTATTCATAGAAGCATTACTGTGCAAGTAGATTAGAAACGAGTCCTTATTTTCACTTTCCATATTATTCACATTGGAAAAATATATTAGCATACTTTTGCATTAACTCTTCATTCGGAAATGGAGTGTGATACTTGTCACAGCATCTTTATGAAAAGGAATCAACGCACCAGCATCGTCATAAATGGCAATATCAATTTGTGGGATGTAGTTTGATTTCAGCTTTGTATAATGCACTTTCTTGAAAGTATGCTCAGATAAAATACTGCAGCTTTTTGGCTGGTATGGTATTATTGCTAGCAATGGAGCTTCAACATCTCCCACACGTACATCTTCACCAATATTGGAATATATCTGAAAATAGTTAATACGACGCGATAGCGACATGTCTGCGCTAGCTTTGGTTACAGTACCACTTTTAAAGATATTTTGATCAAAACCCAAAATGTCCATTAGAGTTTTATCCATAATTAGTTCAATACCTTTTCCACTTATAGTGAGAGACAAAGTACCTTCTTTTTCAGAAAATGAAATATGTTGGTCATTAATCACTTCATTTAAATAATCTACAACCAATTTAACCGAAGTAATAATGCGAGGCATCAACACTCTTGTTTCATGTAAGATATCACCTAAAGGCTCTACACACTTTCTGTATAAAGATACGGTCCATTCTGTATCAAATTGATTTGACCTTTCACATGGTAAATGTTGCATATGAGATTTTCCATGAACAGCTGCAGAACGATGTCGTAAGAACTGATGAAAATCTTTTGAACAAACTAATACTAGATCATCATCATTTAATTTGCTTATTGCAATATGATTAGATGATTTAATATAAGTCAATGTTGCCACTTGTTTGCCATCAACTCGAAGGAGATAATTAAATTTCTTCAATAATGTTTCAGGAGTCATGTTTGTCTTTCTTGGCTTAATCACAATCTTCTTCACCAACGTCTTCTCATTTCTTGGAATAAGATCTACATAATAAGCTTCCTCTCGATATATTAACTGTTTATGACCACTTATGTGGTAATTAACGTTAAAATTATCATAGCTTGTTAAGGCGCTAGCGAGGTAACCTAAATCATTTCTTAAACTTGGACTTAAACCAACAATCCAATCTTTCTCAACTACATGATGTACATAATTATAATCATCATTGTGCGGAGTAAATTGGACAATATGTTTACTCGCTTTATTCAAGAAATCATATATAAACTTTTTACATGATAAGAGATCTTTCTTTGGCCACTGTGGAATGTATACTCGGCACCCCTTTTCACATTGATAAGCAGCTGTACGTCTCATATTAATAGTCATCACCTCATGATCAAAAGTATAGACACAGTTGCTATAAACACGTTGAGTGACACCCACTTCCCAATTTCCATTTAGCTGTTGTACATGATCAATGGGAGTAGAAAAGAGTGCGGCTCGATTACTAGCAAATCTCTTTGTAGCCGCATTGCTAAGCAAAATATGATAAAACGACATTTTTATATTGCTGATCTGCGACTTTGCATAACATCATGAAGACTTGGATTTTGGACTCTCTACAATATATCAGAGTTGATCGTGATGGAAACGTACATTTCAAAAATTCTCATGGTCATACATCAAGAGGTATTACATTAACATGGCGACAATTTGTCAACCTCAATGATATCATGAGGGATTTGGAATATTTTGAAACATTAAGATTCATCTCCTTGGGTGATCAAGTTTGGCTTCAACATTACAGAAATGAAATTCAAATCTACCATTCTCATTCCGCAAACTGTTTCTCATTTCGCAAATACAATTGGGAGAAGTATAGAAGATACATACATCGCTCCATCATGACATTTATTCGTCGTGAGTTCATCGCCCTACTATGCAAATCTTAATCAGACATGACTACCACACATCATGAGTTGGAAATTAGATTCCCTACAACGTATTGAAACGGATCATGATCGAAACGTCTATTTCAAAGATTCAACTGGAAATGTGAGAAGAGAGTTTGCTTTATCTTATCGTCATTTTCAATCTCTACATCATATCATGAAGGACTTGAAATACTTCTATATGAAAAGACATTCACGTATTGGAAATCGCATCTGGCTGCGCGTCAACAATCGGCGAATTCAACTCTATCATTTCCAACTTCATACTAACTTCACATTTCATCAAGGTAGTTGGGAAAAGTATAAAAGGAAGGTACATCGCTCAATTTACTCATTCTTTCATCATGAAGCGCCATCGCTACACCATCGTCAACATTCTCCGTCGCTTCAGACTCTACACCAAAATCGATCTCACAACATTACACCAACAGCTTCCAAACAGCAAGTATTACCCGGGCCGTCCTCAAATGTTAGTGGTGAAGATGAACAATTCACGGAATCTTCAACTCTTCCCAAATGGGACTGTACAGATTCTCGGCGCCCTTTCTCATTCATCGGCGCAGTCAATGCGCTTAGAGCTACAAAGACTACTACGTCGGATATGGAAGAGGGAGAGGTGTGTGATGTCGAATCTGACTGTGGACAATATGGTGATCTCTACTCAATTGAGTGACAGTCTATCATTTTTGAAGATTCGTACCAGCAGTTACAATTTGTGTTATGAACCCGAACTTTTTCCTGCAGCTCTCATTAGTTGTTGGTTACCTGTGCATGTGGCAATCTTTCATAATAGTAAAGTGATCATTACTGGACTAAAATTTCATGTACAAGCAAATGTGATCCTAGACTATCTCATTGAGTATGTACATACCCAGCGGATTGTAAAATAAAAAACAATTTTTCCAACATGATGTTTTTATTTCAAATCATGATAGAACTTACAAATCATTTTTTCATTAGAGGATGGATTACATGAAAAGTTTTGAATAATAGATGCAAATCGAGATACATGTAAACGTTTTAAGATGAAGTACAGTACAAAAGCACCACACGTTGATGAAAGTGGATGTTGTAGTATGCGTTCATTTCGCTGATATTGACGCGTATGTTTTCTCAACCACTGCTGTGTTGGTATATTTGGAGGTTGAGCAAGAGAGTCAAATAGTTCACCACGTCGGTCTTCTCCAATAAAGATCGCTTTCCAATGCTCACCGCCTAAATTCTGCGAATGAGTGTTTAGCACAATAAAGATGGGATAGTGATTTACTGCAGGTGGTAAGGTATCGAGTGAATAGACATTATCGAAAGCTTTCAACGTCGCTTCGTCTGCATTACGCTGCACTTTAGTCTTAATATCGTCAGCAGTCAACCAACTCATTAACGATTATACTGAAGAATCACGTCACGATACTTTGTAATTTCAATATTTGAATCGAAGACTGCATAAATTAATACATTGATCGTCTCAGGTAGTGTTCTTTTGAACGTCAAATCCAAACGAATATTATGAGGCACGTTCGCTTGACGATAGGGTGCACTAATATCGCTGTCAGCAGTCAAATCAAATGCATAAATAGTATATCCACTCTTAAACTCTTTCATAGTCAGTCCGTTGGTGTCATCCGTATTGTAAAAGCCAAAGACATCCATAAAATCAACATAACTGCGCATAAATTGATCCGAAGCAAAATCTGGTTTGTAGGGTGGACCAGGATGACTCACACCATTTACACGTAAAGCAATTTCACTTAACTGATTGTGTTTAAAATTGAAAGGATTCTTCTTTATATTACCATTAAATGCATCATTTTCAACCATTGCCACCATGAGGAGCTTCGGTGCTTCCGATGGAAAGAGGCCATCTTTCATGAAACACTTTTGATCTTTCGGAATTGTAAAGGTGAGAAGCTTTGTATGCTGAACGGGGTAAATGGCATTTTGGCGGTTAAGGCCTTCAGCATGCCCTCTAATGACACTTGGATTCGGTACTACTCGACGAATGTAAAGTGCAATATCTTCCACATGAATTCTAAAATTGTCAACTTTAGCAAATGCATTCAGCGCAAATTCAGGCTTATTCAATGTCAGCTTGAGTCGCATGCTGGTATTACAGAGTAAAAACTTTGACTGTCTAAAGAAGTCTAAATTCAGCGGACCATATAGCTGACATACTTTACTATCTTTAATCATAGCAGATCGCTTTACAAAGCCACTGTTTGTTTCAACATCAAATTTTCCTGCTTCATCTCTGTACCATCCCATGGCTTCCATATGACTTTTTTGTGCTGCTGGATGAAACTGTGATACATGATTGAAATATGATTTATAGGGATAATCGCTTTGGCCACCTTCCACCTGCTGCTCTCCAATCGTTAGAGAAACATCGCGAAGTAATGTAGTCAATGGTAAATTGTTCAGTCCAACTTTATGTGCATCGTCAATAGCAGTTCCATCTGCTTGCTGAATTCTAAACCTCAAATCAAGCATCGCATAACTCAAATCTATGTAGTCATCACTACCACCAGGAATAACAAATTCAATGGGGCCAGCATTCTCAGCTGTTCGAGGATGATAATCTACAATACTTGAACTAAGAATATCTGTCTGTATGGCTTGTTGATCGAACAAACAAAAACCGGAAGTTTTACACTCCATGATTAGAAGTTATAGCAGCGTCGTCGTTTAGCGCCTGATGAATGATTAGAGCCTCTACGACGTTTGCGTGAATGCCTTTTGACTGAAGATCGCACCTTACCAGCTCCGCGATGTTTCCTCCTTCCTTTATTCATTCGTTTAGGTGATTTCTTTCCTTGAGTAACACCAGCAAAGGTCTGCTTCAATGTTTTTAAACCGCGTTCCTTCCCACGATTCAACAAACTGCTCTTAAAACTTCTACCTCTGGAAATATCACTAGCAACATCACCAGCAAAGCCAACGGCATTACTTAAAACATTTCGTTTTAAAGATCTACCGACATTAGATATGAGAGGTGCTACAACAGATTTCAGTGCACCAAGTATGCTACCTCCACGTTGGAGGCGAGCGCCGATGTAAATTTGTCCTCCACCACTTACATAGGAGGGTCGTGAATAAAATGAGGCAGTTGGATTCATAGCTCAAACCCTAAACATTGTTAGTTACAACTTTGCATGAATCACTGTCGATCACTTAGATGAAAGATGTCGGCACGACGCATCCAAGAGTTCATACTTGAAGGATAACCAGTCCATTTAACAAGACACCATTCTTCACCTTGCCGTTTTTTACATCGAATGATTTTCTCTACCAAATATGTTTCACTTTCAGTGACTACCTCAATCTCATCGCGGTAAAAGCTACCCTCAATTTCTTCATTATCGTAATCTTTCAACTTGTAGGTGGTCGGAGAGTCTTTTTGATTAATCCTTGATACTGTAAATACCTCCTCTGTCCAATTCGGAAGGTACCCTTTAGCAAAAACACTTTTCACTTTTGAGATACGAACTTTATCGCCAATTTTCACATCACTTTTCACATGAGTGCGTTTACGTTGGAATGATTCGCGCACTTTATCTACATTGTCAGCATTTACATCTACTGGTCTGAGTCCAATAGAACGATGGATAGAGTGATTGTAGGCATGGAGTGTATCTTGTAGAACCTTTGTCCAATTTTGTGTCAAGTTGGCAGTAAAATGTCGCCACAAGCGATTTTTTAATGTACGATTAAAACGTTCAACGAGTGCAGCTTTATAAGCACTCTTTACACTAAACAACTCAATGTCATGCCTCTCAAATAATCTTCGCACATGCTGATTTTCAAACTCTTTTCCTTGATCACTCTGAATTCTTTTTGTAATCCGACCTTCTCGAAAAATTGTTTGGAATGCTTTTGCTACTCCTTTCCCTTCTTTAGTTTTTAAAGGTTGAGCCCACGCATAACGCGAGAAAATATCAATGACGGTTAAAATAAAATTATTGCCCGAGTTATGTTTTGAAATGGAGGCGACATCGCACAAATCTGCTTGCCACTGTTCATCGATGTCATGAACAATATAATGGCGGGTGCGGTACTTCTTTTTCGCTTGTTTGTGGAGTGTATAGGTAGCCTGACCCTTTAACCATCGTTTCACTTGTGATTGTGGAAGACCACTCGCTTTTGATAATTTCATGATAGATGCAAATCCTGCCGGATGTTTTACATCATAATAGATTGACTTCAAACGTTCAGTCGATGACGACTGACTCTTTTTCCTCCTTCTATTCTTTTTGTTTTCTTGCCTTTCTACATTTACAACAACTACAGCATTTAGCTTTAGCGGTTTTGCGATCGTGTTCACATTGCTTAGGGGTTTCATTATGAGAGCTGGCGCAGCAAGTGCAAGTGACAACGACATTCACCTCTGGCGGCTCATTACATGGTAAGCAACACATCTGCTTCATATTAATAGTCTGAGAACATGTATTTCCTGGGAGGAGCTGTTTTACGTTTTCCTTTTACTAGTTTTAGCGGTGATGTAGATCTACGTCGAGTTCTTCCTCTTGTTTGCTTAGTGAGTGTGGGAGGGGATGTAGCAGGTGACGACTTAAACCAATTTGTTGGCATTTTCATCGTCTGAAGCATTGGAGCAGTAGCCACTGTTGAATCAAGTTCTTTCAATGTCTCATTATTTAAAGCAAATTTTGGCACATTATGCTTTTTCAATAGTTTAAGAAAGTATGTCCAACCAGGTGGAACATAGCCCTGACGGCGCTTTCTACGTGTTGCATACTGAATCAAGTCTTCATAACGTGAAGCATCAATCACTTTATTTTCATCTGTAATGATTTCTCCTCTATCATTTACATTGAGATGGGGTTCAATACTATTGAAAAGAGATATGGCATGTGCGCGAGATGCTAAAGGTGTAGCAGTCGATACAGAGTCACGCATCTTATTCTTCAAGTTTTTCAATTGTTCAACAGTTTCCGATTGTAATAATACAGCACGATGTGGATCTTTGATGTGAACATTTTGCTGATAATCTATTTCTTTCCTATACATTTGATTTGCAAGAGGTTGCTTTACTTGCTGCATGGCAGTCAATTGTACATATTCATCCTGAGGAATAACAATCATGCGAGAATAAGAACTCATAGTTTGTAGATAATCATGGGAGTTTTCAAAATATCACTTCGAAATCTAAATTCTTCCGGACACTCTTGCGTAAAGTCAATGAATAAGTAACCGTATGGTTTTTCAGTAGCTGCTTGAAAAATTTCAATTAAGGCTTTTGATCCTCTGGGTGCAACTTGTCGCGCTAAAATTTCAAATTGACTTTTATCTCGCGGATTCTTGAAAATAGCATAATAGTGTGTATTCAGGTTTCGTGTACGAGCTTCTTTTCCATCAGGAAACAAATTTTGTGTGATATAGATGATAAAACACCTTTTATGATGTGCTGCACGAGTGAACATATCTGTAACATCTTTTGAATTCTTACTTTCTTTTAATAAATCATCCAATACAACAACATCATTAGACTGAAGTTTATCCACTGGAATAATTCCTTCATGTCGAATAAAGTTGCGACTTTGCAATTCCTGAAACAGCGACGGTTGATAAATACCATAACACCAAATCACTCGATTGATAGGTTCCTTAAACAACTCCCTTCTTTTATCCAATAAATTCAGCGTGAAAACAGTTTTACCTGCATGAGATGGACCTGATACAGTCAGAACTTTATCACATTGAAGTCTGAAATCCATTTTATTACTTTGAGATTCAACATTTGCATAATTAACGCTTAGAGCCAAAGATATTACCCAATAGGTTGCCCACGGCAGGAGCTATCATTGGAAGTATTGCTGAAAGGAAACCGCCCTTTTGTGTTAGAGTTTTCCTCTTTCTTTGAAGGGTGACTTTAGGATTGGAGATGAAACGCAATTTCGTAGCATATCGCTTAAGTAACTTTCGTTGTTTTGGCGCTAATTTCTTCGTCCTCAACTTCCTCACATGAGAAATAATTTCACAAATGAATTTATCGTTAGCATGTCGTATAGCATTGTATCGCTGATTTGCTTTCATTCGTCGGAGAGCTTGAATGGCTGAAGAAAACTTTGAAGACTTTTGACTTTTACGTTTCGTCATTTTACGTTTCGCCATTTTCCGTGTTAGTCTTTGCTAAAACCTATCTTTACCACATTTGCATAGGTACTAACTATTGCGACATAAGTGACACTCGAAATGAGCAATATCACAGTGGTTACATTGGCAAAGTTGAATGCAATTACGTATGAAACAGCGTTGACAAAAAGCATGCTTACATCTCTTGAAGATGCGCTTTTCATTTCCATCCTTTCGCTTACATACATCGCAACACATAGTTTCACCGTTACTGATGTCTATAGCAAGTCTTTTTGAAGATATGAATTTGCTAGCCTTTTCTAAATAATAGACGCATGTACAGAAGGAATATACTTCGAGAGTGAGCAGACATAGCTCGAAAACCAGTTGTGCTACAATCAAGTACCACTGCATTTTCAATTTTTCTTTATGGAAATTTGAATGTGAATATCTGAAATCGCTTCAATCACTAGACTGCTACCATGATGGTTAAATGCGTTAAGACGTTCAGCAATTTTTATCATATGTCTTTTAAAAAATTCTTCGGGGTGATCTACCACTTCCATTGAATAAGAAGCAAAATGGAAAGAGCGACTTTCCACCTCTTCCTTTCCAAAATGACTAAACTTAATTTTCGCAACTAATCGCGCCATGATAATGCTATCAGAGAATGTATTCATTAACTCTAGAAATAGAGTGCTAGCATCATCGACCACTGCTTCGATGTCGGTCTCATCTTTATGAAAATTTATCACATAATCTTGAATAGCTCCTTTTAAACTTTGCCTATGAAAATGTAATGTTCCGCAGTCATTTGAAAAAGATATGATCGCCTTTTATCTAACCCATCCATTGCATGAAAACAACAACTCTTCTCATAGTAGCATTTATTGAATCACTATAACAAGCATGCATTATAAATCAATGGTTTGAAAGAGATAAAATAGATACAGCTGGTAACTATCATACAGCGAGCAATGATAACCATACAGGACTTTGGCAGTGTTGAGGTAAGGAGGAAAGAAGCATTGGTTATGAACGTAGCTACTACAACGAACAGACAAAATAGGAACACACAAATCCTTAAAACGTTTCGTGACTTCATGTTAGTGTTGATTCACTCTACTATCCCAAGGCGGGAGCAAAATGTCATCAATGATTAGATTGGGAAATACTTTCCTCTCCTTACCAGGATTATTACAAAAGATGCGTATAACATTGAAAGCAGCTAACCATCGTTTAAAGTCAATAAGAAGAGCACTCTCACAAGAAAAGCCATAGTCTTGCAAATATTTCAGATTAAGTCCATGAATGTGTTTTCTCGCCCATTGATCAACATTGGGATCGCAGTTGGCATGTTGATGATAGACACTAACAATCTGATATGTCCAATTGTTCATAGCAATAGCACTGAGCTCCTGTACAGGTTCACCCTCACAATCCATAAAAATGATGATAGAAGCCTAAAACGGAAATTACATATCTAAGGAAGCGTTCTATAACATATTACAAAATGAAGAATTACATCGATGCTTTTCACGACAAAATACACAAATGATATGATGGCAACGAAGAAGTAAAATGTATCTAATAAGACCACGTCTACGACACTCAAAGCACATAAGCGAATTGTCATAGGGTAGAGTTAGGAAAGGACTAGTAATTCTCCTTCTTTGATTTGCGTTTTGATGCAGCATTCTTGTCCCGACTTGCGCTTCGTACCACTGCTGTTAAGGATTTGATCAATTATGTCGTCCACGTTGGGTGGTTTTGGAATATATAGGATGGATTCCATATGCATGGAGAGAGAGGCTATTTTATTATCCTTGTGTCGACCATAATATAGCCCATTCACTTTGAAAAGGATATCCCAAGTACCTTCTCCGAGCTCATCACATCTGATGGGTATTGAATGATCTCCATCCTTCTTATAGTAAGTACACCAATGTGATACCGGTAGGCAAATGTGATTACCATCCCAAATCTTTCTATAGGGAGTATCCTTGTCATCTCTAGCCTTCCACTCTTGAGCAAGAGGAGAAGGAATGTCCATATTTAATGTCACGTACTCCTCAATAATATCAAGTTGGTGGCGAATGTACGGACTCACGGGGATCAGTATGTAGTCCCCATACTGATTGCGCATTATCTTGACATCCGTGGAAGGGAGCATTCCCGTTTGGAGTACTACGCTATGATCATCATAACGCAAGACTTGTTTAAATTTACGCTGTAGCGGTGTAGGATTATGTACCTTGGTTGTTTCTTCCACTGGCCTCAGTTGTAGATGATCTGACCGTAGCGAACCTTGTAACGTTTGACCGCCATTTTGTCCTACTAGTGTAGCAGATGGAGTAGATGCCTGAAAATGAAAAAGATTGTATTAAGTTTACGTTCAAGGGAGGAGAGGGAGGAAAGTAGCGACTTACCATTTTAGTTGGATAATAGAATAGAATAGAGAGAGAGAAAATATGCGTCCGTCACTCGTGTGATTCAACGGTGGAATGATTCTCACTGTGGAAGGCTCGCTATATATATATAGAAATGCTTGATTCTCATTGGATGATGATCCTCATTGGACAATAACATCAAGCTGATTCCAAATCTGAAATCCGTTTTCCAATCCGATGCTTCGTTTTGAAGCTACAGCCCAAAACGTCCCAAATTCTAACTCTGTCGTTTTTCGCCAATGTCCCAAAATCTTAAATGGCGTCTCACATCTAAATGAAGACAGATAGGAACAAGCCGTTTGTTTCAGTGAATTTGTCTCACTCTTAGCTTTCAAACGAGCTATGGCACGACTAAATCCGTCCACTGGAAGCCAAAATCGAAGCGAGCTGTCCAGAGGGGGGGGACGTCAGCGAAAATTTTTTCTCTCCGATGGCGTTCAAATTCACCATACCGATGCAGAATTTCACGCTGAATCCGAATCTGGCCTCCGTTTTCTCATCCGATGCTTCGTTTTGGCGCTACACACCAAAACGTCCCAAATTCTAACTCTGTCGTTTTTTCGAAAAATGTTGAAAATTTTTTCTCGCCGATTGACTTGAAACTCACCATACAGATGCAGAATTTGACGCTGATTCCAAGTCTGAAATCCGTTTTCCCATCCGATGCTTCGTTTTGAAGCTACAGCCCAAAACGTCCCAAATTCTAACTCTGTCGTTTTTCGCCAATGTCCCAAAATCTTAAATGGCGTCTCACATCTAAATGAAGACAGATATGAACAAGCCGTTTGTTTCACTGAATTTGTCTCACTCTTACCTTTCAAACGAGCTATGGCACGACTAAATCCGTCCACTGGAAGCCAAAATCGAAGCGAGCTGTCCAGAGGGGGGGGGACGTCAGCGAAAATTTTTTCTCTCCGATTGCGTTCAAATTCACCATACCGATGCAGAATTTCACGCTGAATCCGAATCCGGCCTCCGTTTTCTCATCCGACCACTCCTTCCACTCGAAACAGCCCATTTTACAACCCAACATTCAGCAGATTGCACGAAAAACATCACACACTATAGCCTCAAGACTAATCCTGGCGGTCGCCCAAGTCCACCACGACACTCTGTCGTTCCAGCGGGGGGGGGGAGTCAGCGAACAGATTGTGAACGTAAACCCACCTGGCCGGCACACCACGACACTCTGTCGTTCCAGAGGGGGGGGACGTCAGCGATGGCGGCCATCTTGCGCTATCTGGTGTTTGTCACTTCCTTACTACTTGGACACTTTGCATAACATTTTTATATCATGATCTTTATCTATATTTACAATCGTAAAAGTTCCCTGACAGTCGCAAAACTTCATATTGATGTAAACATGTTATATAGCGATGTATTCATGTACACCTGCAGATCTTAGTAAACTTATATATTAGGGCTACTGTCATTTTAACCACTAAATCGGGAAATGAAAAAGCTTTTTTCTTTGATTAAGGTATACCTGTATAAGCATGTATAAGAAATAATAGACATTTAACAAGAAAACAATGAGAGCATAGTCAAAGTACAAGTTATCGATCATGTTCAAACTGTTGGCCTTCCTTGGCAATGCACGCTCGAGATCGGAAGAAACGGACTGGCAAACTTTATGACACAGTTCTGGAGTTATGTTGTGAACTTCTTCGATGATGAAGCTCCTTAAGTCTGGAAGACTCCTAGGTCGACGTGCAAAAACTCTATCTTTGAGGAAGCCCCATATAAAAAATCACAAGGTGTAAGGTCCGGAGAACGTGGGGGCCCCCCAGCCTCCCCCCCCCCCCCCCCCTCCCCCCCCCCCCCCCCCCCACCCTCACCCCCCCCCCCCCCCCCTCCCCCCCCCCCCCCCCCCCCCCCCCACCCCCCCCCCCCCCCCCCCCCCCCCCCCCCCCCCCCCCCCCCCCCCCCACCTCCCCCCCCCCCCCCCCCCCCCCCCCCCCCTCCCCCCCCCCCCTCACCCCCCCACTCCAACCCCCCCCCCCCCCCCCCCCCCCCCCCCCCCCCCCCCCCCGCCCCCCCACCCCCCCCATCCCCCACCCCCCACACCCCCCCCCCCCCCCCCCCCCCCCCCCCCCCCCCCCCCCCCCCCCCCCCCACCCCCCCCCCCCCCCCCCCCCCCCCCCCCCCCCGCCGCCCCCCCCCCCCCCCCCCCCCCCCCTCGCCCCCTCCCCCCCCCCCCCCCCCCCCCACCCCCCCCCCCACTCCAATATGAACCTCGACGACCAAATCCATCTTTCCTTAAAGTGCTGGTCCAGGGTGATCTCCATGACTGATGTGGTGTAATGTGCGGACAACCCTCTTGCATTGAAACCACATATTGTCATCATTGATGGAGAAGGACATGTGTTCACGAGAGCAAGTCAAGATATTTCGCAACCGTTGAGATTTCCATCGTATGAATACAGGGACCAACTATTCCACTCGAACGAATGCCACACACCATAACCATTACGGCCTGAGGCCTCGACCTTACTTTCAACAGTGCACTGAGGGTTTTGTGTCGACGATGATTACACAGTATGTGTCGATTGACTGTTCCAGAAAGTTTGAATTGTGCTTCAGCAGACCGTTAAGAGTGTTATTCCGCGAACTCGGGATTCTCTATCCATTATACCCAGTACGATA